>VUYV01000074.1:0-283199 GCA_008711295.1 Anarhynchus alexandrinus
CACCAACCAAAAAACAAAACCCTGCAACTGTTCACACTGCAGAACTGATTGCACACTGACACCCTCCATAACCTAACCTCTGTCCTCTCACAATTCAATTACTGGCCACGTTTTCCTTGTTGTAGCAGCCTGAAAAAAACGTAATGACTTTCTACAAGAAATAAGAATCAGCCCACTCATTTATTTGCAGGATTCAGATCTGACTACATGCATGCATAAGTATTTTTAAAGAGTTTAGCAGTGCTTTTTTCGCTTCTTCAAAGACGACGACACTCATAATCCAATTGAAAACAAAAAACAGGATACAGAAATATATTAAAGAATGACACAGAGTCAAAACTAAGACATGGAGTTCTTACTTATTTACTTGTTTTTCAATATTCATTTTAAGCCAGAAGTTGGTCAACGTATAAAAGACAACAAAACCAACGCAAAATGCTCATCTTTTCACAGCGCGTGAATGCACAGCTGGTCAGTGGCAGTCAGTTTAAGGCATTTTCATTACTGAGAAAAATAAATTCACAAACTGCCAAGGAAGAACCTACTGGCCTTTCAGTATTTTATTTCTTCTCAAAGTAGAACAGTTAATTTAAGAAGTTGACAGTTACAGAGTCATTAAATACTAGTTATGGTTAATGTCTCAACTACACCGTATATAACTGAATGTGTGTTCTAAACTACTGCCTGAAAGAAAGTCTTGCTCCCTAATTTTTGCCATTTTGAATAGACAGATCTACAGTTTGTTCATTTAGTTCCATCCAAACTGTGGTGTTTTGTCATGGTTTTGGTGTTTGTTTTTGTTTTTCCTAAAAAATTATTTTTAATAAGTGATTCTTCCACTTCACCTGTTATACTAATCAAAAACACAATCAGCAGAAGAGCAAAAAAAGGCTGTAGGTAGACACCTATTACCAACAGTACAACAACAACATGCATCAAGCCCAGGATATAGAAATCCATTTGTAGTATTCCAATTCTATTTTGCCAAGACATTTGCACGCATTTTCAGTGTCACAAGAGACTGTACAAGTGTTTTTACATGGAAATCAGTTTTACAGCTTAAATTTATCCTAAAAGTGAAAATGCAATTAATCTATTCAGTGCTGCAAATTCTAAAGTGGTATAATTATGCTTTTAATGTAAGACCATAATCCATTGTGCTTACTAAGAATCACACACGCTCTTAGTGAAAGAATAAACCCTCTCTCATAAAATTTTGTAGTCTATACTAATGATGCAGATATTCCTATCAATCTGAACACCTTAAACTGACGCCTATCTTTCACAACAGAGACGTATTTTATCCCAAGGGTGGCTACCTGTCAGACTCATCGGATCACAATGATATTTTCACTTACTGCTTTAATCAGTCATTTCCCATACTTACGAGCAAATGTTTATAATTAAAAATACATACCTAAACCTTTCTGTCCCGGATTCTTTGCAAAGTTGAAAGTAAACTGATAAAAATCCTTAAATCTTCCTGGCTCTTTTAATTCTTGTTCCATTTTAGGAATCTGGGCCTTCAGTTTTTCTATGCTGTCACATCTGCATTTTAAAAAGCATATTTATTTGTGTATTATTCATTTTGCCACATAATATGAGTTATAACTTAAAATTTTATATTTTTTTGTGGAATATACTACGATTACCAAAACAAAATTCAGGAAGCCTTTAATTAGTCTGCATCTATAACAACAAAGAAATGAAATTGTTGTATTTCTTCACATTGCCATTTGTACATACTAGCTGATACATTAGATTCTATAATCCACAAGATTTTTAGAAAAATGTGATAAAGACTACTACATTCTCAGAAGGCAGAGAAAACCCAGGTATGCTAGACTGCAGACCAACATCCTTGCTTTACCTACTTGAGTAGCTCTATGGCAACTAACTGAAATACTCACGCAACCAAGGCAAGTAGCACTGAAAGCTGCCTCCCTTTTCTTGGTCACTAAGCATCTAGCACATAGACAGCATTTTTACAGAGGCAGACAAGTGATGCTAGACTCCAACAAGTCTCTGTAGTTTGAAAGGACAACGGGGTTGTGGATTCCCCAAAGTAAGGCTGTTTCACCCTATATTCCAGCTTCTGACACTGGATTACACTGTCAGTGTCTAATACTTACTGCACACTTACCCTAGCTCAGTCATTCCGTCCATGAATTCCAGCTTTGAAAATTCACACTGTGTTGCAGCTCGGAATTTCCATGCAATAATGAGTACAGTAATGCTGGCTGGGTCAAGAGCTAGATCATCACAAAACTGCTGTATACCATCTATACCAATCTTATTTTCATCTTGAGGATCTTTGGGATATAAAAGTAAGTATCAAGAAAAACAGATTTTTTGAAAAAGCTAATTTATTCAACATGAGTATTTAAGATAAGCAAACATTTTCAAGAAGTCATTTCTGGGATCAGCCCTTATGAGTGAATATTTTAAGAACAAAATTAAAGCAGTATTTTCAACAGTTAAGTTTTGACAATTGAGGAAGTTACTACAATAAAGCCTCCCATACAATGAAGCTTATGTTATTTTCACGGAGAGGCAAAAGCACCACAAACATTTGTTCTCTGCCTAATAGTATGTGCAATATTCTGACTCATTCCATACAGAGAACAGTGGTCCTTTCCCACCAGCACACTTAATTACTGGCATCTTTGGTAAGACTGCCAATCTGCGTACCATTATAAACAACTCTGCAGTGTCCATTTGCAGGCTGTACTGATACAATAATCAAATCTGCCCATAAACTACTAAGTTGACATTAGAGTTATGCATTTTCTGGCATCACCAGCATGCATGAGATTGGACACGGTAACCTCCAAGAGGAAAGTTACATTGCCCCATTACCGATTCCAAGTCAGCCAGGCACACTCCTCTTTCCAGGAAGGAATCAACATCTGGTCTGGAAGTGAGATGCTCACATTTCAAGTGCGCTAATAAAGATCTACTAACGCAAGCCAACAAAGACTTCAGGAAAATGGTATTTGGATTATCCACGCATATGAAAACTGACAGAAAATGTAGTACTCATTTTCAGATTTTTTTCAAGTGCTAAAACACAGAATTTGTTCTACGTACTGAATCCACTTTACTATTTGTAGTAGGATATCATCTGTTGAACACTGGCTCTATAACAGATAAAGAGACTTTGTTTTCTTTTCTGCTCTGTTTGTAACTATCTAATAATAAGCACAAGGTGAATAAAAATTAAGGTAGAATCCATCCTTGGTATGGAACTTTCCACTTTGTCAGGAGTGAGTCCTGAGTGCTTTTGCCAGAAGAATCACCTAAAATCCACGTTAACCATTACACTCACTGTACACACCATTGCAGTTCCAGACCATAATCTTGTATATGTACACATATTTAGAGCACATAAAGCAATCACATGTAATCCTTGTGAAGCAGAAGCCTACGTATATTCCCCTTCTAATTTGTGTTATTAGTAATAGAAAAACAAAGCTGAAAGACTCGGTTAAGATGTCCAAGCACAAGCACACAGCTGCAATGATACACTGTAATTAAGAATACATACATACATACATTACTCAGGGTACTCACCTTTGTATCTGTTATATAGTTGTTCTAACTTCTTTCTGTCCAATGATCCTTTAACACTCTCTCGTATATAAAGTTCAGGATTTTGGAAAAAGTTATCTGTTGCAACATCTAACTTCCAGTCATTTTGAGACAGACAACTCACTGCTGTCTTTTCACTAGATTGTGTGAAGACCATAAACTGACGCACTTTATCCTTCTGTGATGATTTCAACTTGTTCTAATAAAAACAGACAAAACTAGAAATGTTTTACTGGACAAAAAAACCCACCATCATCAGTACTGTTAATATTTTTAAATCAGTATCTTTTACAGTTTTCCTAAGCAATTAGACTTTCTCTAACTACTGTGGCAGTTAGACTCTCAAAGCAACACTTATTTTCTCTCTCTTTTTTTTTTTTCTTAAATTTAAACTTACCTTCATTCTAGTTACTTTACATTGTAACAAAACTGAGTTAAATCATCACAAAAATCACCCCGGCAAAGCAATCACAGAAATAAAGTGGGTATTCTTATTGCATATTTGGGAGAGAGTGCTGAAGGGCATAGCAAATTCATATACAGCTGTAAGATGGGACGTCTTTCTATTTAAACCATTTTAAAAAAGAAAAAAAAAAGAAAAACACATTCTCCTCTCAATAGAATGCTACACCTACCAAAAAAGGGCAATTCAGATGACTAAATAAAGCCCATGGCTATCAAAATATTTGATAGATTAATTGCCTCAACAGATGCGGCAGAACAGGCCATTTAATAGCTTACCATCCCTGCACGAGAGGCTGCCATTCATTTCGTCCCAGCTGAGGCACCTAACAGAAACACCAGCTAGTGCAGGACGAGGGGTGAGACCAGGCTGCCAAGAATAGGATCTCTTGATGTGCCTCTTGATGGCAGCAAGGAACTAGGCTGGGTCATCCATTTCAGGGAGCTACACACCGAAATATCTTACGAGATTTTTTTTTTTTTCCCAGAGATTTTTCACTTTGAAGGTGCTCAACTCCACCTACATAATTTGCAAAACATTCCTGTGAGGAGGCATTGTCTCCATTTCACAGGTGCAGCAACTGAAGCTAAAAAAAAAAAAGGGTAAGTAATTTTGCCGGAGGCAGGCGGGGGAGCGAGTAGCCAAGGTGAGAGCTCTGGAATTTCAGGCCTTCTGCCCAGACCAAGAGACATCCCTCTCTGCTCTAGCGCAAAACTGAATGGAGAACTTGCTGCCAGTAATTCATCAGCATAGAGTGATTGCCGAGGGTATTTTTGATGAGGAGAAGCACCCTCAGTATTTCAAGGATATTAGTTACACAAAACTAACTGCTGATCAGGAGAAAGCAATCATACAGCTCTTGCACTAAATCCAAATTCAGTTCTAAAGTTCACTCAATATATTCAAAGCAAAAAGACTCCTAATGTTACAGTTTGGTAAATATAAGTTCCAACTTTTAAGTCAGGATTGGATTTCTTACATGGCACAAATATTTCATTTGTAGTTTACCTTGCATTCTAACCAAAACTTGTATATTCTGTTCATTATTGTAATTTCCAAGTGCATGGCCCCTTCCCAGGGATTATAGGGGGAAAAAAGGCAAAAAAAAAAAAATAAATCTCTAGACACGATAAACTATCCCCAGCCAAAGAACAAATGGCTAAGGAGCAGTATGAGCTCAAGCGCTTCATTCCAAAGGATAATTAGTGTCCAATCACATTATCATTAGAAAAAAGAACTAACGCTTCAGAACAGAAATTCATCTGCCTTAAAGTCAAAATCAGATTTCTGCTGCTTGATGACAGTGAAAGTGAACACTACTGTTTGTAAGAGTAGTTATCAGCTTCAGTTACACCTTAAAAAAAAAACAAACCACAAGAGCATCACATTTGGCTTAAACCAATACCCCCATAATATATTAAACAGCCCAATACCCTTTAGTTTTAAGATCCCTTAAAAAAAAAAAATCCCCCCCAAACCAAAACAGCCCTATATCTACAACACTTGGCTGAAACTAAAATTCTAGCGCACACTGCAGACTTAAACACCATGGTATTAGTTAGGCTATACTACTTTTAAAGTTACAAGGTGTTACTGCTTTATTTCAGTCTCTTGAATATGGTTCTCACATTGGACATTTAGCTACAAACACGTTTCTGAAACTCAGATTTTCAGAAGTGGTTCCAGGTAAAGGTCCAGTCATCAGAGTAGGTCCTGTGAAGACCCTCTGCTGACGATTTGTGCACGCTTCCAAGTTTCACAGTAGACCTTCAGCACCTCACACTATTGAGCTCAAACTTTCACAAAAATCACTTATGCTGACAAAGCAACGTGGAATGACTTCCAGAAATGAATAATTAATTTTTAGTTGCAGTTTTAAAAAATATATTGTAAACTCAGATATATTAAAGCAAACCATTGAATGAAATCTCAAATGAAGATGAAACAATCCTAAGGCTAATTTTCAGTATCGATTACCAGCTTCCTCAAACCAGTCCCACACAGCCAGACTGCTGCATCACCACAGACTCAGCTGCACTATAAGGCAGTCACACTTACCACCTTAGCGTGCTTTTTTTATTTTTTTGACAAAGCTGATGCCTTTAATCATTAGGGTTTTGTTTGTTGGGGTTATTTTTAACATGTACACATAAGTATGCATAAACCTTTTAATAGTGAGTATTCTGTAAAACCTCAAGAGGCTTTGTTCTGCCCTGCTCTTGCAAGGGTAAACTCTAAAAACAAGACATACAACAAAAAGTCAAGGAACAGGTTTACAAGGGCTTCACCACGGATGACCAACACCACAAAAGGTAGTAGGTTTTGCATGTTGTCACATAAAAGGAGAATGCATTTTATTAGATAAAAAAATTGCAGCTTAAATAACTTTTATGATAAAATTTAAATCCTGTATATGCACATGAGATCTTCCTGTGCTTGGGGCTCCCTAAGCGATAGTAACAATATAAAACCTTTTTAAAAAGAACACAGAATTTGCCATGAGTCAAGCAGCTAATGACACTAATCAGTATAGCATTCAGTAATATATTAAGATGCAATAAATCACACTGTTCATCCATAATCTTTTTCTGGAATAACTATATTTTTACTGGTCAAATAAGAGTTTATTTTTAGTGAAGAAGTGCCAAAGCCCTTTCTTTATATTTGATTAATGTTTCCGCAGAAGCCTGCCAACATGGACGAGACACTCCACATCCTAAGTGACTGGACAACTCTTTGAAGGCCTACTACAGGACAGCAAGAGATGAAATTACTGCTGAGTTTTTATTATCCTATTATAGCTCTTCTTTCAGCACATTAAAAACCCACACTTCAAGCAGGAACAGGTTCCAAGCCTTCTGCACTTTTAAGGGCTATTTCTAGAAGCCGAGCTCTAACAGTCTATTACTGTTTTCAGTGTGCAATACAGAAGCCAGAGCACCCTATAACCTTTAATCCTGTAGTCATCAGGCAACAAATACCTTACACTGCAATTGGATGTGCCATAATGCAATGCAATCCATTTAAAATCTCAACTTTAACGCTAATTAAAAAGGAAGACAGAATTTTATTTAACAGATATGTCTTGCTAAAATATACAGGTGAAAACCAACAGAAAATAAATGCAACAAATTTTTCATGAAGTCCTACCCCTTGCGCTAAAGGGAAAAGGAAAAATTCAGATCTGCAAGCCTTTGATCAAGTCTGTGTGGTATCCAAGCTACCTTTCATAACGAGGAGATCATAAGACACAAGGTGAACTTACTTTTAAAACACAGAATAACTTCTCCAAATGAAAAGCTGTATTATGTAGATTCGTAAAACTACAATAATTATATCATTCTAATGAACATCTGATGCTATAACAATAATTTTAAAATGAAAATTTGCCTCTCCCCATAAAGTACCAAATTTGATAATTCTAATTCAATAACTCATCCTTGATCAGATACTTCAGTGGAAGATTAAAAATAAAAAGAAATACCTGGGCTTGTTTTCCCCCCAGTATTTTTCTTCTGGCCTCAGACTGAAACTCCCCCCATCTAGGGGAGGAAGCTTTCCCAGTCTAGGGGGGAAAAAAAAAAAAGCCAGAACTGATCTGCCAACTCTGACTACATGGTTGTTTTTCCTTATCTTTTACATACAATTTTTAGTCACCTCAGATTCAAAGATCAGCTCTGCACACTGGTCACCAACATTTTCTGGATAGCTAATAGCCATATGAGGGCTCCACTCTCCTGGATAATGTCCATGGGAAACAATAAAAACCTTCGTCCCACACTGCCTGGACTGGAGAGCTGAGGATTCCTACCAAAACCCTCTTCTTGGACTTTGCTCAAAGGTTATATGCAGCTGCCAGCTAGAAAAGCAGTGCACGACCAGTTTGAAGTATCCCTGCCCAAAACTCCTTATGGCCCCCCAAAGGAGGCATTCAACACAGTTACTCCTTAATGAGCAACTGCTTTTCACCCTTCCCTTCCCAGCTACTGCTTATAGATGATCCGATTCCTGCTAGTTTCACTAACTAAAGGAATTTGAACGATGTGACATCTGTGCTTTTGTTTCAGTCAGGACTCAAGGAAAAGCCTGTTAAGTGCTCATGCATGTGACAGGTAAAAGCCTTTTCTAAAATAGTATCAAGCTCCACAAAGTCTAGTTTTTTATATGAACTGCATTTAAACTCTTGGTAGAGATCTGGCTGCGGGAAGCATCCTTGCACTTTTAAAGGAACCCGCTGCCATCAGATCAAACACAGAATAACTTCAGCCTGCACACAGAGGAATGAGCTTGTGCTCATAATAACCTTACAGATCACAACTGCCAGTTTTGTCACGTCTTTACGTGACACTAATGGTCAAGAGAACATTGCTCCCTTACAGTGTCTGAATCACTCCACATTCGGCTGTATCCATTAAAGGAACATACAAAACACCTGCAAATAATCTGGTTTATTGCTTGTGTTCAACAAATACATGGCCAAAGCTTAAGAGGCAAAATCATGAGTATTTTTCTTTGATAAGAAAACAGAAGTTAATCACAACAGAAGTCTATGAATACACTGAATTACATTTTAATCCACCAACTGTGATGGCATACACATATACTACCAAAAACCCCACAAAATCCAAGTAAAAGACAAAAACATTTGAAGTAAATAGCCATAGTTTCTGTATAACGTAAACAAACATGCCCTTCAACTACACTTTCTAAAGCAGTTTTTTGAAAGGCACAAAAAGTAAGATTGTAAGGACATTTTTAAGCTTCTGTTTCAAACTGATGTGAAACACATTTGTCTGCAGTGGAACAGAACAAAACTTGAAAATTTACAAGGTCTGTTCAGAATAAAATCCAAGGAAAAATCAGAAGCAACTTAAAATCAAAGATGCTTTTTGCACCCTCTAATGTTCTTTTAGGGGATAAAATCATTTTAGTACTTGCATATGGGCAGAAGTCTTTCACAGAAGAGCGATATATAGCTACCCAGAAGAATGCAGTAGTTGGAATAGTGTTTTAAGGTAATTAATGTTAGCCTGAGAGGTTAAGGAAACACCAAAAATCAGTGCTTTTTCAATTAAAAATAGGACAAAATAAAGCTGTCAGTTGTTTAGCATTCTTAACTCTGGTCCAGGGCAGAAGATCTATTCAGCCATTAGAAGCTGCATTCATACCTTTAATTTGCATTGGCACCATAAAACATGAGCAAAATATCAAGAGCTACATAATAAATTTCACACCTTGTTCTCAGAGTAGTTCGTATTCCTGAATAATTTCTTCATGGCTCTAGTTAAAAGTGATTTTACAGTATAAGTTCAAAGGGTTCTCTGGTAAGCTGGGAGAGGAAACAAGATCATGCACTATCTTGTCTAGCACTCCGACTATTCTGTCCTAAGCGTAATGCCAAGAATCTACAAGTTTTACTATGGGAGAACCAAAACCAAAAACATTTAATATCAACAAACTGCTACAGACATGAATACGCATCATACAAAATAGCCTTGCAGAATAACTTGTTGAGTTAAACACTACATAACAATGTCATGAAGTACAATAACATTACAGGAGACAGCGTGAGACACTAAATTCTTGTAATACTAATTTTTTACAACTTCCTGTCACCTGAGGTTTGCAATAAGAAATTACGCATTTAGCAGCATAGAAATATTCTTCAGAGAACACAAATTGGACAACGTATAGATAATGTAAAATGAGATAAGGTTAGCATTTAGCTCTGCATAAAGATAAGAATACTCACACACTTGCCTTAATTACCACATATAGTCCTAAATTCATTATATCATTCAGAATAGTTCAGGTAGTAGCTCTTCATCTCAGAGAAAATGGCTTAGAGTACGATGGACCTGCTTGCTGCTCTGTCTTGATTCGCCCGCACATTGCTTGTCCTCATGACAAGATGAAGCAATTAACACACTATCAGATAGGGTGAAGGAGACCATTTCTATAGATGCTGCTCAGCTCAAATAAAAATGTGGGTAAGAGATGCAGATTGCTATCAGCAATCCAAGGAACGTTGCCAGGGTGGTGTACCTGAGCACAGGACAGAAAACACTTTTCAAGTTACCTAAATGGCCAGAGTGAACCTAACAGGCTGCTGTAATGGTGTCCCTTCCAGAGAGCGGACAAAGACAGTCTGAAGCCAGGAAACCTTTGTCCTGAAAGCACTGGCCGTACAAACACTGGTGAGACTAAGTCAGAGCCAGAAGTGCTCTAACTGGCGGTGCTGCACAGGTGAGTAGGAGCCAGACCCCAGCTGCAGGAGCCTCTACGGCAGCATTTGCTGTGCTGGACAAGCAACCCGACCCCAGGAACCTGCCATAGCCACTGGAAGGACTAGCCAGAGCGGTAGTGCATACTGGCAGAAAAAGGGGACGTTGAATCTCATGCTCCTGGATGGACATCTTCAGATCTCTGTGAAGAAGTCTCCCTACTCTTTCCCCTAACTAAATAGAGGATTTTGACATACCACAAGTATAGGTACAGAATCCTATACCTGGGCATGAGAAACAATTCATACCTGTATTTACAACTTATAAAAGCTGCAGCCTGTCATTTAGTCCCACTTCGGTGTCTATGTCATCCTTTCACCTGGGTGTTGGAGTCAACAAGCACAACCTGGAAAACAGCTGTTTGCATAGTGCCTAACAACTATGCTCGGGGCCATGACTAGAGTATTCAGATACTCCCTCCAATCTGATAAATACCAATCTATGAGTATTGTATTGTTTCACAGTGTATATCTGCTAGTTCTTCAGTTAAGTATTTCCACGAAGAGTAAGCAGATAGGATTCTGCTGTTTCTCACAAAAAGCTATTCTCAGAATAACGTGCCTCACTATTTCTGTTATGTTGCCACTTACTACAGTATTGTTCAATTTAAATTTCTAAGCACATAGCCAGCCAATAATATATGTACGTACAAGACACCAATGGTGTATTTTACATATCTACACTAGATACACTGCGAGACAGCTCTAGGTGATTTTTGTGGAACAAAGCCTTCATAAAAAGTTGTGTCGCATTACTGCGTAAGTGCAATTTGAGACAGTCCCAGAACTGCAGAATTACAATAAGTCACCTCTACAGTCTGAACTTTACCCAGACTTCAGTTTTAAGCTCCCATAAAAAAACTCATGTGAAGAACTACATCAAACTATTCAATTAAAAATTATACTAGTAACATAGTGACAAGTTTATTAGAGGTCTACACGCTGCACCACTTAATTTAAATCCTGGCTAACCGAATTTTTATGCCAACATAACTCCATCAGCTAAAGGTGACGTTTTTATTTTTTTAATATGCTTTTAACACTGCTTGCCAGAATAATATTAACTGCAGGCATAAGATATCTTTATACAAATAAGCGTACACCAGTAGATCTTAGACTCCCTCCTGCACCCTTCCTAAGACAATACAGCTGCTATAGAAAAGTACTACTTTAAAATGTACAGGTGTAGTTAAAGCAGTACAACTTTTGTTTACAGAGAAGGCCTAGACAGATGACTATAAACAAGTTCCCTTGACTGCAAGAGACCAATAAGGAGCCCCCTTATTTAAAGCTAAGGAACGTCTTTTTCTGTTGTTTAGGCAAACAAAAATAGAAAATTTTGTTCCCACCACTGCAGTTTATCTCTAGAAGAGGGGAGAAAGTCAGCCGATTTGAGAGTTCACAGCAAATCCTCAGCTACACGGCAAATACTAAGGAGAAAACGCAAGGTAGATGGGTCCTCGTTTACAACAGTTGTATGAATAGGAGCCTTACCAAAACCACAAAACAATTATCCAGAAATTCTCCAACATAATCCCAGTTCAAGAAGGACCAACATATCCAAGTTTCCCAGTGAACTGACAGCGCTTAACAGGGCCTTAGCCGCCTGAAATTCTGTGAAAAACTCCAAGCAGCCCCTGGTTTCTGGCAGCCCCCTGCACGGTCGCCAGTCACTGCTGCTCACCGCCCCACGCAGGGCACAGACCGAGCTGCCCACAAAACGCTTCTATTGCCCCTGTCCCGTACGAGACACTGAACCCTCGCCCAAACTGCCAGCGAGCACCTCCTCGCCGTGAGGAGGCCTGACAGAGCCCCGCCGGCCGAAGGCCTCCGCGGGATCCCGGCGCCCCCCACCTAGGCCCCAGCGCTCGCCCCTGCCCAGGGGCAGCCTCCTGCCTGCCAGCCCCGCGGCCAGCGGCCCCAGCCCGCCCCGCCGCCCTTCCCGGGCCCCACACGCCCTCCCCGCCCCGCTTGGTGGGAGGACCGAGGAGCCCACGGCCCCAGGACATCATGCCCCGGCTGCGGGGCCGCCGGGACCGGCCCCTTCGCCGCTCCCGGACACCCCAGCCCGCCACGACTAGGCCCCAGCTGCCCCTGCGGCGCCGCCGCGGCTGGCCAGCCCCGAGGCGCCGGGCCGGGCCGAGAGGCGACCGGGGAGGACGCTCACCATGTTGAGGGCTGTGCAGGCCTCTTCCCTCCCGGCTCAGGCGGAGACTGAGGGCGGCGGCGGCAACGGCTTCCTCCGGCGGCGGCGGCGGCGGCGGCGGCGGNCCCGGCAGCCTCCCCTGCCCGCGGGGGGGCGGCCCCGTCCCGTTCCCGGCCCTCGTCCGCGTCCGGGTTTGTCCGGGAGCGGGCGGCGCCCGCGGCGCGGCGGTGGGGGCTGGGGCGCGAATGGCGGTTGAGTCGTCGCACGCAGCTGAGGTGGGGGGCGCCGCAGCGGGGAGGCCTCTGCCCGAGGAAGGGAAAGGAGGGGAAGGGAAACCTCCCCCCGCGCTCTCCTCGGTGTTATTGCGGGGTCGGGAGCGGGGTTGGGGCGAGGAGGGGCCGCGGGGCAGGAGGGTGCTGCTGTGGTGGCGGCCGGTTCGGTGGGGTCCCGCCGCCCGCTGAGGGGCGCGGCCCGCCCGGCTCTTTACTCCGGGACCCGCGGTCACCCCGCGCCCGCTCTTCTGTCGGGAGAGCTCCCTGTCTTCTTATTTCTTAAATACCCCAAATGAAAACATTTTGCCGGGGCCCGGTGTGAGCGCGCGGGGCGTCCCCGACAGGCCGGGCTCGCAGGGGCCTTTGCCGAGGGCCCGCGGGGGCGCAGCCCCGTCGCAGGGGCTCGAACGGGTGAGGTGGGAGAAGGGCGCGGGGTCGCCGGGGGGGGATGTGCAAAGGCGGCAGAGGCGGAGCAGGCACGGAGGGCTGGGGGAGGCGCAGTCTGAGGGCTTTGCAGGCGTTTTGTTGCGGGACCACCTCTACACGTGCGAGGTTTCCCTGCTGGGGGCTGCGATGCCCTCTGGGGGGGCTGTTGCTTCCGAGCGGCTGTGGACAGACGTTAAGCCTTTCCTGCAGTAGCACAGATGCATTTAGCAAAAGAGGTTGTAAGGGTTAAATCACAGTTTGTACCAGTATCCCAGACAGTTGTTTTTTCCCAGGAAAGCTTACTCTATCTGCTGCAGACTTTTGGCAGCGAGAAGGTTGGGGGAAGCAGAATATTTGCTGATAAAACTGACAGTGGTGGCAAACTGCTAGTTGCGAAGGACGAAGGTTTTTTGATCTGATTCTTGTTCTCTCATCTCCTGCTGAGCTGGGAGCTAGTAAAGTAAGCTTCTGTATTTATGTTACATGACCGGTATGACTGCACACCGCACACAAAAGTTGACTTGAGAAAGCCATTCTTCATGATGGATGTCCAGAGGTTATATGTATGTTTTTTATAGAAAAGGGTCTGAATCTCTTCTCATTTCAGTGAAGATCAGCTTAGATGGAGTGTGAGGAGTTAAAAGAAGTATTTGGAGAGGAGAATCGGTCCTGCTCTGTGAAGCATCCAATTGTGCTGGTGTTCTGACACAGTAAAATTAAGAGTTGTCTTGATATTAATTATATGAAACTATGTGTGAATTCAGCTCTCCTGAGAGACGCTAGTTGCCTGGATACCTTGAATCCTTCTGAAAAGCGTGTTGTGGAAATTGAGGATGGCTGCAAAGTGGCCAGTGTAAACAGCCATGATCATTGCACACCAGCCCCGTCCCAGGGAACCACCGCGGGGGAGACAAAGCCAAACCTGAAAATCTATTTCATTGAGTTAGCTAATTGCCATCACTATAACGTGCTGTGACAGCCCTCCTGCGCTCTAAAGATACAAATTAGACCTTCTTGAGAATTATTGTGACATGTAACAATAATCTGAGAAATGAACCGTGATTGCAGTGGATTCCTCAGGACAGACAGGAGATTTTTAAGTAGCTTGGTTTTCCCTAATGTCTGTGACTCTTGCTGGTTTTCTGTGTTGCAGGGTCTATTGGGGGTTTTTTTGAGTGTGTTTGGGGGCACACTGTGTTTGTTTATTAGTTTAACAAGTTGCACATAAGATTCTTTTAACTTAAAACAATGTTGAAAAAGTATTTCTCATTTTGCTGCTTTTGTTCACTGAATAAAGTACTAAACATAAATTAGTTTTAACTTTTTCTTGTTTAGGTCGTAATTAAAAAGATACTGAAATCAGCATGGTTCTTTGCTTTGTTTTCAAATGAGTTTTAGATTAAACTCTTAATAAATTAAGGCCTGATGTTACAAATATTTAAGAGCACAAGGAATTTCACATGCAAGAGTTCATAAGCTTAAATAAGGTGCTACTTAGAGCAGTAGGCTCACAGGTATTATCTAGAAGACCTGATTTTATGCCTTCAAATTATGATTACTTTAAAAACATTCCTTGAAAAATTCACTATTGCTACAACTTTTAGTTCAATCCACTATTTTCATCTTCTATCTGGGTTACAAATTAGCCATTTTTAAATTAGGTGCAGGTCTGGTGGAAGTTGTTCTCAGTATTTTAATGGTCAGAAATTGTTCCCTTTTTTTTTCTGGGAGTCAAGGCTTTCAGACTCTGCTTCCAGCTTTGACTGACTTGTGATTTGATCTAACTTACTAAATTCCTCTACATTATAAACTCCTATCTTAAAAGGTATGGAAAATCATACTTAACTGCTTTGCAGGGGCTTCTTAGCAGGGCAGATAAAAATGGATGATTCAGTGAAATACAAAAAAAATAGGTGAAATAAAGATTAATGCTGTTCCCAGTGTACATGCTACTGTTCTGTGGTTGGGGTTTTGTTGTTTGTTGGTTGGGGTTTTTTTTCAATTTAAGTTCAGTTATAAGGTGAAACTGTACATGAGAAAAGAATAGGAGTGGCTTCCTTGGTGTTAATGATTTTAGTGGGTGCTACAGTATGCTCTTCTGTCCTGACTTCCAGAGTGCTTCCATGGCTGTGTCTGAAGTGCTGAATTAAGTAAGTTACCCTACCCATAGCTCTTGGCTACCATGGCCAGGCTATCTGGTGCCTCAGCCTGAGCCAGTCTGATTAGACTGACTGAGCTATCGTCCCCTTACATGGCACAGCGCAGCAGGCATATCCTGCACAGCACACACTTCAGGACACAGTCAGATTGCCCCAGTTCCGCTCATGTCCATATGCTTGCTGCCTGGCTGTACATCTGCAGATGTAGATCTGCGCTTTAGTGACGTGTGTGCTGTCTAAATCTCACCCTTAACATTTCTGAGCAAAAATAGATGCTTTGTAAAGCAAGAGGCACCACAAGGCTGCCAAAAAGCATACTTATACATATTCAGAGTAAGCTGTTTAAATGGGACTTGTTAACTTTTGTACAGCTCCATCCAGGATGGCACATCAAGTCAGACCAGTGATAAACAGCTCTGCTATTTGTAAACATGACGCATGCATTCAGTGATACAGACCAGAAGGAAATATTATTCATTGTGCAATCTGCATAGAGCATAATCACTGTGACCACAGTAACATGATGACTTGTTTAATTTATGGTAAGGCTGACATGCTTGCTTTGTTTTGTTGTGTCATCCAATCATGTTCTATCATCTCATGTGAACCCTAGGAGAGCCAGTCAGTGATTTTTTTTAAATCCAAGTGTGTCAAATGCATAGTTCTGAATGCAGCATTGATGTTTTACACTGACTTGAGCTCTCTTCTTGAGCAGATAGAGAAGCAAGTCTCACATTAAGTCAGTCCAGAATCCATTTAGTGTAATCCCCTTGCTGAGAACTTCCACTTAGAGCACTTTCTAAGGAAGAGGCCCAAAGCTTTACAAAGGATAACAATAACCTGGAACAGCTTGGCCTAGAAATGTCTTTCTAACCCCCACATCTTTTTGTCAGCTACTTCATGCTCTAGAAAGTGAAACCACCAATTCATCTTGCACTGATGGAATAGCCATAAAGTGGTTACGACTATGGCCCTTTGGCTGCAAACACTGATCATATGTTTAACTTAGAGAACAAAGTCCCATGAACTATCCTGCAGAAGGAAATTTAATGCCACTAAAGGCAAGAAGTTCCTTTGCATCCACAGGTACAGACCCAATGGTCTGCTCCAATCCTGCTGTTCAACTGATAGGGTTAGAACGTCCGTATCAGCCTATATAATTCTTTTCTGTATTGAAAGAAGCACAGAGGAAGTAACAGTCAGTCCTCCTGTAGGTGTCTAAGCAATTTAACCTGCAAACTGGCATATCACCAATTAACCTGTTGTTAATAGGTTTCAGGGAAGGGTGTTCCCCTTCCATTAAGTTTTTCATCCTTCCTGCATTACACAAGAGGTTAACACGTTACTACACCCAGTCCAAGGCACTGTTAGGAGCTGGGTCCCACATGACAGTATCTCTGGGAGGGAGCAGGACAGGTTTATGTGACAAAGGAAGAAAAGTCAGGTCAGCGAGCCTCAGAAAGTCTGAAAATTTCTCATGTACCCAACTATACCCTGGCAGGCCTGAATAAACTGAAACTTTCCAGGACACCTAATGGGCAACAGCCTGCAAGACTTCTGTATTTTTTTGGAACTCACAAGAAGGACTGAGATGCATATACTAAAATCAAGGCATTTTAAGTCATATGAATTAAGAAATGAGAGGGCAATAAGAATTGAGATAGCTAGTTGATTTTTATGAGCTATGGACTTCTGTAAACAAGGTATGTTGTGAACAAAACGATTTGAAATTTCCCAAGCCATAAACCAGACAGTGCCGTCATAGCTATGACTTCATGATTAAAACCTGTACCTTTGAACTGCAAGCAGCTTTCCATTCTCACTACAAAGAACTACGGGTGATTTCAAGAATCTAGGAGACTGAGACACACTATTATTTCCCTATCACAGTGATCTTCTGTATGTGCCATCTTTAATTATTCAACTTAATAAAAATAAGTCATCCCAATTCAGAGCACATATTTTGCTATCAGTATACAAAACACTAATTTAAGTTACATGTATGGGAGGCAGAGCCTTTTGCCTTGAGGTAAGCAGTCTGCAAGAGTAATGCAGCCGTACAAAGCAAGGGTATTAAGATGACTCTTACCTCCTGTCATACATGTCACCCGTTTACCCTTTTCCACCCCTCACAATGTTGTAACAGCAAACTGGTTTTGGGGAACATGTCTACACAGTTCAGCCAATGTTAATTTTCTGAAATTTAAGTGACAAATCGTAACCTCCATGCCTGTGACTAGCTATCAGCATCAACACAGTGGGGCAAACTTCAAGGAAAACGTGCATTAACTGCATCTGTATATAACAGTTCTGTTTTTAAATTTATTATTCTAGTTCACATTGTATCTCATTTTACAGTTCTATAGAGCAGGAGCTGTGTCTTATGTTTCTGGGATGCTTAGCACAGGACACTCAACACGTGTGGTGGCTTTGGCTACAGTTATCATACAGAAACTGACTGTTTCTGTGTGTGCCAGTGCACACTGATGAGTGAGCGAAACAGTACAGCCCAGAATAAGATGTCTCTTTCCTTTTCAGAGAGGCAAAAGAGGGATGCAGCTCTCAGCAGCAGTCTTTTTTACCAGACACTCTTTGGAGCTTTGCCGGCTCTAGTACATTAACATCTCCCGCTTTCCCTACTTCTTAAATGGGTAGATCATTGCCATTCACAGAGACCAATTACCGTTTCAATAGCAACTTCTTGGCACCAAAATTGTTTATATGGAAAATATATTAAAGCTAAAATCCAGCTACCATTATAATTTCAAAACCCAGTAGGACTCTAGACATGCGTTTTACTTGCTTATTACTGCTATAATAAAAAATACAGGGTATTCAACCCGAACATCCGTGTTCGTTTTAACGTGGATTCATCATATAACCACCAGGTTTTACGCTAACATCAAATATCTCAAAATATATTGCATTGCTTTTAAAACCCAGGCTCTCTTCTTTCAAGAAATACAAATCAGTCCACATAAACATAAATGTCAAGGTTTCACTTATTAATTTCTGCAATATTGATTTTTTTACGTGTTCAGTAGTGTGTATTACTTTCCAAATAGAATTCTTATGCAGAAGGTTATGCCCCAGTACCATAAAGATACTAAGTGATATTTACCTGTGAAGCGTTCATGTGTAAAAATCTATCATTTTGAACATAAACTGTACAATCAGTTAAAGTATCTGTTGAGAACACACCATGTATAAAAGCTGTAAGTTCAGACCTTAATCCTTGCCACTGACTGTTCAGTAAACACATTCTACACAGCACTGTTGAGCTTTTTACAAACAGAACAGGTAGAACACAGTCAAATAATTCCTGATCTGACTGAACAGAAGAATAATCAATAGAAATTAATATACCTGTGAGAAGTGCACTGGTTGATATGCCCTTTAAAATAGGTACAAGTTGCTTTAATAAAAGAGTAGTGTGCTCAGATCAACTTCTTTTGTTTTCCCCTACCATTGACTAAGTTTTAAAGGTCCTGCCAAAACACCCGAGTATTCATTTTTTAATCGTGAAGACAGAAGCTAGGATTTTCTGGTAACTAGGTAGTACAACCATTACAACAAAGGATTCAATACACATTGGAAACTTTATTTTTACAATTCACTCCTATAGATATTTACTCTATATGTGGTAAAAAAATAACCTTACAAGTAAAAATAGTCTACATCTGAAATTACAATTTTACCAGCAAGCATGGAAAATAATTACTTATAAATCACTGCATCCACAAGTTTTGCAGTGTTTTGATTAGCATCAATCTCATTAAATAGGTGGAAACACAGGCAAATATCCACTAAGTGACTTGCCTGAAGCCACGGTGAGTCAGTGGCCAAAATAAGAACACAGTCCTGCTCTCCTGCTTTCTACTCCCTGTGTCCTAATCACTGATTCAGCATGAATTCAGGCTCCACGCCACAGATCTTCACTGGGTATAAGCTATAGTAGTTGACAGCAGCTGAAGAGTGCAAGGGAGACAGAGATCCCCGCAGGTGGGTAACTAAAACTTACGAAGGGCTGTGATTGTGGTATGCTAACATTCACACTGCCAAGCAGGATGTTATGTGCCTGATATAACAAGCTGACCAGTTAACTCACCGAGAGTTACTCTCTGATCCTGTCTCGCAGAAGCCATAGTCTGGAACATGAATGCCCTCGTTCCTTCCTGTAGACTGGCTGAACTACATATCCCGTAACCCGGTCCCCTTTCTCCTCTGGCAGCAGAGTAGATCATTACAATTAGAATCAGTTCAGATTTATTGTTTCTATAATATCTATGACTCTTGTATCAGAACTACAGCACTATTTGAAAAGGTATATTGATAACGAAAAACTGGCAGAGATTATCCTTTTAGCTTGAATACTAAAATACTGCATTTTAAACAATTACCAATTTTTTTCTTTCTTACTCTACCACTAAATGTTCTACAGACAACAGTTTAATTACAGCTACATTATCATATAAATGTGTATTGATAAGAGCCATAACACAAGGATTTATTTGTAATAAACAGAAAAATTCTGAATATTTTGTAAATTAAAATTCTGGGTTACAGGAACAACCTACCTGTAATAATTCTTTGCGTATCTCTAAGTTCAATTAAATCACATTGCAGCAAAACATTTCAAGTGTGCAAATCCTGACAGTGATTCTGCAAGAGACTTTATTCTGAAATAAACAAAACCATTTCTATTTGAAAAATCAATCTCAGCGGAAACCTATAGAGAAAAAACATAACAGCTAATTTTCAGAAGTGAGGGGAAATGAAAACTGGTAAAGTTATTTGTCTCTCTTCGTTCCTTTGGGAAACATTTTGTCAGCTTCCAAGGAACATGTTCTTGTTTCACTGGCTGGAGCAGTGCAGACTTAGTGGACAGAGAACCTCATGCTGTGTGTTTTAATGTTTTGCCACAGATTCAGTGTAGCAAAGTAGGTCTGGAAACACAGAAGTGTCACGTGGAAAGAAAAATAATAAACACCAAGCTGCAGTGTCTCTTCAGGACTGAGTACCTGATTTTATATGTAGATTCATTTTTTAGATAAAACAAGTCACTAAACTTACCTGCAGTGAAACCCATTACGACTTTGGATTACTGCCTCCTAAATGTGATCTGCAGATTGTGGTCTGTCAGGTATCAGATGATGATATAAAAACAGATGCTTAAAACTAATGCATAACATCAGCAACCAAGGAAAGAACAAAATAGAGAAAAATGAAAACAAACATTAAGCTTAGTTAAGCTTAGTTTTTATTTGGCAGTAAATAAAAATCACTGTGGCAATACTCTACAAAATGATCACTGGAGTGTAATTTTTTGTTAGGTGGCCATTGGATTATAAGGAAAATTGAAAAGTATTACTGTATGCTTTTAATATACAAGACAATCCAGAGCCATTACTTTTTTACAATTTTTGTCTGCATTGCAGGCAAGGCTGCACAGTTATAGAATCAGATCAGAGAATTCCCTGTGACATTGTATATTGATTCGGAGATGAGATTTCAGGTAAGTATAAGGACCCATTTGCACAGATGTAACTACAAGTTTGCGATCACTGTTTGTTCCTTTCTGCAGTATAAACCATGCTATAGTCTTAAATTAGTATATCAAAAAACTTCACCTTAACTAAAAGGTGAAAAGATTTGCAAGTTTGCAACAATCAAAACGTATTATCCTTTCCCTTTTCCTGTTTCTCTGAGGTGCTTTTTAAATAAGTTAAAATAAATTTATGGCAAATGATCAGTATGCTGTGTCTGAGAAATATTTTCTTTGCGTATCAGAAAAACCCACCCATTTTCTCTTCTGCAACACTTCAGATACAAAAAAATCTGACTATTATTCTTAGTCATGTTTCATGTTGTTACAAAGACTTTGGTATACTTCGTTCTAGCCAATAAGTAATACATTAGAATGTGAACAATGTGGGAAAAGTAATGAGAATTTTAAAGTCAGTACTCTATTTTGGCACACTTTCTAAGTATTAAATAAGCTTATCATCCTCCTGTGCTTCTACTTCATGTTTAAAGATCAAATGATATTTTTGGAAAGCACTTATGTTCCAGCTTTGATTAGTATAGCTAATGCTAATATGTATTTTAAAAATGCTTTGTATCAGATATTTCACAGTATATTAAATAATTTTTGAAATGCAAATTTTCACTACTCATTGAGGTAAACTGGAAAAAAGATGCACCAAAAATGACTGAGAGGGATCCTGGGCTAAAGAACAAACTGGAATTCCCTATTCAGGCAAAAACATAAGCCACAAACAGGCATTTTCCCAGAGAAACGTATTCAAAAATCAATTGTCACCTTTCAGATTTCCTTCAAATTAGTGCTCTCGCACCTCAGGGAAAAAAGGCAGCTGTGAATGAAAAAGTAGGCAGAAGAACCCTAGCTGTCTGTAACTTAGAGTCCTCACTAACCTCTCCCATCCTTTAAGAGTTCCACATTTTTTCCAGTCTAATGCCTTTTCACAGGCAAACATAACCACTGAACAACAATCACGTAGGTCCACGAGTTATATATACGATTACAGTAAAGTGATATCCAAATTTCAGTAAAGTCAGCATAATTTACTGTCAAACTATGCAGGAAGTGCAGAGGAAACCAATTCCCCGATCGTTTATACAAAACAGTTTGCTGAAAATATGAAGAAATCTTCTCCTTAGAGAAAAGCAGCAAAGTAGAAAAAATAAAATGCACCTTCCTTGAATTTTATTTTGACTCGGCCTCTTCATCCACGAATTCAACTAGTGGAGCGTGTCTATTGGCCTGGGCACCTTCTTGGAAATTAACCTTTTTTATCACTCCTGCCTTTGGAGCCCTTATGGTGTGCTGCGCAGAAACACATCAATAGTGAGCCAGCAGAGTACTTTTTCCCCCTCCTCTCTCTCTCTCTCTTCCCTCCCCTCCTCCAGCAAATGCTAATATCACTCTTTGGTGAAATTAGAACAGAACACAGTTACTTACTTCCTCTGGCATATGTGTATTTATTTTAAACCTTCCTTTAAAATGTCCTCCTAGTCCTTTTTCAAGTTTTATTTTCTCATCAATATTTATTTTGATACTGAGGACAAAAATGCTATATAATATTATATTTTGAAGTAGGAAAAGCTGAATGTTATTTTACTTCGCTAACACTTTTTGATATGATAATAAATAACCAGGCAGAAATAATACAGTTTTAGTCCGAAATGTTAATCATATAGCAGATTTGTTCCCTTAAGAGGACTCTGCAGATTTACTAAAAATATTTTTGTTTGCTGGCCAGGAGGGGTCTTGGCAAAATCTAAACGAAATACAAATACAGCTACTAATGACAGTAAAGGAACAGCATGTTTACATACCAATCCCCAAATTGGTCTACTTGTTATTGTACCAGGTTAGTTTTCCATTGAAGTTTTGTTTCTTGGTAATTTTCTAGATAGGGTTAGCCTAATATCAAAACATTTAATATCAGATATTAAATCCTCACATCTAAGCAAGGATTCATTTAAATAATAATTTGCTTTTAAAATTTTACAGTTTATATTTCAATAGTGCTAAAAAAAAAAAAGGAGAACATCTCAGCTAAGGTCAGTCTGATATATCAGCTGGAGAGGCACAAACGTTTAGCATCCAATTGCAAATAATTCTGGGTGTAATTTTTTTTTAGTGCACAGTTGTTGTATTTCATAAAATTTGAGTGTAATTTATAAAAGGGCACGATAAGGGAAAGGCAAATTTTCTCAACAGCGTTAATTCTGCTACCACAAACTGAAGTTCAAACCAAACCGGCTCAGGCTACAAAAACTATAGGTCAAGCAATCTGAGCCATGGTCAGGCGATGTTACAAGAGATAATGGCCAAAATGCTAGTCCATTGAATGCCATGGGGACAATTACAAAGAATCTTTAGTGTACTCTTGGTAAAACTTTATGTAAATAATAACAAAAAGATTACAAACAAAAAAATTTCTGCATGAAGTAACTGCAGACATTACATATGCTCACATCACAGTGAGCAAGAGATGCACTTAGGGAGTTTGCTGCTAAAAAAATGAAAGCAGGACAGGGGAGAGGATTGACAAAGCTAACCAAATGAACATGAAAACGTCTGCAGAATACCATGGATTATATAATCATTGTTTGTTAATAAAATAACAGCAAATATAATCCTCTGAAATCCAGTCACACACAACACTTGTTTCACAGCATATGAAGTGATACTGACATCTGCAAGCTATACTCTGCACAATACTTCAATAATGCAACCAAAAATTATTAAATTCTGACCAGATATTTATTTTCTGAGTAATTAAAACCTTTTTTTATGTCACTTACCTCCATTTTCATAGCTATCATAACCATTAGAGGGTCTCCCATCTGAACCTTATCCCCTGCTTTCACAAACACCTACAATTCAAGAGAAAATTGGGAAAAAAAATCATGCATGTCTGTACCGTTAAAAATCATCAGCTGAATCTTGGCTAGCATAATCCACTGAGTGATTGTGGTTTTGCAAAACAGCCTCATAATATCTTTATCATTGTTGCATTGGGTATCTGAGTTCTCTAGATAATACTCAAGGGAAGTCAGAGGCTATAGAAAGAATACAGCCAAGAAGATGACCAGGAAGCCATTTATGGATCAAAGAAGAAACACGAGAAGGGACAATGTATATTCTTTCCTTTATGGGCTTAAGAGCTTCTATTTTGAGAGAAAAATGCGGAACATCTTCCTGGAGCCAGTCCCTAAAGTTGTTTTTAAAACAAAATCCAGAAAGAAGATTGCAAGAACTAGGCACCTAGTTTTTCTACAATAACTCTGATTTAGAGTGTCCACTCAGTATGTAAGAGATCCACGTTCAACATACTCCACCCTCTGAAAGAGTTCACGCCTTTCTATTGCTAGCAGAATCCTTTAACTACTAAACTCTGCTGGAAATCTCTTTTCTGTTGGAACTTCATCACTGTACAGAGAAATACACAAGACTTGCTGAGCTAAAGAAAAAGAAACAAGAATGGAAGCAGCGAAACACACAGCTTATCAAAAAAGGCATTTCTGAATATTTCTTTTTCTGCAAGTGCGTCTAGCATCTCCCATCTAGCATTCCATCACTCCAGATGAAGTGGATCAAACAGCCTATGACAGACGCTTCAGGGAATTCTGACTTACAAAGTAATTAAGATGAAGAAAAAAAATTACTTAAGCAATAGGATTAGTTAAATATTCAGATCTTCCAGAGCTCTAGAAAAAGATGACTAGAAGCCTGAAAAACTCCTGGGTGGCTGCTGAAAACTCAGAGTAAACAGGGCTTCTTCCAATTGGGAGGAGTCACACAGCACTGACATTTCTGGCCCCGATTCTTTCTTGGCAGTACAGAAACAAGCACCATTTCTGGAAGACTGAACTTGGGTATATATTGGAGAATTCATTTCCTACCCATATTATTAAAATTACCTTTTCAACTGTGCCTGTCATGGGCGCTACAGCACCACTCTGCACTCCCACCGAACTCACTGCAGATAAGTACTTGGGTACAGGAAGGCCAATCTGAGCGCTACCTTCCTACAGAAATAAAATCAATAACACGTGAGTTAATAACGTAAAATAATACCGCTAGTACACATACTGACATACAGGGAAAGAACAGATCCAGTTTTAGGCAGCTCAGTCAGTTTAGGGTGCCAGACTACTGGGGCCAGGGCAGCAAAAGGACTGTGGGCACGCTTACTACTTTGCCAGTGTCTAAGTCCTTAAAAGGCACAGCTGCTGCTGCTAAGGATCAGCAAGGAAGGAACCACCCCAGTTAAAGAGAGGGTCCACGTGGACCCTTGTACCAAACCCACACCTTCCCTATTCATGCAGCAACAGCACAGGTTTTAGAAAATGAGTAAAGGCTGTTTGCACAAGGGGTAGGCAGGTTGCTGTGACAAGACAGACAGACATTGGCATCTTCGTTACCAACCACTGTCAATGTCAGCGTTTCTCAATTCACAGTGAAATGGATTCAGTGCTAAGTTTAATGAAAATTTCTCACCGCTCTTCAAAATCCCCTAATTCCTCTGAGACTCTCTACCCAAAGTTCCCAAAGACTCCTTCTCCCACACATCCTACCCATAACCTAAAACTCCTGTGATTTATTTTAGATCCCCCACCTCAGACTCCACTCTGATACCACAGATTTCTTTCTTATCATTTAATATTAAAAATCAAGCACGCTGAAATAAAAGTATCAGTTACAAGCACTTTCAAATAATTGTCAGTTAGAAGTAATTGCTACTGTTCTATGACAAACTTGGATAATTGACCATTTTAATATTTTGTGTTCCCCCCTCCAAAACCATCATTTGCAACTCTGATTCACCTAATTGTATTTTATCTTTCTAAAAGTAATTTACTTTCTTACTCACTGACCGTAATCAACTAACTTCTAGTTATAGCTATAAATCCAACAAGTATCAAAACATTATAGGCCAATGTAAATTATCACTCTTTCACATTCTTTTGCAATTTATATTGCTCATTTACATGGATGAAACTCTGAAATTTTATACTTGTGATAATAAAGAAAGGAACTTTACCGGAAAGAAGAGATAAATGGTGTTGTCCAAAATGACCAATTTGGACTTACACACTGCTCCATTTACTGAAGACCTCAAGTAAACTGAATCACCTTCATTGAACATCTCTCCAGACACCAGGAACGTTTTATCTTGAATCTGAAAGTTAAATGCCTTTATAAAGACAAAGCCTAACCCTTCATGAACAATCAACCAAAAGTTAGTATTTGTAGTGCAGACTCATAACCTGTGATTTTTCATAGAGAATTCTGGAATTAAAAAAAAAGTCTTTTTAATTATTATGTATCCTTCATTTTTCAGTTCATAGACTGTATTCTGTATCCAATGCAATCAGCTCAGAAGATTAGCTATTATGCTCTTCCAGGACAACTTTTGTCACAAACTATGCAATAACACTCAGCAAAATGAAAAGGAATATTATTTCTCAGGAAAAAACAAAAAAAAATTCAGACTATTCAGTTTAGTGATGCTACTAGAATCCAGTATTTTTAGTTTGTCCTAGCATCTTGACTTTCTTCAAACTGAAAAATCCATACTATTCAGCTGATACCATAAGAGTCCACAATGCTTTCTGAAAGGCAGATAACTCCACACTCTTGTAAGCTTATAACACAAAAGCTACAATATATTCAGTAAACCTACAAAGGAGCAGAGGAGAGCAGTAATGGAGACAGCCTCAATTAGACACCCAAACTGCAAAAGAAAGACCAAATAGAAAGATCATTTATTTGGAGGTAACCCTTTCAGCTACGTCAATAGAAACTGCGCCTCTGCCACAACTTCAGAATAAAAAGACAGTAAGAATATGAACGCAAGTGCATTACATTTAACTGAAATTTTAAGTCTAACATCACTCAGCAAACAATCAGACTTGCTGGTCTTTCAGGGTGTTACAAGTAGGGATAAAATTCAGTCTTCATTTATACAGTCATATACTATTTTTCCACTGAATGAAGACCTCATAACATGCTTTGAAAGGATACTGTTGATCTGATACTGATCCCTGAGAAAAAAAATTGTTTGCTTGATCAGTATCCTGCCCAGGGTGCAAACACCCTGGGCAGCACTGTGAGTGCTTGCCAGTTCCACGGCCCAGCAACCTGCTCTAGTTGATTGGCCTCAGGACAAGTTTTGTAGCGCTCCAGAGGCACTGCCTTCCTCATGATCAGCTCCTGATTCTGTTTCTCCATTCCTTATCTCTGGCTTCTCTCCATTTCCATCTCAACCCCCATTCTTCCTTCTTCCCTGGGAGTCTACATTCTCCCTGGTTGAACTTCCCCTCCCCAAAAGGCCCCACTCTATGTTCCTTCCAGCCTCTTTTTATTTTTTGCTGACATTACTTATATGAGGTAAGCCTGAAGTGTAAAAGCTCTCCTGCATTACTTATGTAATCAATACTCTCAAAATAACCTGTGTATTACTCGAGGGATGTGAGTTATCTTGATATTCGTATCAGTAGAAATAAGGGTTTGAGTTACCCAATACGTGGTTATAAACATGAAAGCACAAGAATTTTCTCACTATTTTTCTAGTATGATCATCTCTGTACAGTCTAAGCAGTTCATAGACACTGACTTATTCTCATAATTCCCCTTTTCTAAATATTGGAAGCAACCTGAACTACAGAACCTGCCGGCGTTCTCCAGCCGGCAATCATTCTGGGTGCCAAACGTTTGAGAAAACCCATTCGACTCCAGGTGATGAAAGAAAGATATTCAACACTCAGCAAAACACAACCCCCATAAACCACACAATTAGAGATTATCACACACGCTCACGCAAAAATATCTAGGTTTAAAGCATCTTGAATTGTATCCTATAGGACCCCTATAGCATAAACAGAGAAAGAAGCCAATTCTATGGGGCATCATTCAATTATTTAACCAGAAGATTTACTACTCGCATCATTCCTCATCTCATTTGGTAATCACTTTCCAATTTCCATCTTCAAAATAAAAAAAAGTGTTATCTTACAGATAATGCTCTAGAAATCTTTTATTTATCCCACAGGAGATCCACCTCATGCACAGAATAAAGCAGGAGTCCTGTGGAAAAAAAGACTTTTTAAATGCAGATTTAAATCTAACTTCCAATGTTTTAGAAAGACAAATTTCAGGAAGAGAAAAATACAGAGTAAGATCTTTAAATACTGGAAAAACAAATGCTTTTCTTAGCCTTATTTTCAGAAGCATTTTAGTAGCTCTTCCATGCCAATCCAGCATCCAATGAAGATAATTTCAACCCAAATAATAGTCTACAACAACTGCTGCAAGCAAACCAAAAATAGAAACCTGTATAAGTAATTACCAAGAAACTTTAGTAACAGTTAATACCAAGAAAAGTCTACAAGAAACCAATTCTTCTTTTATCTAATGAAATATCTGAAAAAAATGGGACTTGTACCTGCATGTTGTATGACCCTTCTTGATTGTAACTTACAGCTACATCCACAACTGTTCAATAAAACAAAACATGTATATGTGAGTAGATTTAATTATAGGATCTAGAGAATCATGACATATAAACAATATTTAGTCTATCTTTCTTGATAAAAAGAGAGACCTACCAATACTAAGAAAAGAGTGAGTATTTTCAGATTAGCTCAGTACACACTGCAGATTTCATACTGAATTCTAGACAATTTGTTTTTCAAAGATGAACACCTCCTGTTACGCTCTGAAATCTGTGTTATCCGGACAGAAAACAGATTTTTGATGGGAAAAAGTGCTGAGCACTTTCACACCAAAGTGAAGTAAAAAAAAAAAAGTCAATGACACTCGGCTCTTTTAAAAATCTCAATGTTATTCATTTAAATTATGAACATTACTAGTGTCATTTGAATTTGGTTTGTATCTCCTCAAGATCTAACAGCGTGGATTAATAATGCAATTCTGTGAATTCCCAGCTTAAATTGCATTAAACTCATAGTACTTCTATTTGCTGCTTCTTAGCCTGAATTTTCAAGCACCAAGTTGAAATAACTGTATCCATAAAGTATCTCCTCTCCCTCCACACAGTTTTTTGTTAACTTACTGTTTTCCCCATCCAGCAGAGACAGTTTTCTAGTATAACATATATTTATTCTTCTACCAGTGCTGGATGCAAATGGTGAGAATTTATCTAAAACACAAAATATACAGATACATTACTTGAATTCTACTTTGGCAAAACACAATACTTAGAACTTACATGATGAAATCAATGTCCTACTATTACTACCATCATACTTATATATTTATATTGCACGCCAGAGATTGGGGAACCACTGTAATAGATAGTGACAAGCTTCAACACTGAATAAACTGAGGCTGTGTAACCTACAGAAAACATGGCACTAACAGCACTTACTAAGAAGGATATTGACTGTTCTCCACCAACACATCCTTGAACAGGGCAAGAAAGCATGGGAATTCAACTGCAACACAGCAGATTCAGCTTAGCCTTTAGGTGAAGGTTCCAACCATAAGGGTAGTCAAACATGGCAGCATATTGCCTGGGAAGATCGAGGGGTTTTCTATTACTTAGTTTTTCTGAGAATGGATCAGATATACAGCTATCCGACAGTGCCTGATTAGTTCATCATCTCTTGAAGCAAGGGAAGATTGTATGGGAATCTTTCCAATCCCACTCTCCCACGTTTCCAGCATAGTTAAAGTGGAGGAGGAAAGAAAATTAACAAGGTTGTTGGCAGCATATATCAGATTTATAGGAAATTTTTGTTAGCAGCAATCACATGCCCCACTGGTATAGCCATTAGCAGAGTCAGAACTGAAGAATGTTCAGCTCCTGGAGTCCTGTTCATTTCATTAAACCCGACTGCCTCTCCCAATCCTTGCAGAGTCAATTTTATCTCTAAAGACCTTGGGCCAACTGTAGGAATAATAGTGACAGACACTCACTGTTTATGCTTGTAAAGAGCAAAGAGTACAGAGTGACACTGATTATGAATCTCAAGGTCTTTCAGATAGCGCCTATCTGCAGTGCTGTGGGAAGCAGTCTGTACATTACAGTGGTGATATATTCAATATCTGTCCCTTAACAAAAGTTATAGTCTGCTCTGTGCGTAAGTAAGTGCTGGAGAGGGTCCAGAGAAGGGCAATGAAGCTGGTGAAGGGTCTTGAGAATGTCTTATGAGGAGCAGCTGAGGGGACTGGGGTTGTTTAGCCTGGAGAAAAGGAAGCTGAGGGGAGACCTTATTGCTCTCTACAACTATGGGAAAGGAGGTTGTAGAGAGGTGGGGGTCAGTCTCTCCTCACAAGTTACAACCGATAGGACAAGAGGAAATGGCCTGAAGTTGCACCAGGGGAGATTTAGGTTAGACATTAAGAAAAACTTCTACACTGAAAGGGTTATCAAAGACTGGAACAGGCTGCCCAGGGGAGTGGTTGAGTTGCCATCCTTGGATGTATTTAAAAGCTGTCTAGATACAGTGCTCAGGAACATGGTTTAGAAGTGGGCCTGGCAGAGTTAGATAACGGTTGGATTTGATGATATTAAAGGTTTTTTCCAGCCATAATGATTCTATGATCTGACAGATGCCAGAATTGAGAACTCTAAGCAGGCACAAAGTAAGGCAAAAAAGGGAGCATACAAATTAAATAATTGTACATGAGCTCACAGCACTGTCTCATCCAGTCACAAGTAAAATAAAACAAAAGAAGAATGATCCTTACCATCTGACTGATCTCTAAAAGCATCTGTTAGCATTTTCTCTTTCAGTATTAGTCCTAGAGCTGCCTGACACATAGCTTCATGTGGGGTTGCCTTTTTGGTTGGAAATAGTTCATCATGGTGTTGAGGAATGAAATTAGTATGCACATTTCCAGCCGCAAACTGTGGGTGTCCTGACAGGCTCAGTAAGAAATCGATATTAGTGCTTAATCCCACAATCTGTAAAGAAAAAGCAGCATATTGCCAAATGGAAACAAAGTTATGAATGAATATACAGCTTTCTACTCAACTTATGCATAGATGAATCTTTCTTCAGACAGCACCATCAAAACACAAAGTTTATCAATAAAACGTAATTAATTCAATTGGTCTGTTTTATTACCAATGAAACCATTNAAAAAAAAAAAACAACCAAAAAAAACCCACAAAAAAACCCCAGCAGTAGCTTTCTCAAAAGCACTCTGTTTGCAAAACGCGACCTTTGTCCACTGTAAAGTCAAAGAAAGTTTCCCAGCGATAGTAACAGGAGGTAATTTAGTAAAAAAACCTACTGTTTCAGAAAATCGTGCTCCAAGTATTTAAAAGAACATTCCTATTATGAAAAGTGCCTCTTTTTAAAAATGGTTTACAATAGTTTCAGATATTTTGTATTTGATCTTCCAATAGTAACAAATGGAAACAGTGACTTTTATAAATTTACTAGATACTATCAATTTCCTGTACTGCAAAATACCTAAGCAAACAACATGAAAATAGAAATAATTATTTCAGAGAAATCAATGAAACTGGTAACTACACTGTGCTGTCAACATTTATTGACAGAACTACTAAGAAAATTCTGACAAAATACAAGGGAACTTTTTAATCTCTTTCACTTGCAGTAATCTCCATTTTTAGCTAAAACAATAGTGGGCCAAACATTTTCAGTACCTCAATCATGTTTATGTTGTTGATTTAGAAGTGTAAATTAATTCTGCACAAATAGTATTGTCTCACCTCAAGTCAAACCTTCTGAATTCCGCTTTTGAAAATAGATATAATACCTGTAGTTTTTATAGGGGAACAAGGGACCACTTCTTAAAAAGAACTGACAGCATTAAAAATTCTCCATATTTCTTTACCACATGTATAGTCTAAGAATTTAATTGTTTTTATAAATTAGGAATTACAAGCAAACACAGTCTGACACAAATTCCAACTACAAATTCCTTTAAGTTTGAGAAAGCTCACACTACAATTGAAAATCTTGTCGGTTAGCCTTACTCTTCTACAAAGTCCCAGCTGCATCATCCAACCGAAGATATCGCAAACTTAAGGAAAATCTATGTGTAAAACTGAACTTCACATTTACCTCTAGTCACTCCACCAATGAAAACAGTTTGCAAATTAGGAAAAACCACAGCTTTTGCAAACAAATAATGAATCTGAAATGGTAGTGGCAATGCAGGCTCCCTCTTAGAAACCACTTTTGGTTTACTGTAGTATTTTATCCATATTTTGTTAGCTCAAGACGTTCACAAAGTTAGCTCAAGGTCTGAAATCACATTGGGTTCCTTCTACTTACATTATATTGATGCAAACTGTACCGCAACTTTCTCAGTGCTGCTTGACGATCCTCAGCCCAAACAACTAGCTTTGCGATCATTGGATCATAATGAACAGAAACTTCATCACCTAAAATATATTTTAAAAATGCTGTAACGCTAAACCACTTTCTGAGAGTTGGTAATGCCCAGTGCTGCACACCGTATGGCATTAAACTCTGACATAACTGACAACTACATTTCTCTATGTCCTTAAAGAACATTAATGATGTGACCTGGCATGTCAATTCCAAGAACAACTTCAGTACAGACTTCTGTAGGGGTAACATTACGGAAATTCATATTCTTTGTTGCAATCAGAATGCAGGGTTAATAAACTGTGATGAGAATATAATCAGCATGATCCAATGGACAATAACTTGGATAGAGATAAATAAAATGTTCAGTGATTGAATTCAGAACATAGACAATCACAAGGAAGAGTAATTCTGTAGAGATTTGTCTTTGTAACAACACCCTGTCAGATGAACTTATTTAGGCCAAAGAGGGAAATTCTTACAAAGAAAAGCTTTTCATGTTAAATATTTCTGATCACATCACTGCCTTAAGTTTTACCTTGTCTGACTCCAGTTTCTATCCTGGTGAAACTATCAGGTGGTGGGGTGGATAAGTGCAACAACGGCCCAGCCCCTGGCATGAAGTTATTATTAGGGTCTTCAGCATATATTCTAGCTTCAAATGCATGGCCTCGCAGCAGAATCTCTTCCTGCATTAGGGGAATCTTCTCTCCTGCCGCAACCTGAAAACAACAGGTTTTTTCTTTACTGCGGGATCAATATTCTGGAGTGCCAACGTATGAAATATTAAATGTCTTTCTTCTAAACATGGACAACTAGAAAGCGTATTAAAAAAAGCACAAGGAGAAAAAAGCAGTAGGTCATAAAAGGGTAATTCTGAAGTTACTCCTTCCTTTTCTCTGGGAGTCACCAGTCAAAGGATTTTGAATTATTATTGTGTAAACTGACATCCTAATTATTTCACACAGCTAAAACATAATGGAAAAACAGTTTAATTTGTTTCTACTGGTTATGTCAAAAAATAATTAAATGTTTAAGTTAAAGCCTGGTCAACTAAGCCAAGATTTTATTAGAGAAAAATTGCTCCAAAAGCAGATGATAAAATGGATTACTGGCAGCCTGCACTACTGGCGCACGACGTTGATTATTCTGTATACTATGGAACCTGCACATTTAAGTGATGTTCCTCTAAGGGATTTCTAACAATTTAAGAACCTTTAATGGGGAAGGAAACATGGTTTTCTTACTCAAAGGAATTCACATTACAAATACAGAAATACCAACAACACATCAGTTTGAGACTAAAACCCAGGGCTTTTAGTGACAAAATAGTAACAAGAAGCCTGCTGCAGTTAAACACAGAGGAGACCCTTTACCAGGAAGCTACACAATTTCCATCTGCATGGGCAAATACAAGTTCCCACTAAAAAATTTGTAGCAACATTTCATCTTCTTTTGAAGCGTCAGGGGTTTTCCATACTCTGCCTTCTGCCACCACGGATTTCAGCAGACAGCAGAACATAACTTTGTCTTCAAAGAAATAGTACTATACATATTCACAAAAACAATCTCTCCAAGAACTGACAGACATTTTCTATCTACTGACTCATTAAGCCACACGCCAAGACCACTGAACCTTTCCACATTACCTCTTTTTCTTTCTTCCAGTGTTGTCTGATCCCTGCTCCAACTCAGCACTCAATGCTCAATTTCCATTCCCACATCAGGAAGCCAAAAGCCTCCTGTTTGCATCAGCATTTGCCATTTTAGTTTTCTTTCTGGTTACACTAAACACTCCCCAGCCTATCTACTTATGCTCAATGTGTGCTGCTGTCCTCACTTTTTGATTTATCTAACCAGAATTGGTTTTCATTTCCAGTTCCCTAAGGCCCAAAACTTCCTGTTATCATTCAAACACGTGAGTAATCTCTCTGCAAATTGGGTGCGTGAGGAAATAGCCTGTTTCCAGTCCACGCAACTATACATTTAATTGAAAATGTGACTATACTGGTATAAAACCAGATACATAGTTTTGTGAAGTCTTCCTCCTATGGCCCGATCCAAGAGTGATTTTGGGGCCAGAGGTACATTTGAACTAGAGTTTTAAAAAGTTTTCAGCATGGCAAGAGAAAGATCAGGACCATACTCCTCCCACTTTCCACATTCTCTATAACCTCCCTAAATACACTTAAAAATTGTTTTTTCTCTACACAACTGGAAGATGACTTTGTTGGAATTCAGAGCATCTACACAACACTCCACAACCAAATACAGTAATATAAGATGTTCCTTTGGAGCAAAGGAAACTCCACCCTATTAGCTGAATACAAGATGAGGATCTGAAAACCCATCTGGTCTCTCAGGCAATATCAAAGATCACTATTCACCAGACACGAGGAACTCTACATGTAAAATCAATTAACGCTTACCCTAAGCTGCCATTCCACCAGGTCTGTTCCAGTGATCATCTCTGTAACTGGGTGCTCTACTTGCAGTCTGGTATTCATCTCCATGAAGTAAAAATTATGTTGGGAATCCATAATAAATTCCACTGTTCCTGAAGTATTTAAGAAAAGGGCACTTCACCAAAACAAGACTTTTTCAAAATGGACACCTAAGACAATTGATTTATGCCAAGACAAGACCATTATTTCTAAACCAGATATACTAAATTTCATTAAATTCTATACAAATTATCTTAAAGGGTCACACAATTTAGGTCTGAAAATGGAAAGGTTGTTTCTTTGCACATTTACGTATCCTGTGCTGTTTAGCAGCCATTCTCCTCTACAGTAAGAGCTGCATTTCGTTAGAGCTGTAAGAAGTGCATCAAGACTCCTTAAAGTACTGTGTATATGAATAGGGCATGTCATTATTTTTTAAAAATAGGTATCCAAGGAAAGCAGTAAGAAAAGTCACAAATAATTTTAGCAGGTTATTTTTCAACTGGGAAATAGTATGGATGTTACAGACAGGGAGACACAATTATTTTTTTTTTTTCAAGGCTTTACTGTTTGAATATAAAGTATTATTCTTTGTCTGCTGAAAGATAAATTATTTTTCCCTGGCTCTGCTCAAACTTACTAACTTTCATAACGCTTACTTTCCAACAAGCACCTCGTTGATTGAATTATCTGCTCTGAAATTTTTTCTTTCTATTCTTCAGCTGCCACTAGTCTTGAGCTCAGACCAGGTATGCTAGTTTAAATTTGTAATTCCATCAGAATTAACTATGCGATTACTTGCTTAATCCTCAAAAAATTGGGGATGTGTGTCATAATCTAAATCAATCAGATGCCATTCGCCTTGCGGCTTAAAGTCTTGTTAAGCGTATCTCTGGAGCAGCCACACCTCCGCAGACTTACCTGCTCCCACATAATTCACTGCTTTAGCTGCTTTGACAGCAGCTTCTCCAAGTCTCTTTCGAACTTCAGGATTAATTCCTGGCTGTAAATAATAATACAAAAGATTATAAATTATTGTCAATTTTGGCGATATTAAACTACTACGCATGAATATTTTCGATATTTAGCAACTGTAGTGAAATCCTTATTAATGTTATACTTGAAATCTACATAAGTTTTCCCTGAGAATCATTTTCTAAAGAAAGTCATTCTTTCAATTAGAACATTTTCCGCAGCAAAATTAAAAACAGGTACTGAGAATTACAAACAAATTACTACCCACTAAATACATTTGACGGGAGTTACCAATTACTTTAAAAATACCCAAGTTCATAAAAAAATATTGTAAGAACTTTCTACTCACCCCTGGTGCCTCTTCAATGATCTTCTGATGTCTTCTTTGCACGCTGCAGTCTCTTTCGAACAAATAGACTGCATTGCCGTGCTGGTCACCAAATACTTGGACTTCAACATGTCTGTTTCATAATAATAAATGTTTCAACATATTTCACTAAAGCCCCAATCCTGTGACTGACTTCACCCAAACAAACTTTGAACTTGCACACAGTCCTGTACACTTCAGTAGGACTTCTTACAGGTTTAAGTGTCTGCCCTCAAATAGCCAAAAATGTAGAAATGAGGCTTCCATTATGCAGATTTCAACTGTTTTAGACTTCCTCAATTTCCTAAATGAAACAGGATTCTAAATGCCAGCTACTGCAGGGAAACCTCATAGGCCACAGGATAAACAAGATGCATATCTAAAGGCTGCTACCTCTTTATTAGTTATTTTATTATCATAAAAGTAAACCCACTTCACTATTATTTGATAATGATGATTTCCCTCATAATTTACTGTGTAGCAATTCACAAGAGGCAGCAGCCCTGGCTCAGGAATAACATTGTTTATTTCAACACGCCGTTTCAGAGGACAACTATGAGGTGGCAGAACTTTGTTCTATGTATAAAACTACCAAAGACCTGTCACCGTTCTGATAATCCTCCGATGCTGGCAAAAGAAATTCCCCAGGAGTTTAACGAGATTTTTTTCATGCCCATCTGAGAGCATCATCAGGCCCTCAGTTTCTTCAGAATAAATGCTTTCTTTATAGCGATGCTTCAAGAAAAACAGATCTAAAGTACAAGAGTACCAAATAGACCTCTGTGAGAATTCTTTATAAAAAACAAATTAGCTCAGTTTCACAGGTCAGGCATGAGCTAAAGACTATCACTTCTGTTTTAAATACCAGAATAGAGAAAGATTAAATAACTAGTTTGGGACACCTGAGGGCAGCAGAAACAGCATGACAGCTTGAGTCGGGTCTGTAGTTTAAGTATTATAAAGTAATTTTGTTTTCTAGATCTAAATTGAGTTTAGAAAGCTCACTCAAGGAGGAATATCAATGTCATTAAATGCCACTGTCCCAAACAGCAGTATTTTAATTCTTATAATTCAAAACAAAGTCACTACAAGAAATTCAATACATTATAAACAATATTGACTAAATTAACACCTGCCATAGTGCAGATGATATATACAAGACCCATTTTCATCCTAATACTAAAATAGTTATGTTTATTTAACAGTAGAATAAACATTACACTGCTTATATTAAAAAATAATTTCTCACCTTGGATTATCTACAAATTTCTCAATCAGCATTGCATCATCATTGAAAGACTTCTTTGCTTCTCTCCTAGCTGATTCTAGTTGATCCAGAAACTCCCTTTCTGAGTGAGCAATTCTCATGCCCTAAAATGCAGAAAAAAGCATATATAAGTGTCTAAAAATACAGGACACAAGAAAAATCCTTGTTGCAAGCAGACAGCAAGAAATGAGTTTAACGTAACACTTTTCCCTTCCTTCTTAAACTTTAGCAAAATTGTGTATAAGCTTCCAGTAAGATAATCCTCCTAAGTCCCACTGAAAGTGCCATAAGAAGTGTGAAAAAAATAGATATAATCAATCCATTGATATGGATGAGTACAAAATTCAATTTTATTCTCAAACATCACAGAAACTTTCCTCAGTTGGCAGATAGAAACTGATTTAATTACAAAATAAATACAGCTATTTTGGAAATAATTAGAATTCTCCATCATGTCATTTTTATACAAATTTATTTCAGAGTAAAATCGAATTTAAACAGAGAATTCACCATATGTTAAAAAAGTGTCTGGACCCCAAATAATTAAACGGTGTTTCTAATCACTTCTTATGCAACATTTAAAACTGTTAGCAAAAAGAGTCACAGAAGCTATCACAAAGTAACAACTTGAAGTCATCTAATTTCACACAAACAAATCCATAGGACAACTTTTCTGCTTATGTGAATTACTGGAGATTAACTGAAAAACAAACCTCTTCCAATTTATAGCAGCTACTTATCTTGCGCCTGACTGCATAACAAACGGAAATGAGATTTCACAGCACTGCACTGGACATTAATAATAAATTTTAACCAAAAGTAGTTTTCCATTTTATTTGTTTTCAAAGATTTCTTTTAGAATATTCAGTTACAGAAATCGAGACAGGACAACTTTACACCATGCGACAAACAGATTAGTTCCTTTACCTTTCCTCCACCTCCGCGAACAGCTTTAATCATTACTGGATATCCTATTCTCTTGGCATGTTCCTTTAGACATTCATCTGACTGATCTTCTCCATGATAACCTTCAACAACAGGAACGCCAGCAGCAGACATTATAGCTTTGGAAGTGCTTTGACAGAATAGTTTTATGTTTAGAATAATAATAGTATTTTTTTCTTACTTTAAGCTCCAAACCCGTCTATGTTCCCAACATTAATTCTCCTCACAAAAGTATCTCCGCTCACCTCAACGGGACTACGGACATAAGTGGGTTACATACGATTTGACTGTAATTCATCAAATGTTTCAAATAGGGATTTATTTCTCTAAGCCCTCCACATAAAAGCAGTGGTCAGTTTCAGGCGTACTTTTCTTCCCTATCTTTTGACCCACACTACAGAAGCCAAAACCTAACTTTTTCAAATTACAACACCGTATCCTGCCAAGACTACATTTAAAGTTGTACAAAGGCAAACTCTTTTTGTGTATTCTTTTCGTGATACAGGCTGGACCACACCACATGAAACGCTCAAGCGTAACAACTCTAACTTCAAATATGCTTGCAAAACTACGTAAATTACAGAGGTAATTTATTCTTACGCAGGAAGCAATAAAAAATAAATTCTCTGAAATTAATATTACACAGTTCATGTGTTGGTAATAACCTTATTTCCATATTCTTGATTTGTACTTCGTACCCTGGAAACATTTCTTTGATCTAAGTAACTAAGAATAAGATGTTCTGTGATGAACAAAACATCAGCCCATTTAACATGAGCCACGATAACCACTGATGATATGGTGTTTCTTTTCCACCATTCTTTCGACCAATATACAAGAAATCCAATCTGACTGCTGAACCCTTACCCATGTAACACTGCAACGCCCCAATTCTAGAAAACTTGAATCAGTTTGGTATTTAATTATTAAAGTCCTAATAACTGAACAATCATGATTGTTTCTGTGCCTATAGGAATTCCACATCTATAAACCTGGAGCTTATTCCTTTGAAGAAAGCCATAAAAATAAAAGACAATTAGAGCTGACAGAATAAAACAATTACGGAGCAACAGGTCATTTGTTAACAAAATTAGCTTTGCCAAACTGTAAATTGCATAACCAAGTAATAAATTAGAAACAGATACCTCTTAATACCCATATCTCTGATAGCAGATGAAGGCGGACCTATGAAGATGATTCCCTCTTGCTTGCACAGCTCTGCAAACTCTGTGTTTTCTGAGAGGAAACCATAACCTGGATGAATGGCCTACAATAGAATAACGTTACCAGCCTATTTTTATAACAGTTTAGCTTAGAAAACCCTGAAATGTCAGTAGAGTGCTATGAAAACACAAGATGGAAGCATCACTGGTACAAATGAAGAACTAAAGAACAAGGAATTAACAGCAGATTTAAGGTTGTGATCTACTTACCTGTGCTGCTGAGACCTTGGCCACCTGCATTATTTTCTCCATGGCCAAGTAACTCTGCTGTGAGGGTGCCGGACCGATGCAGTATGCTTCATCTGCCTGTTATAGAAATAAAAAAAAAAAACAAAAACCACATAACACAGACTATTTATTAGATAATAAAAAGCATATGTAACTGAATTTCCAAGCTAATTATATGGTTGATCAAACTGCTAGCAGGCAACAGTATAAATCACTGCCTCTCTTCATGGAGAGACTCAACCGGGTGAAACAAATCCTGACTTTCTTCCCAAAATAAGAGTCCATTCTCTAACCCCCAGTGGCTACTCTGGAGTTAGAGCCCCAAACTTTAATGCACTTCCCGTAAAGTTGTCAGGTGCTGAGACAGAGACAAAGCAAACTTTTCACCGATTCAAGGAAAACTTGGAAGTAACTCTACAGCTGTGAAAATCAACTGCATTAGCACACACATCTACTTTCACATGGGACTTATTAATGAGAAATACTGCCATGAATGAACGTCAATCACAAACTCGATGAATATACTTCACCATTGCTACATGCATGGAATTTCTGTCTGCTTCACTATAAACTGCTACGGACTTCACACCCATTTTCTTTGCTGTTCGCATCACTCTGCATGCAATCTCTCCACGGTTTGCAATAAGAATCTTCCCTATGTTGTGACCTCCTGTTTACAAGAATGAAGCACAGTAAGCAATTTTAAAAAGAAATATATCCTTTAAAACATTCCTGGAAATAAAGCCATTTTAAAATTCAGATTTCTTTTTTGCCATTTATAGTGTTCATGCATTTCTTCATCCAAAAGCATTTCCATGCTAGTCTTGGATTTTTTTTCCTTAGAGTCCTTATGCAGAAGTATGTTTAATGTAAGTCTTTTTTTCTTTTTAGAATCCAAGAAACCTATTCAAACCCTAAAACAACACTTAAACATAAAAGTTGATGCTTATATTTTTATTGTGTACTTTCTGGACCAACTAGGAAACAATTAACCCCTGTGCTCCCCCAAAAGAAGTGATTCACATTTCTTTGAAGAGTGCTATTTCCCATTGATACACAGTCACAAAGAAATAACAAGGTATGAATTTTTTTGTTGCTTTTTGTTTTTAAACAGCGACTTACAAGCTCCTATTAAGTCTCATGACAGCAGTTAAAGCATGATAGAAATATAAGGGCAGCACAGTCAGAGACCTCACAGGCAGAACTAAATAGCTTTAAACTATCTCGTGTAACGAAAATATCTCTCTGAACTCTAAACCATATCTTTTTAGACAACATGACAACAGATTCAGTTTAAATGATCTTGCTAAATATTTTTAACTTCCCTTCATATATTGTTTAAATACCATTATGCCTAAAAAACAATTCTCACAACTTTGCAACGTTTGTATCAGAAAAGGACTCGGAGGAAAATAAATAGTTTTCATTGAGTATACCTAAATATGATGGATAAATTTATTCAAAATGTTGCTTACTCAGTAAAGACTATTTGTTAGGTCAGCTACAGACTACTGTTTTCAAAACCTATACAAATATTGAATATTTGTTTTAAAAACCTGACAGTTTTTCCAGCAGCTAATGGTCTAAAACTGATCGTAAAGCGATCCACATGACAAAAGCAATTCAACCTAGGAGCTAAAGAAGTTAAATTTCATACCTATCGTTGAGGCCCATTTCACCAGTCTCTGTACTCGGTTCCATTGCCTGCACAATTATAAGCACACAGAAGCGTTACAAAACCATGTGAAGTGGCAACCCAGCTACTTTTATCTTCAGGCAAGAGGAGGACAGCACTAAAACAGCTCTGAAGCCTTTGATACAACTATTTACACAGAACATATTCAAGTACAACAAGGAAGGTTGTATAAACTTCACCAGATCTCTCCTTAAGTGTCTTCATTTAGACACAACAGAAATTATCCCCTTGGCTTGTTTTGCTGTCTTCAAATTGAAGTAGTCAACATATATTAAAAAAAAAAAACCAAACAAACCAGCCAACATCTGGCACTTATTACAAAGAGGGGATCTCGAAATATTTAGGCAAGAAAACATGAACAACCACAAACCAGAAAAGCTTAACAAAGGAAATAAGAGCTGTTTAAATGGACAGAAGGTGCAAGAGAGGAATGTGAAGGATAGCAGGGAAAAAGAGCTATACAGAATTCTGAAAATTAAGTTAAACCTCAAACTAATAAAAAGTCCTAAAGAGATGAGACAAAGAAGGCTACGCAGCTGGAAGAAACTGTAAAAGTAAACTTCTGGAACTGTTTTAATTAACATATAAATCAACTTCGGAATCTTGGACCAAGTCCAGCAATTCTTAAAAGGATATCGGAGGGAAAGCCACGGGACGTCCTTGGCACCACACGACCAAAAGCTGAGCTTCAGCAAGAGAGGGTCAATTACCGCCTTTCCCAAACGTCTACCGGGCAGCCGCCGCGGCCGCCTGCTCCCCCCGCGCAGGACGGCAGCGGCCGAGGGGCGGCCGGCGATGGTTACCGCGCCCCGAGCACCCGGGGCAGTTTCGCGGAACCCGCACCAATTGCTACAACTACGCCTGAAACTCTGGGTGGGTGGTTTTTTGCTTTTTTTTTCCACAGAAAACCCCGGGGTACCGGTATCCACACACACACCCCCGCGCCGCGCCAGCCCCGGCCCCGAGCAGCGGCCCAGCTCCCTCGCTCCTCCCGAGACCCTTTCCCGCCTCCTCCCTCGGGCAGCCCGGCTCCAGGCCCGGCTGTGGGAAGCCTCACCCCCCGCACCAGGCCCGACAGCAGCCGCCGGCTCCCCCGCGGCCGCTCCCGCCGCCGCCGCCCCTCTCAGCCCCCGTTAACGGGCCGCCTCAGCGGCGGAGCGGCGGAGCGCGGGGNCGCGGGGCCCGGCGGGAGGGAGGGTGTGTGCGGCAGGGCGGCCGGCAGTGGCTGCCGCGGCGGGGGCGGGCTGCGGCCGGGAGGAGCCGCCGGGGAGGGGGGGAGAAGGCGATGGAGGAGGGGGGGGGGGTAACGGGGAGGGAAGCGGCGTGCTCACTGCCCAGCCGTCTGGGAGAGGGGGTGAAATGGCGGCCTGACGGGGGCAGAGGCGGGAGGAGGCGGCAGGGGTCGGGTGACACGCAGAAACTGGGCAATAAAAGGGCCGATCAAGTAAAATTCATAGGATGGTTGAGGTTGGAAGGGACCTTGAAGATCATCTAGTCCACCCCCCCTGCCATGGGCAGGGACACCTCCCACTAGACCAGGTTGCTCAAAGCCCCATCCAGCCTGGCCTTGAGCACCTCCAGGGATGGGGCAACCACAGCTTCTCTGGGCAACCTGGGCCAGTGCCTCACCACCCTCAGAGTGCAAGATTTCTTCCTGATATCTAATCTAAATGTACCCTCTTCCAGTCTGAAGCCATTCCCCTGTATGGTCCCCTCAACCTGACTGCGGGACGTGGTGGGCTCAGCACTTGCTCTAAAGATGAGATTTAAAAAAAAAAACATTATTAAGCTTTCACTTTTCCGTAATTCATTTACTTCGTTCTTCTTCATCATAACACGCTGACAGCATAGATCCAACTCTCGTCTTCCGAAACCCAGATTTTAAAAAATTTCAGCGTGTTTAATTTGTCTCTAAACACAAGGTGGCAGCATTTTATGTAGTTTACCGTTGAACATTGGGAAGAGCTACAGATATTTTACAACGCATAAATCAGAGGCGGTGGAGGAGTTTTACGCTTTGAAGAGCAGAACTAATGGAAATTGCAAAATCATTTATATTGCAAATCTGGTCTTGGTGAAGGCCCCCTGCAAGCACGCCTTTTAGGGCTTGCAAAGTCCAGCCGGATCGCCAGATTGCACACACGGATGTTTGAGAGTGCAATGTAATAAAACTGAAATGCAGAAAATACTAATTTTCTTCCTGACACCAGTAATATGCTTAATATCCATGTACATAGATAGAGGCACTGTGATGAACCGAGTGATGAACTGGATATGTTGGACTGGCGATATTTTAAATTTCACTGTGGAAGCTTGGTATATTTTGTAAAATGCTTTAGATTAATAATTTGAGTACTTTCCTCATTATTATTTTTTCCATGAGCAGATTGTGAATATCATAATTTGTTTGAAATATTAACTCTTTTTCCTAGAGGAGGTGAAACAAATGTCATTCCATGGCAAAATGAATGAGGTTAAACATTGGCTGGACTCATTAATCATATTCAGAAATTTCTGGGGTATAGGAAAGGCCCAGCAAACTGAGGCTCAAATCCAAGGTCTGTGTCTCTAATCTGCACAGATTTTCTGGTGCAGATTGAACACTTTCCTTTTTCCCTACAGCCATGTATTTTGTTTCTGCATGTGGGAAATTCAACCTACTCCTTTTTAAAATTTTGAAGAAAGCATTAAGTAAGAAACTGAGCCAATTAAATTATAATTTAAGAAAATACTTGGGATCTACCAATATCATAGGCAATAGGACTTGCAGAAAAAGGGAAATGCAGGTTTTGTGACATTTTGTGGCTAGCTGGGAAAGCCCAGATGCTGCTGAAAGACGGGGAATGTGAGTGTTGCTGTGGCTGATAGACTTCAGACATGCATACTCCTGTGTTGTTGGTATGCGATGGCCACAGCCGTGGACTTGAGAAAGACAGTGTAGTCTCCAAGTATCTTGTCACCTCACTAGTGAACTTCATAGAAATCTTTCTCTCCTCACCCTTATTATTTTCCTCAAATTGATGATTTAAAAAAATACTCTTTTCTTCTAAATACTATGATATAAAAGCATTTCTTCAGTCAGTGCCAAACCTTTGTGATTCTGGGACAGTCCATGGTGTGACCTACAGATGGGTGGGTTTTGCCTTAAAAGGAAAAATGATTGACTCCTCCGTCTGCCATTAAACCTTGTCAAGAAAGAGAGAATTTTGAGCCATCCAGCAGCCTTCAAGGGTCTACTTCAGACCGCCCCCCTCCCTCCCCCAGGCAATGAACACACAGAAGACCCCGTATAAATCCTAGTTCATCAGCTGAAATGCATCTCCCAAGTGTGTATTTACCAGCCCAGCTTCTAAAACTAACATGAACAAGCCAGGAACCTTGGCTACTAAATAGGCGTATCACTCAGGTGAACCTGGCACCAAATTTAATACTGTACCAGGCCAAGCAAGTACAGAAGAGCAGAGCAAACTGTCCCTGCTCTCCTGGCAGCCCCGCTTTGCTACTGACAGACAAATCAAGGGGCTTGTGAAGTTTTCACTTGGCGACGTGCAGCCATTAAATCATCCATTGTGTAGGGATGTGGACCAACACTAGAAATGGTCACAGCAAGTGAAGCGTAATTCTGGTATTTTATCACTGAGGGAAGTTACTTTCTCCCTGCTGCCTCACGGCACTTCTCTAATGGATCAGTTCCTGAAGCGGCTGCCAGCGGCAGAGAGATAGGGTTTTCTCCCCCATCTTTACCATGTCTTCTGCTTTCCTGCAATAGGTGTAGCAACCTTTGCTTCTTTAGCCATGAGGAGCATGACATGTGAGACTTATTCAGCCATTTCAGAGCCTTACCTTGCTCACCATGGAGAAGGTCGTGTCCTGTTCCCCCGTCTGTCTGCCCACCGCTCTCTCTCCTCGCCAGCCCAGCTCTATGCACCCTCCCAACAATGGCCTTAGAGGCGTTACAGGAGCCTGCACCCAAAACAGGCTCTGGCTGCAGTTATTAGCCAACTGTAGATGTAGACAGATTTGGTTTTCAGTTTCTCTGAAAAACCTTTAAAGATGAAACTGAAGAATTTTTGAGCGCCCCCTTTTATTGAGAAGATTACCTCACGCAGTTGTCCCACAGTTATATTTTAAGCTGGCTGTTGATGTGACAAACAGCAAAATCACAGCAAAGTCACATAGAATCATAGACTGGTTTGGGTTGGAAGGGACCTTTAAAGATCATCTAGTCCAGCCCCCATCCTTTGGGAAATTCCTTTCACCAACATAGAAGTTGTTGAATTCTTAAGCTTCTGTGTGGTATTTTCCAAGCTATTTATTTCCTCTAGTTTCCATAACTGCACTCTGAAAGGATGCATTCTCCTTAAAAGACTCTTATCATAATTCCTAAGATTATTATCTGTGAAAGCAGTGTAAACATGAAGTAACAAGCATGCATCATGTCTGCTGTGAGTGATGGTCTGTGTTTATTGGACCAATAGGAACGAAAAAGAGACCTAGTCGTGTAAAGAAACAGTGAATTCAGATCTCTGGAAGCTGTGAGGAGATTAACAGAAAACCATATAATATTTTCAATACCTTTTTCTTCTTTTTTGTAACGCTGATGAAACAAAGATAGAAATGTCAGATGAGCTGCCCAAGCCACAGAAGAAATCAAAATTATGGTTGGGATATAAGCATATATGCTGTGGCTTGTGTTCAGAGCCCATAGGGCCCTGCCTGTTTGTCAGATTGTACTTGTCTTTTAAACAGTTTAGGTGAAACAGCACTTGAGAGAGAAAATAATTGCACAGCAATGCACACTTTAATGACTAAATACAACCTTTATTATAGAAACACCAATAATAGAAAAATAAAGAGTGTGTCTTACTTCTCACAGCAAATTATCTTTTAGCAACTACATATTATAGCAAGCTAGAAGTGATCAACCAAACCATCCTCATACACTCAAGACGCTAATCTACATCTCCCTTCCTCTTTCCACCAGAATTAACAGCTGTTTTTTAATTTGGACTTTGTCCATCAGAGAGCAAAAAGGACTGAAAGAAATTAATCTTGCTTTATAAACTCCCTGCGGATTTGGCTAAGCATGACATCATCGTGCTCATGGGGTGCCCTTGTGCCTCCCTGGGGTGTGCAAGAGACCGTCGTGGATGGTCTGGGGTGAGAGCTGCAGCAGAGCATCAGGGAGCTGTAGGGATGTGCTCACCTCCGAATTTCTACGAGTGGCCCCACTGTATCCCGACCAGCACGTGCTTGTAAGCAAGTGAAGCATAGCTTCCCTGGTGGGGTGCATCATGTCACCATGATCAATATTTTCTGGTTCAGGGATGGGCTGATCTGAGTCCACAACTGGGGGAAAAAGTGAGCTGGGGCTGCTGAGACCAACATTGCTGGTCACCCAGCTGCAACCTTGTCCCCTCCCACCACAGACTGTGCTCTTCTCTCAGCTCTCTGGGTACCTGGGCTCAGGCTGACTATACGAAGGGTTTTGGCATGCTGATTTTTAGGGCAGGTTGGTCGGTAAACCCCTGTCCCAAGCAGTGAGCTGGTTGCTGAACAAAGGTCTGACTATGGCGAAGGGCAGCCCTGGAAGGGAAGCAAACTGCCAGGCTTAGAAAATACTGTTTTCATTTACATCCACATCGACAGGAAGCAAAGGAACTGTGTGCTGCTGCCCATGGTGTAACTATTATGGCGCCCCTGGTGTACAACTGGCTGATCATAAGAGCCTCTTCTTTGTGAGGCGCTCTTTTAGGGACTTTTTGCGCAAAATGTTTCCTCAGACAAGATGTTTAAAAGATAAAGTCTGGCAACCAAGACCGGTTACACCTGTAGAGTCTTCCCACTGTGAGGAGGACTGCAAAGCAACTCCATTAGATAAAAAAAGTGCCCGCCAAATATCTACCTAAATCCTGGCAGAAAATAGATACAGGCAGCAGCTTTAAAAGCAGCACATGGCAACTCAGGGAGCAGCTGGGCTGTCTAATTCTAATTCAGCGTTAAATTCAGAGAGGCAACACTCCCTGCCACACTGGCACGTGGACATGCAGCCCTGCTGGCGGCTGTTGGTGCGGTTTGTGGTCAGGGAGGAGGTGACGGCACGCAGGCTGGGCTGGAGATGGGAGGAAGGTTGCACTTAGGGGCTGGGATCTCCTGATGCAGTAAGGAATTCTCCAATGGATCCCCTATTACTGTAAGGCACTAACTCCATTGGATTAATTTTGCTGCATGTTGGCAGCGTTTCATGGGAGCATCCAATTGTTGCATCGGTTTATACCACGTGCACTTCACCTGTGCCATTTAGAGTAAGCCCTGAGTATTACTCATCTAGAAAGGGCAGTGTGCAGCTTCCTAAAAATAGCAAACAAATAACAGCAATAAAAAGCATAATAACAAATCAGGTAAACCTGAATCCAAACATTGTTCAATACCAACAGTGCGATTCACTGTAGAAAGAAAACAAGTGTGGGGAGAAGAACATTAACTTTGCATCATCCCCTTGCCAGAGGGTGTCACAAGATTAAACAAAGAATTATCAGTCATTAAGAACAGTTGTCTCTCCTCATGTTGATATCAAACATTAAAAGACTGAATATTAACATAAAAGAGATTTTTCAGTACAGAACATAAAAGAAAATGCTATATCCATCTCAGTATAAGTAACAAACTGTACAAATCATGCAACCCGACAATCCAAAGAACACGTGAAATAGGACTTAGTTTTGAATGGGAAAGAGTGATCACTATTGATCACTGGTCAGAATGGCTCAGGGTCAGATCATGGTGGTGCTGAGCTTTTTAGGCAGTGTTTGTTGTTAAAATGTCCACGTGTAACAGATTGAACAGTAACATCACTGTTGCATACATAGGCTCATTTTCGAATGGAAGCTCTTCCATATATTTACCCTTCCTGCTGGACATCTCATCCATTCTCATGTTTTAAAAAAAAGTGAATGCTTTAATCGAGTATAAAAATCTGCTTTTTGAACAACAGATTAACAGTACTAACTAACCCTGAGAACTAGAGGGATTTTATTAAGCCAAGGGTCTGAACAATGCCGCCGAGTTCAGAGGGCTGCTTGTCTGCTAACCGGGGGGAAGGAAGAAAGGTGAAAACAAGCTAAAGTTCCCTAAGCGATATTAACAGTGCTGGAGCCTTTTACAAAACAATCATTGAAATACTCAAATTTCAATTTGAGTATTCAGCGGAATACAGTTCAAATCACTGTATCTGTATTAAAGGTTTGAAAGTTTGGTATTCTGTTTCTTGTGCTGCTTTCCCTTATAATCATATTCAACTGCCTCCCTTGCTCGCAGCTGGTTCTCACTGCTGTCTTATGTTTCTCCAAGTGCAAAAGTGCTTCAAAATTGTCTTTGTCTTTCTTATTTATTGGACTCAAAGGGAAGACTTCTGGAGACTGTTATTTACTTCCACAGCTACGTATTAAGTTGATTATGGAACAGTATGACCCTGTTTCCTGCTTGACAAAGACCAGCATCTTCTAGTAAGTCATGGAATGGAAGGATTCCTTTTCTTTCTTAATTTAAATAAGTAAACTCTCAATGATTAAATACTAGTAAAATATCAAAACTATTAAAAAAAAATAAGGGAAATTAAACTCACAAGATATTATCATAAGTTTTACCCAGTGAAAATCCAGTGAGATTCCATCGCCATGAATAATTGCTATTTTATTGGATGGCCAATAATAATTGGCCATTATTAATGGAAATTAAATTAGCTCCCAGCATTTCTATTTTGTTTAGCTCCAGATTATACTAACAAAAAGGAATTTTTGCAGATTACTTCAGTCTTTCTTTTGTTTAATAGGTGCCATTCCACAGTCCTTTTCCAGGCAAAACTTTTATTGTTAAAATTTAAGCCATTACTCTAACTCCTAAGGGGGAAGTGTGTTCTTACTTAATATTACTTTCTCTTTTGTAAGTGTTTTTTATATATAATTTCTTATCATTTTGATGTCATTTGCTGCAGTGAACAGATTGTGTTGCGTGTGCATGTGTGTGTGTGTGCGTGCACGCACATTTGTGCATATGTTTAGCTTTTTAAATCTTTTGTGACACGGAGATTTTCCTTGTTACAACACAGGAAATTAGCTGAACTTCATCTCAAAAGCAATTACTACTTTCATGCCTTCATCATTGGCTTAGCAGGAAATAGACTACAGAGTGCACCAATTAGTGCGCTTTAAAGCAACTCCAAATTATTTCCATACGAAAATCCAGCTGCTCAGCTGTAAGCACACTGGATAGCATTCACTTTTGGGCAGAGGGTTTGTCCAAGGCCTGTGCAAGCTTTTATTTCCCACCGAAGCCTTGGACAGACAGCGTCAGTGCATTTCCATTTGCTCACGGGCCTTGTGCACGTCTGCCACAATTGTGGCCGCTTAATCCCTGGCGTTTTCAGTGAGTGGGGTATCCTCCCCAATTTAGAGAGATCTACGTCTCAGTAGAGGGACATTTACTGAGTTCAGTGGCAGTCACTGTAACTGGTCCATGTCTGAATAAGAAGTGGGTGATTCATGAGCTCTCACAAGACTACGACATGTTGAGCTCCTTGAATTTATTAAGCAAATTCACCCCAGTCCCCATCTATTGCCGTGGCACCCTTAGCACCAGCCCATGTATCATGGTGCTTTCAGACCCTCCTGTTAGCTTTCTCCACATTGTGTTGCACGTGCATGGCAAAAGGATGCTGTGCCTTGAGCATCGGTTGACAAGTGGGGTGGCATGGCCTGGGGTGGCAGATCGATGGAGTTACTGCCTCCCAGTTAACGCCTGCCCAGTTCTGCTGCACAGACACCTCAGCTGCCTGTCACTCAGCTCCTGAATTGTGCAGTTTGCAGCGTAACGCTTCAGGATAACTCACCAACATCAGATCGCTCTAATGTGCTGAGCTTTATGAGGCTGCAGTTCAAGAATTATTGGCAAGAAGTTCAGGCATCTTTGCAGCAGGGCTGAGACAAGCAATGACAAGGGATAATTTTGGCACATACTGGTCAGGCAGACCCTGTGTGACCTCAGTTGGGTAATCTTCTCTTAGTTGCATACGCAGTCACTGGAAACTAGAAAAATTTCTAAAAATACTGCCTCCAGAGTAAGAGTCACATATTACTACTCTGTCCTTGCGAAGGGCTTAGTAGGAAAAAACCAAGAACTTATGAAGTGTAACCCTGTTACAGGACTGGTGAGAACTTGCTTGTGAATGGAAGTCACACTTACACTTGCCCTGAGACTTCAGCATACACAGTGTTCCCACAAGGCTTTCACTGAGCTCTGATTTAACGGGGTCGCCTGTAGCTGTGGACCTCTGGTTTATTCACTTGAAGGTCATATTACTGGACTCATCTATTTTAATACATCTAAATGCTATCTTTAACAAACGTGATGGATTTTCTGGGGGATAGTGATACTGCTTGCTTTAAGCTATTTTTAGGCATCTGACTTAGGTGGTCTGAATTGCCTCCTTTGTTGACAATATTAAGAATTTAGGCTCCTCATTTTGGTCCTCTGGACTACATCTAAATTAGATGCTAAGAATAGCCTAAAGTAGATGGTGCGAGTTCTCTCCTTCCCACCCTAAAGAAAACGCTTCCAGAAATATTCATTAGCTTTAAACACATGGTGTCATTCCACTTAAAAATGTGGCTTCAGGGCAGCGAGATTGCAAGGCAGAAGCTAAAACTCCTGTGACTTCTGTACTTGCTACACATATTTGGAAATACAAGGGCACCTCAGATACGTTCGTATCCTCTATGTGGCTTTCTTCTGGAAATCAGGAAAGTGACAAACACAATGACAAACAATCCCAGGATACTCAGGCCCACTGCGATGGGAGCTGCTTTGCTGTTTTTATCAGGAAAACATTCTTCTTCTGAAAGACAAAGGAGATCAGAGAATGTGTTATAGCAGAACACCATACTCCTAGACTATACATCTATATTCCAGAGAAGTTAGCAAATACAAGCCAGAAAAAAGTCTCAAAAACTTTTCTTTTTTTTTTCTTTCTTTTTTTCTGAGCTATACTTACTACATTTTTATCTGTAGTGAACCTTATCTCAAGAAAACAATACTTGCCCCTTTTGAAATAGCTACATGCTTCACTGGAGAATGCTCTTTCACGTCCGCAGTAATTGTTTTACCATCAAGATCAGTGCATACACAGTAGGAGGCTTTCTTGCTGACAGCAGATGTGGAGCATCACACTACAAAGTGCAAGTCTAAAAATAAAGAGCAAGATACATCCTGCCTGGACAAAACCTGCTCCTATGTGATATCTAATTGCTTATGCCCAGTAGAAAGGATCAGGCCAGAAAAGGGAACCCATTGTCCAGCACATCATTAGCACAGCAAGGATCCTAGTTAAGTCCGCGTTTCCTAAGAAAAATCAAATTCTAATTGTTTTCTGTGTTTAATTCAGAATATTTGTGGATAATTGTGGCTAGATCAGAACATCAAGAGATTAGGAAGGCAGAAACCTTGGACTTAGTCCAGGGGGTTGCTGCGGCAGTACCATTGTAATTTTATTGTACATGATGATATCAGAAAAGGTTTTGACAAAACTAGTATCTTTTAAGAACCATTCAAAGATATATTCACTACAAACATACCTCTTGGCTACAGAAAGGGCAAATCCTGATTTCCTCAGCCAGTCCCTACCCAAATGAACATTCAAGTCATCCTCTGGTTAAATGGAAACTCATTACTTAAAAATGAACTTCCAGATTGGGGTAAATTGGCAGCTTTGCTATGGAGAGACTGCACCATCTGGGTCACTGACGTAAATGGAATATTTACCCAAGTAACAATGACACGATCAGTCTCAAATTCACAATACAACAAGCGTAGCTCTGGGGGTGAAGGCAAGGTCTGGGAATGATCACTAATGCATTACCCCGGAACTGGATCAGACCTACATCTTCCATCTGATCTATAGGAATGGTCCTTCCTTGGGCTCCAGGGAAAGAAAGACCTCTAGCATGATGCTTTGAGTGGCACCTGCATCGCAAACTATCCTCTAAATAGGGTAACTTGATCAGCTAAACTCCACAGTATATCCCGGTTCAGCAGTTTATTCCCAGGGTGTGAGGGAGATCCAACACCCTCTGTCCCTTTCACTCCGTCTGACTATTCCAAGGCAGATTTCAACAGCGCTCTAAGACAAAAGCCTCTGTTGTTATTGTCCAATTCTGATGACTACACTGGCACAGACTGTAGCTTAGTGTGGGCTTTTCCCCAGTGGGAATCTTTACGCCGACAGTGGGCAGTTAGCCGAGGGAGCATGTGGAATGCATGACATCATGTCACAGATCCAGAGCCTCCACATGGCTCTCCCCAAAATCTCATCCTCTTCTTTGATCCAGATGTGCTTTCATGTGATGCAATGCCACAAAACCGAAGGCATCACCTTTCTACTAGATGTTGCCTTTTAAAAGCTTTGTCTGGTTAATGTAACCTGCTTTTAAGGAAGTGAGATGAAAAGTATTTGTATTTAAGTATTACAAAAGCCAGAGATGTTTGAAATGGCCGTTTTGCTTTGGCGAAACCTTGGGCTATGAACTCTAGGAATTGTTTCTCATATATTGAATTGCAGTTCAGAAGACCCTTTTACAGCTTTCCAGACTCAAACAAGCTATTGATGTAACGCTGCTGCAGTCTGTACAAAATTGTAAGGAACTTGAAGCCAATGATCATTAGTGTTTTCTGTTTCTTCCCCTTTTAAAGATAAGCAAATCAGGAGCAACAGAACTGAAACTACCAGTCTCGAGACACCCGAGGGGAGGAGGCTGGTGATGTGTATGGAGTCATTCCTTCACTGGGGATTTTGTCTCTCAAGATCTGCATACACAGCAGAGATATGTAACAGTTTCGTAACTATTTCATGGCCACTGGGGAATTATTTCAGAGGTGGTAGCTGCTTTCTCAGCCCTTTGATTAAGAGCAAAATTAGTTTAATTTTGTGTATGGTATTGATTAGCAGAGATTAGCCTGACCTTGAAGAGAGAAAGACAGAGAGAGAGACAGAGAGGCTTTCTAAGCTCCTTCTCTGCTGGAGGTGAGGCCATACCAAAAGCCATAACTGAACTCACTCGTTGTAGAAATTCGAATGGGAATGTGGGGACCAGACGGCATCCCACGAGTTTTTCCAGCTCAGTGTTATCCCATGAAAAAAATCCTCATGAGAATGAGAGCATAGATTGGATTCTTGGTGTGGCTTTTAAGAACTTAAAGAAAAGTATGCAAAAAAAAAAAAAATCCATGTCTTTTTTAAGCTCCAAATGTTGTTTCCCATTATATTCCTTTTAGAATAAGAAAGGCAGCCAAAGTGGTGAACTAACAAAAGAAGAATCAGTCAAACAGAGCCAAACTGAGTCAAAAGACAGACCTAAAGTAAAAAGAAGAATACAGGGGCAATATTTTGTAAACATGCAAAAAGTCAAATGTCAGAAAAGGGAATGTTTTATTACTGCATCTGAAGGGCTGGAGAGCTGATAAGCCTGGCTGTCCACCTGAGTTCTTGTATGGAAACACCCTGAGAGGAAGTCACAGAAATGTGAAGATGTAAAATTTGAAAGAGACCACAGGGTCCCATCTAGTCCACCTCTCTGCTTTTTGTAGGGTCTTTCACACATCTCATAAGAGGCAAGGCAGTGGACCGTAGGAGTGTCCATACTGTGGGACACGGGGGTTTCCTGGTGCACCCAGCAGTCCTGGACCCCACAGCCTGGTCAGGTCCTGGCTGCATTGCTGGACAAGAAACGAGGATGACAACATCTTATTTCCTTGTGGAAGGAACCCCAGGTGTGGTTTAGGGAAGGATTTGTGATGAGCCCAAATACATTCTCCCAGTGTGGGCAATCCAGAGACCAGGGGAGTCAGTACTGGTCTGTCTCTGTCTTTTACTGAGCTACATGGTTGCCTCTTTGTGGCTATACTCAAGAAAAGACAAATTGCAGAGATGAGCATCACATTCAATTCTGAAACTGGCACCATGCCAGTCATGCTCCTCCCCAGGAGCACATTTCATCACGTCTAGACACAGCTGCTCTGAAAGTATGGCCCTGCATTCACAAATATCCCTTATTAATTGGCAGTTTTGCTGCTGCAGCTGTGGGACATCATAAGTGTCAAGAGCCTTTCAAAATAGCTAAAATCTGACTGTATTGAGAACAGTGACCTTGAACTGAACTGTACATATTAGGGGTTTGGGCAATGCAATGGTGGTGAACACACCTCCGCTTGCTCTGGGAGAAAATGGGTGAAGAATAAAATTGTGGCTGTAGAGTTGAACATTTTTAATGAGAAGGTGAAAGAGAAGGTACTGAATGCAGGAGGGAAAGATACTTATTCATCGTCCATGGCTATTAGCACTGTGCTGAAAATGACTCAGAAAAGGGTGAGAATACAGCAGCGGACAGGTTACATTATGGGGAACTGTTACAAAGCTGTGATTGTGCTGTAGGTGTAACAGGATCATCACATGCGTGTGGTTATAATCTAGCAGATTATATCTATCAGGCTACCAGAGTGCTGGCATGTAGATCTTGGAAGGGTGGAAAAGGTATCCTTCTACTTACCTTTTCCAAACTGATTACCGACGATATCAAACGCCTGCAGCTGCATATTAACAAAGAGTAGCTGGAAGTTCTTCTCCAAAGCGAAGGTTTGCTTGCTGACACATTTAAAGGAATTCCCCAGCTTTGTTGTAAACAGCTTCTGGTGTATGGCTGCATAGTAAAACATACCTGGAGGCCATAAAGAGAGAGAGACAAATGAGAATCCACAGTAACTCTGTTGGAACCAACATCTTTCTGAGATAAAATGGAGCATCCCGGGTGCTTTGGCAGAGCAGCAGTCACAGATGTGACTAAAGCATGGACATTTTCCCCGTAATGTATCAGTTACATTTCTGCCATGTTTAAACTAGTGCTTTAGTTATCAATGGGCAACACAGCTGAGCTTGGGTCTGAAAAAGCAGCTAAAATTTTAGGTGCTTCTTCAAATCATATTTTAACAACCGGAGTCTGCAAGAGGGGGTTAGGATTCTTACAGGAGCAGAAAACTATCTTAGGTCTCCAGCAGGGCTATTTCCAGACAAAATAGAGATACTATCTCTGGCACGGGAATTTGACATATCTAGTCTGTACTGCATGATGTAATAAATATGTTTTTAAACATATTTGACTGTCACAGTACTTTATGGAACACATGGCTCAAGTTCAAAGCATGAAAAGATCTTGTAACCTGGGCATATCCTTTATGCATATCTTCCTTTGAAAGCCGATATACCAGTTTAAGACAAAAATCATCCACATCACCAACTCTGCATCACTGTATCTGAACCACGTTTGCCAGCACAACAGTGTGCAGCACACTCATGGTCCTCTTCAGTCAAAATCTGTACACCAGTGTGTACTGATACCGTTGATTCAGTAACATCCCTGGGGACGTAGCATCTGGGGCAGCACCTGACTGTTCAAATGGTGAGAAGCAGGGCTATATAAGAAAAAAAAATCCAGTAGCCTGAGAAGAGCACAGACAAGGTCTAGGATTTCAGGATGGTTTGAAAAAAACTCAGCCTGGGTCCAGTTCTTACTTCTGCCAAACAAAAATGCCGGACACCTCCTCTCCATGTTGGTGTATTTAAAATTTGCATCCAGCTCTGCATTTCTGTTGTCCAGATACTGTATTCATCTAGTTTGCTTAGATTAGATTGGTAAGACACATACAACTGAACGGAGGCACAGCATTTTTGTGTTTTAGCAGCTAAAAACTTTGAGGACTGTTTTGTATCTTAAGTTTCAAGTAACCTCTGTTCTGAAAGAGGTGGAGCAGCGAAAGTTTTTGAGTACAAAAGGAAAAGTTAACAATTCTGATGAAACTGCAGCCTGGTCCATTCTCTTCCATTTTCATACCATAAGATTCAAATGAATAACATATTGAAAGCCTGATAAAACACATGATTTGCAAAATCCAGTGTTTTAAAGATATGAAAGCCTATCCCACACCCAGAACATTTTGATATGAAATTAAGACAGTGTAAAATCACTGACCTTCAGAATATAACTGTAATCTGGTCTCAATTTTACTGACATAGTACGTTGGAGCTTGCTGCAAAAGAAGATACATCTTTATTCATAATACTTCCTCATATTTGTGGAAAAAAATATAGTTCACCACAGCAAAATGATCACAAAGAATTTCCCAAGGAAACACACTTTAAACCATCCCTACCTTCGAGACCCAAGAACCAACTTGCTTGGATGTATTGCTTTTTCTTTTCCAGATCACTCCATCTGATAGCCAAGAAGCTGGTGCCACAGAGCAATCTCAGCTACATCACCGGTTCTGCTCAGTTCAGTGAAACTGAACCATGCAGGTTGCCTTTTACACACACTGCTCAAGCTAGACACTTGTGTGATACTTGTGGTAACCAGATGTAGGAGGGAGTTAAGCAAATAGTATACATTGCACAAATTAACAGGCATGTGATAAAGCGGTTTTATTTTTATTCACCTGTTCTGCGTTCATTGAGAGTCCCTCCAGTGCGCCCCTGAGCAATCTGGCACTGAATTACTGCATGCTGAGCTGCAGCCTGGCTGCGTGCAGGACCTAAGCCCACACCTTTAGAAGTATTTGGGACTCTTGGTGCGACAGTGCACTTTATGCATAGATGCCCTTCGCATGAGCAAACTGCAGAAAGCAGCCGTGCTCCTGTGTTCATCGTTGTTTTGAACTGGGAGAGGTTAGCAACACACTGAGAGCCGAGAGCTCATCTCACAGCAGTACCACTCATTTCCTACTTTGTCTGCCAACAGCAGTCACTGCAAATGAGGAAACGGCAACCTGGATGTGCCTGTGCAGGGGAGAAATAACTGTTCTTTCCACCCTCCTGACACTGGTGGTGCTGCCTGTTTTTTTTCATATGCCTACAGACCGCTGACATGGAAAGCACCTGGTACAACAGCACAGAGCAAAATTTCCAGCTAAGCATCGTGCCTGCATGGGCCCTAAAACCCTGGTGCAACCTGAACGCTGTCCTCCCCTGGGCTGTCATAAAGTGAGAGCCTGCCCTAGGTATCCCTGGTATGCCCTAGGTATTTCTCTGGTATCACTGTTGGAGTATAATGTGAGTCTTTATGTGGCAGCCCTACTATTCATTTTAATTCCAGCTGCGAGCACTCAGGGACTGGTGAGTGCAGCTGGTGGATATGTGGCAGCAGTCAGGAATGTCTCCTGCACACCCAGTTGTAATATCACGCAGTTTAAAAGCCGGTGGGATGGATTGGGAGAGTTCAAAAAAGAAATACACCAGAGAAGAGGTTCTCAGCATTATTCCTACTTAAAGACATAAATAGGTCAAATAGTACCATTTTTCTGGTGGCAGCGCTATGTTCTGTTTGGCCACAGTTAATAACTTCTTGGGGAAAACACCTGCTCATACTTCACGTCTTGTGGGTTAGTTACAAAACTTCCTTTTTTCAAGTTCTTTGCAAAAGGCAGCTGGCAGCGGTGAGCACTGAGCCTGCAGCTCACCTCCCGCTGCCCCGCACCAGCACCGCAGCCCCGGGGCCTCATCCAGCTCCTCTTTCACTGGTGAAAATCAGAAGTGCCGTCACTGGAGCACTCCTGGTTCAAAGCGGTCAGAGAGGCTGTGGGGGCCAAACGCATAAAAAACAGCAGCAAAATGATTTCTTATTAACTTGAATTTCAAAGAAGTCTAAGCCGAGCCCTGCTGCGCTCTTGAGGCTTATCTTTAAGTGAAGGGCGGATTGTCTAATGCGGTGCCAATAACCACCTTTTTCAGGGCAAGACAGGTCAAGTACCTCCTAAAGGTTCACATCACTCTCCTTAGCACTGCCTGTGACCTGGGGCTTCCATGGGTGCTTGAATCACCGGACTTTTTCTAAGGATCCTTGTAACACCGTGAATGCTCCCCTTGTTGCAGGAAGCATATGTTTAAAGCAAACACTCATGGTCTGAACTGATCCTTTGTTTTAAAACAGCTCCTTGATTTCTTTACCTCACTTTTCCTCTCTAGCTTTAAGAAAACTTTCTGCCATAAACTGAAATAAAGATGATTATTAATTGAAATCTTTTCTCTGCTCAAGCATTAATGACACAGGTGTGGTATGATTTGCTGTTGCCTCTTGGACTTTGTATGGAAATGACTGATTAACCATTTGTACTTTTGTTAATTGTCACTAATTTGAGCTTGGAATCCGGCTGTAAGATTGACATTTTGGCTTGATTAACTGAAGGACACAGATCAGCAGTGATGTCCAGATGCAGCTGCTGTGGATCCAACTGCTGTGATCCAACTGCTGTGGAGCTCCAGGAGCATGGCCTTAATGCATGTACACTCAGAGTCTGACAGGATCCAACCCATGTCGTATTCCTCCCTCCCCGTTAATGGTTTTATACACAGTATTAACTTCTGTCTTTAGCTCTGCTGGCATCACCACCCAGTCCTTATTAGCTTCCAGAGAAATGGTACTGCGTGCTGCCTCCCAAAACGTGTAAACCATGTAAATGTCTGAGGAAGCAAGAGGATGGCTGCACTATGCAATTTTCTCTTGAGTTATAGTATCAGCAGCACTCATGGTAGCTTATGTTAAAGCCTCATCCACGTACAATGAGGTCCCAGTGGGGAACATGGTATCAATAGACACAATGTCAAAAAGAAAGCTCATTTTTCCACAATGTAAACCTGGGCCTCTCTCTTGGCCAAGTTTCTGTGTGTACTTATAAGTCTCCATGGTGTGGTGCATTTTGAGGACACTTATCTACAATTTTGTTGTTGTAGCTCACTTGTTCGGAATTTTCCACTCAGAAATTAGATTAAATTAGGCCCCTTCAGCTGTGGCTGGGTCATGGCTCCTGGGCACTTACAACAGCACAGGCTGCCCTTTGGATTTAACAGCCACAGCTGGCTTTTGGCTGGGCAGCTGTGATACTTGGCATTTATGGGCAGCAAATGACTAACCTCACCTGCATTCAGGTGGTCCCTAAAACATCATTTCCTACGAGCAACCTGATAGCGCGAGTCAGAGCTCCCAGCACAAGCACCTTGTTCCCGCCCAGGGACTCCAGCCCCAAACCCATTCCCTCTGTCCCTCTCCAATGCAAACAGCAGACCTGGCCTTCCCTCCCACTAGATTTTTACCTACATGAAAACGAGATGCAGATTTTTGCTTGGGGCCATTTCTAGACTTTGTGTTGGTAGACCGGTAGCTTTAACACCCTTCTCTAGCACTTTCTATCAAAGGATGGCGAGGCACTGTGCTTACCCTTCATTGCACTTACGAACCTTTCCAAATTCAAAGTTCAAGTAGACAAGATCTGATTTGACGTTGAAGTTAGCCCTGCTGTGAGCAGGAAGTTGGACCAGGTGGTCTCCAAAGGTCCTTTCCAACCTGAATTAATCCGTGGTTCTATGGTTCTGGCTTCTTGGGAAGGACAGGAATAATAGTGCCTTATATACAGGTGGAAAACTAGCAGAGATGGATGAAATGCCTTCTCACACAGCACAAGCTGGATCAAAGGCAGCCTAAGTTCCAGGTCCCCAATCCTAAACACTCCTTCCCTCTAAATGCAAAAATTACCTTTACGAAGGTGAAGTTTATAAACCCTCCACTGAAAGTTATGTTCAGCTCAGACTGCACCGTCCCACAGCTGCCAGAGGTCTGAGTCGCATTGGGGTTGACAGCCATGTACTCCATCTGCTTCTGTGGAGAGAAGAGACACATTGCAGGGCTGCTAATGAAGATGAGGGGGAAACCCTAATAAGAAACACACAGATATTTATAGCAGCTTTCGGGGGGGACGTTCCAGGCAGTTCTGTGTGGCTGAATGAACAGGGCAGTGGTGGCGGCAGCCCGACTGCTGGCTGCCAGGGTCATGCCCCACTCGTAAAGCTGCACTAGTGCTTGTGTGACACAGAACTGAGCTGTTCCAGTGCATTAAGCTGGCAGAAAATAATCATTTTCTTCTCATTCAGTGAACTGATATGATTCAGAGCAAGGTCAGATGAGCACCAGTGATAATTTAAAAAGAGGGAGCAGTGGGTACTTGTGCCTGGAGGCAGAGGAAAGATCAAGACAGAGGCAGGCAGGGGTTAGACTGGCTTCAACACGCTGCTCCTCGTGTCACCCCAGACTCATTATGTCTTGCACAGTTCCTCTCTAGCATCAGCCAACCCATGCTGTAGCCTGAAAGGAGAACTCTAGGGCTCTGAATACAGAGTTTGGCTCCTTTGGTCTCATCTCATACACACCTTTTGTAATAAACATTCCACTGTGGTCTGGTGAGGTTGGGAACAATGCTCCCTGCGTGGCTTTGGACAGGACAAGGGATAAAAGACATGTAGATATGGTGCTTAGGGACATGGTTTAGTGGTGGACTTGGCAGTGTTAGGTTTACAGTTGGACTCAATGACCTTTTCCAACCTAATTGGTTCTATAATTCTATGAAAATTACTTTCACCAACATTAGATACTCATCCCATGTTAGAAATATTCAGACTCCAGACAAGAATAATTGGATTTCTGATGGGGATGGCTCGAGGCATCTAAACTCCAGAGCCTGAGGATCTAACCCTGCATATTGTATTAATGGAGGTTACAAAACTCTGAGGGACATAATCACCATTTCAGGTTTTCTTACACCTTTTGCTGAATCATTCACAGTGGATCACCGCTAGGAGAGGGCACCAGCTCCCCAGGACCCCTGCTCTGATCCAGCCTGGCAGTTCCTGTTTTCCTAAATCTCCATGTGTCAGCATCAAGACAACCCATCTCTGAATCCAAGTCTGAGAGTTGACAATTTCTTGCTTTCATTGCAACTTGCAGTGTCAAGCCCTTCACTGAAGTCAATTCGGATTTAAACTAGTCTCCCATTCTGGGAAACACAACTAACACTGAAGCCTGACCTACTGTCCCAAGTATTGCTACCACAGATAAATTGCTGAAATGCAAAAGAACCTGTGCGTCCCACTGACATCATCATACACGCCAAAGTACAGCAGCTGAGATGCTGTGGCACAGAAAAGGCCTTGGACTGGTAGCAAACCACTTATTTTTTATCATACAAGCTAACTTCTGAAAATTGCTTTGAAAGAATACATTTCAGCTAATGAAGATGCAGTTGTTACAAAGCTCAACCTTGTAGTGCTTCCATCTCACCTTCTGTGTATTTTGAGCCATCAGCTGCAAGCCCATGACCGCTTTGATGCAGGTCTTGTTCCCACTGGAAACGATGTATGTGCCAGTGGGGATGGGAGAAGGCTGTGGTGCAAGAGTAGGTTTCACTGTCGTAGTAGATGGGATGGTTGTTTGAGTCCCTGAATGAATGGTTGTTGTGTTGTTCATGGCTGTGGCTGTTGAACTTTTAGGCACTGTTGTTTGATTTCCTGACCCTGTGGAGGGCTTTACAGTTTGCATGGTGGTGGCTGTAGTAGTTGTGGCAGTAGTTGTTGTTTGTGTGTTTGGTGTTGTGTGGTTGATGGTTGTGTTTGTGGCTGTTGCTGTTATTTCTGTGCTCACGTGTGTTCTCGCTTCCTTGGTTGAGGACGTAGGGTGAATGGTTGCGTTCTTCGCTGCAGGTGTAACCGTTTCCATTGCCTGGGTTGTAGCCTGACCAGCTGCAGTTGTGTTGCCTGCTGATGTTGTGGATACCACCATGGGAGATTTCTGGCTGGTCACTGGTGTGGTGGTTGCTCCTGCCTGGGTTGTCGTGTGATGGCCTGGTGCTGTTGTTACCTGGTGCTGGTCTGTTGTCTGCACAGTTGTTTTATGGCTTATGGGTGATGTTTTAAGAGAACTTGTGCTGTTAAAATGAACTGTGGTGCCCTGATGGGGTGAAGAATGATAAAGGGAAAGTAGCTGAGCAGAAGTAGCCGTATGGTGGAAGGATGTGGTTTCTGGAGACAGTTCGACCCCCAGGGCCACTTCAGCAAAGCAGGAGGAAAATACTGCAAAGAAACAAATAAGTCAGTAGTCTAGATATCTATACGTTTAACTGTACTGATTTTGTTATCAAATGGTTGATGTGATTTTATTCTTCATTTGGCTCCAGTCACAATAGGAGAGTGAAAGCAGATGTGCTGTAGGACTATCTATAACTTTTGACCACTCCCCCAATCTTCACACCTGTGAATATACCCATTGCAGTGGAAGCACATGGGCTCCCAGCTCCCCACACACTGCTTTTACTGCTGAAGAAGCCAGAGGATGCCGGAGGTGTGAGCGGCACAATCCCCAGGCAGCACAAGAATTCCCTTGCAGGCAGTAGTACAGCAAGATTTGCTGGAAGCAAATTATCAAGGTCTAAGGAAGATGAAGTGGGTGCAATAGGCGACGGGGTGGTTGGTTACTTACCAACAAAGCATGGGGAAAGGGAACATTTTGTGTGTGTAAAGGAAGTGAGGCAGCATAATGGTCTTACAGTGATTCACATAGTCTGGGAAACCGGTCTGGGAGACCGGGAAATTCCAGATATTTATTTATGGTTTTGTTGTACCCATACCAGCTTGAACCCTGAAGTTCTTCCTCCTGGGAGGTACCCAAGGGGATGCTCCAAACAAGGAAAGACCCACCCTATTAGTGATGCTCTTTCAGCAATGAGAAACAAATTTCAGAGTACAGCACCCAGGGGCTTTTTGGACCACATCTAAAAATAGTCACAGCACCAAAATTATGCTTCCGTCTTATAACATTTACAGAAACATTCCCTTCCAGAACTGAAAAGAAAATATCTGACTCCTAAATGTAAATAACTGAGTGAAGAAAAAGTGGGAAAAGTATATTGTAGAATAGATGAAGGTCACAACTCTTCTGCAGAAGTCTTTGATTGTGAGTATGCAACAAGACTCTGTAAAGACAAGGTCAAGCTAAAAGACATCATAAATCACTGGCAGATATGAATTCTTGGATGGGCATGAACCTTCAGGTGTTGTTAAATGCTTTACTGTCTAAATTATGTGGAGGACAGAGATGAATTCTCCAGTTTGGAGACAGAAGGGATCCAAAAGTCCAAGAGAGCTCCCATTCCTAGCAGTACAGCTCCCCACAGGATGCCGCAACACATTGTCTGAGAAGTTTGTTGTACGCTGTTTTTTCCAAAGAGATTTCTCATGAATCGGTATTAAAGCTTTGTGGCAGGCAGGTTGCTGAGATTCAGATTTTAGACTCGATTAAGGCCAGAGGCACATTCAGAGTGGAAATGGCCGAAATCTTACAAGCTCATCTTCCTTTCATTTATTTATTTTCACTCAGCATTAAGAGAGACCTGCAACAATAGCTGAATTCACAAAATCTCACCATTTTAGGATACATATAGACTACATCGGAATAATAAAACCTGCTGGGTTTTGAATCAAATTCAAGATGAAAACAAAAGAAATGAGAACAGATGTATAAATCTGAACCCACACTTCAATCTTCCCTTAAAATGGCTGTGCTAGAGAAGAGCAGAAGTGTGGATGAATACCCCAAATTCCTAAAATTGCCTAGGTTTCACCTCTGTGCTGTACAGAGTATACTTGACTGCCAGTGTAGCTGTTATCATCAAAGTGCAACTTGATACGGTTGAAAAGCCACAAAAATGACAGGACAGATCCCTCTGGTTGTGAATTTTATCAGAAGGAACCGAAAAATGCCATAATTAATATGATAATTTAGTTCATTTTCTCACTTTCACCTGGACTTTACCACACCTGCTGGCAGAGCCGAAAAGCAGATAATGTATCTCCTTCTCTGTGTGCCAGTGGAAAATCAGAGCAGTTGCTATATATCAACTATAGGGAGTTTCATCTAAGTGTATCGGCATAATAAAAACAAAAAAGAAGAAGTCCCAATTTTCACTCTTTTTTCCCCATAAGATTGCAAAACAACCCACATTTAAATTTACACATCTTAAATATTAGGTACTTCTTAGTTTTTAGTTAACAGATTGGTTTCGATTACTGACCAGATAACAATTCTCTTACAGACATGGAGAGAAACATTATTTCACTGACATTTGGATGCCACCCATAGCTTTTAAATGAAACTTCATTTTCCCCAAAAGGCCATTTCAAGTGAACTATTTTTCACTAGAGAAACCTTCAGCCTGACAGGGTCACTGAGGGGTAAAGTCAGAAATGTCTTTGGGGTGGCTCGTGCTCACCAGGTGACGTGCCAGACAGCTCCTCCAGCCTCCCACGGCTCTCCCCAGCATTTTGGAGCCTCTGTCGGGGCACAGCTGTGCTGCTAAACCTGTTGGTTTGGGTCATCTTGTCATAAGACATTTGGCCACATGAGCTCCCAGGGATGGGTAAGGATTGCTCTCTGGTTGCACCTAATGGTCTTGGCTCTTCCTGGGTGACTGTTGAAAGTAGCTCTGCTGTGCGAAGGGGCAGGTGATCCCATGGGATGCCTGACCTACCCTCCAATGAAGGCCTGGGAGGCTTCACCACATCTCCTTCCACGTTGCAGCATTGCCCCGCAGTGAGCCTAGCACACCTCGGCAAAGGAGGCGCCTGCATGGCCCCCCCCACCTCGCAGCCCTTGCCATGGCTCTGCCGGCAAAAGGGGCCACAGAGCAACAACGAATCGCAGCTCTGCATCACCATTAGTCTCCATTTCTTTTTTCTATGAGGCCACCTCAAAACTTCACACGGCCGTCATTTTGCTAGAGGTACGCGTGTTCCCTGCAGTGTACCTTCCTGGGAGCACCCAGCTGCAACCCCCTCATCTCACCTCGGCTTCAAAGTTGTGTGGTACAAATGCTGTGCAGTACAAAGGCCAGGGGCTGCATTTCTGCCCAGCAAGCTGCCGCGCACACAACGCTTCAGAACAAAACTCTCAGAAATTCGCTGTCCCCAGTCTGGGCCTGAAGACCCCATTTTCATGCTTTGGTGACCAGGGAGGCTCAGTCAATGCCAGCAGAGGAACGTCACTACTCTGCTCCCAGGCATTACGGTGGGAAGCGGAGCGCTCAGTGCCATGATGTGGCTGTGACATTTCTCAGCCTGCTGTCCTGTAATGGGGTGGGGGAGGAAACTTCTTGCAGGGGATTTTTTCACCTTCTTGTCTAACCACACACTCATGCTGCTCAGCAGCCCAACAGGTTTGTTCCGCTTTCTGCTCCTCAGAAGAAATGCTCATGTTTAGCTGACTGATTTTGTGTGGACGCAAAAACCTGACCCAGCTCCTACAATCGCTGAAAACACTCTCTCTGGCTCTGGCTGCTTTAGTTCGAGTCCTTGTGGAACTGGAAAAGCACCAAGATTTCCTGAGAGGTTTCAGTACTGTCATAGTTTCCCTCCATCACAGGAGCAGTTTCTTAAACCTCCAACCCATCAGACCTTTATCCCTTAAACTCTAATTATGTTTAATTCCCTATCTGCACAGAAAAACTTGAATTTGTGGCACTAATAAAAAAATCACAAGAAATTATTAAAGGAATGATCAAAAATGGATAATGAGCTGACGAAATAAGTTCTTTCTGGTCAAAAGATCCTTGCTGACCACTGAGCGTTACTTCTCCCAGTTTGATCTTGCTCTCCTTTTGTCTAGACATGTTTTGGGGCTACTTCAACAGATTCTGGCTCTGAAGCGGGTGTGGGAAAGGAGAGCAGATACAGCGGGAGCTGCTTGTGCTCGAGTCCCTGGGCTGTTTCCCTGTTCACTGCCCTGGGAGGGGGACGGGGTTGTTATTTGTGGGATCCCTGTGTGCCAATGGCAAAAGAGACTGCAGAAATCCAGAGCCCCACCAGCGAGCTCAAACCTTTTGCCATCACACAGATTAAATCACACTCTGTCCATCTTCACCTGGCAGATTTTGTACTGCTGTGGGTGTTGAGGGATGACTGAACGTGCTGGGACACGTCCTTAACCAGGCTGGCTCCCCAGATTCTCACAGACCAGCATTAAGGATTGAAGGGCGATTTTGACGTGGTTTGTCGTTGAGGTAAGCCCCAGCCTGCCTTCTCCAAGCCCCCGTCTCACTCTTGCTTTCCTGATCACGCTCTGCATCTTGCAATGCAGACAAATGAACCAACGCTTCCTTAGTTTTTCTTCTGCTTGTCTCGCTCAAGATTTTCAGTCAGTTCAGCTGGTCTGGAAATTATTTTTAATTAAGAAAAGCAAGTCCAAAAAAGTCTGCTTTTAATACTGTTTTGAGCTGACTGCATCACACAGTCAGAGTTTATGTCACCACAGAGTGCAAGAGAAAATACACGGGAAAACATCAGACTAAGTCTATACCAGCTGCAACGAAACGTAGTTATAGTTATTTCTTAGCAGTGGGACTTTACTAAAAGCACCCTTAGTGCTAGCAACAAAAATATTTAAAGTTTTCAGTCTGCTGGGTGCTGTCCTGACTGCAAAGAAACAAAACTGGCATAGCGTGTCTCATTTTTCTGATAGAAATGATGGAGGATGTTACTCACCCCAGGCGAAGGTTAGCAAGACGAACTGCCGCGCGCTCCTCCCCATGGCCAGCACAGCTGCAGGTTTGAGAGATGCTGCTTCTCGCTGTGGAGCGGGTGGAAAGGAAATCAAGGTTTCCTGGGGACTGAAAAGTTTCACTTGATGCAGGGAGTGCTCGGTCACATGGCTGGAAAGGAGGTGGAGAGAGAGAGGGGGAGACCGATGCTTCTCGTCTGTAAACTACTGCAGAAGGAAACAAATGATGGTTAGGAAAGAAAGTGAAAACAGAAAGGACTGCTGGGCTAACTCGGGGGGAGGACAGGCTCTCGCTCTGCACGTGAGACCTGTGGCTCTGCAAGGCCGTGTAAAGCTTCACGCATCTCTCCCCAGTTTTGATAACCTGGTGCAGACTGCAGCTGTGGAGGGTTACAACCTGTAAATCTGTACTTTCCCCTGTGTTCTTTAAAAAAGTACTTTCTTTAGGGCCAAACTCTTTATGTTAAGGTGCAGAAGGGAGAGGTGTGATCTTGACCCATCTCCGCAGAGCACCTGCTAAAAGCGAGACAGGGCTGAGCAAAGCCCCAAACGAGCTCTGGTCCCAGTTGGGGACCGTCGGCAGCCTTTGCTGGCTGGCTCAGTCCTGCTCCCAGGGCTGAGCTTGTTGAAGGTGGATGTGCCGGGGTGGCTCACCGTTAGTGTTGTGTCCAAACACAAACCTCAGCAAATAGCAACGACTCGCCTCTGTTCCATGAAGTGCCTCCTGCAAACCACGCCAAGCTGGGACAGGAGGTGCGCAGGCAGGTCCTGGCACGCGTAGCTGCACGCCAGAGACCTACAACAGGAGCGCGTTACGCCTGCTCACGTGTGCGGCTGCAGTTCCAGACCAGTGCCTTTGCCACAGGGCCCGATTGGTGTGGGGGGAACAAAGAAAGCCCCACACCTGGGATCTGGAGCAGTCCTCGTTCTTCGTTTTCTCACACCAATGTTGCACTGCAGTAACATGATGAGGCCAATGACTTGAAAACTGCAGTGAGGTGAAGTTTGCCCCCATAGATCTGGACACCAGCTGAAATTAGTTCCAATTTATTTTGCTCTCTGTATTTGCATTGTGTTTCTACATTCTTATTTTTACCTCCTCGCCCTTCTACATGATCCACAACATGCATTTGGGTTAATTAGCACTCCCTAATAAACCACTGGTAGCCAAAGGTATGCAGATATCTTGGGGATAACTATAATAAAGTTATCCTGCAACCTCCTTGCCTTATGGCTGCAGCATTAACATATGCAACGTTGAACTGTCTGTGTGAACCTTTTCACTCTCCCAAGAGTCCCAGGGATTCAGCAACATGACTAAGGGAGACGGGTAAAGGAAAAAAAGAAACACTTTGTGCCTTTTGTGACATGTGCGTGTTGGACAAATAAAGTTATACTGGAGAGATGTGTGGATTTTTTTCAGCTGTGCTGATGTGCCTTTACTGTTACTCATTTATTTTGAATAGAAGGAAAGCTCGTTGGACTTGTTACTTCATATAGAGACATCAACCACAATGTTTTGTACTAGTCATAGTTTTTATAAATTTCAAACGAAGTGTGGTTCTACACAGGTCGAGTGGCATAATTACAGAAAGTTCATTTGCACACTTTTTTCTTGTAATAAATTCATACATTCTGTCTTGACTGGAAAAAAGGACAGGTAATTCTGTGCTCTTTCCCTGTCTGATTATCTCTCATCAGTCACAATATACAAATACGTCATTATCAACACCATGGAAAATATGTAAGAAAAACAAACTGTACCAATTCTCAGCTGGGGGGAGGAAATCTTAGCAGCTGTTTCAGCTCCAGCTGCAAGAAGAAATACACAATTTGGCTTTTTATTCTTATATATTTCTAATCATATATATATTTGAAGTCAGGCTTTGAGTATTTTTGGAAAGGAAGCGCATGGCCTTTCTCATACCCAATCCAGTTTGAAATCTCAGAGTCTAAGAAAATTATGGATAATAAAATGGCTTTTCATCACATACACAACCAGAATATAAGACACACACACATCTTTGTTGTCACTGGCAAGAAAAGCCAGTGTTCAGACATGGTTTGGCCGCAGCCATTTATGATCCAGGCAATGACCATTGGTCTGATTCTCCACCCAGTGGGGTCAGACGCGAGAGAAGGAGAGGATCAGGCCTGATTACATTTTGGCCTGGTTTACTAAAAGCAAGACTTACATATCATGGCAACGGCCCGTCTATCTGTTTGTCGTTACCGCCAGTAAGGAAGGAGTCTGTTGCCCAACGACACCTGACTGAGCAGAGGGCAGAGTTCCGAGGATGTGAAGTCTCCGCAAGTTTCACAGAAGCTGGCAGCAGAGCAGAGGGAGCAGATCCAAGTCAAAACCTCAGCCTGGAGGTCAGGTCTCGCTAGTCTGAGCCTGGAGGGAGCAGCCAGGCAGCTGGCACGGGCTCGCCCTCAAGCAGCAAGGGCACAATGCTCAACCACGAGTGCTGCTACAGCATAGATTTACCTTATTTACCTTAGACCTTGTCTCTTCTACAGCTGAAACTTAGTAGCAACCATTACTTTTAAATGACTTTCTGGTCACTATGATATCTCCAAACAACACTGAAGTGAAATCCATATTTGGAAACTATGATTTTTGGGTCCATCTACCTGAAAATGATAAATGGTGGTGTCAAAGTTCGACATACAGAGTAAGTATACCTTAACATACACATTATTCTTGCTGGACATTACCAAATCATATTCTAGACTGTACATGGGGAGTCATTCCCTTAATTATCACCTTGCTTGATGGAAATACAGTAATTACAAGACCATCCTGTCTACTATTTAAAAAAAAAAAAAAAGTCATCAAACCCTGTTTTGTCTCATCAGCAAAGCCAGAAGGTTACTTCTTGTTGGCTGTAACTCAGACTTGTCAGCAGCCTGATTTGTCATTGAACTTCATTTGTTAGAAAAGCAAACTCAGCAGCGTGGCACTGGCTCACTGACATCTGCACCGCAGGCATCAGCCAGGCAAAGGGCCCCGGTTACTCCCCAGCAGCAGCTGCACTGGTTGCAGGATGGTCTGAGTTTGGAACACGGAGACAGAAACAGGCAGCTGCCTTTGGCTCACCGGCACTGCAGGAAGGTTAAAGATGCAATTAATGGTTGTGGGCTCCCTGCTCAGGTTCAGTAGTGTCCGAGGATAGCTGTGATACAATCAGCTCCCAAAGACCACTCGGACCAGGGTGCTGTGCCACTGCTGCACGCAGCCATAGGGCAGTGAGTTACTTGTCATGCTCAGGACATTCATGGTGCAGGAGTGACTCAAACTTTGGTCCAACAGTATAAAACATGAGATTTTTGGGGGGGGGGGGGGGGGGGAACCAAACCAAACCTGTTTTCAAAAGCAAAGTAGGGAGGAGAATTGTTATAATCCAGCCCATACCTTTGCAGTTGTCACAATGAGATGGTGAGCTGGGAGAGAGGACACACTTCTGCAGCAATCCTTTTCCCTGCTCCAGCTCTAAACTGCCCCACAGGATGCCACCACTGACACTCATGGAGGTCACTGTGGGACATAAGGGGTTGAATGCTTTCCTCTCCCCTGGAGGGTCCCCAATTTTTGCATACATGCTAAAATTTAGCATCAGAATTAGACATGTGGGAAATCCAATAGCTCCCATTTTACAGGAAGATACCGAGGCAGCAGGGGATGCGGGCCTGGCACACTGTCGCCCTGCACACAGCAGAGGTAGGAAATGCACTGACAATACCTGATTTTCCATCTTCAGTTCAGAGACTTCCCACTGCCATTTCACTGTTAGAAAGAATTCCTCCAAAGTGCAGGTTTCCACCTTTCCATCTGTCAGCAATGTCACAAATCCTAATTTTGGCAGTTTCATATAGCCAGGGTAACACTTCCTCATCTCTCTCTCTCTCACACACACACTCACAAAAGCTTACTATATTTATTAATGTGCAATCAAAGCTCCCTACCCCTTTCCTCTCCTATGCTTAGGGCAGGGGTAGACAGAAGCACTGTTACCAGGCCGTGCAAATATTACTGAAAGTAATACAGAAACCAAAACAAACTCATTTTAGGGAGAGGATTAAATAATTGCACTACAAGAAAACATCACTGCATATTTCTTTGGGGGACTGAAGGCAATCAATTCTTCCCTCAAGATGCTTGTAACTAGAGTAGACGAACAGGATTCATGTTCCTGAGAGCCTACGTGTCATTTTTAAGGTAAATGACCAGCACAAAACAGACATGCTCTTATCTCTGTAGGACAAAATTAGCTTCCAAAAAGGTACAGAACTCTCAGGTCCTTTAGTCATGAACGAAAAACATCAGAAATCACAGAGTTTAGGTATTGACGGTTAGAAGAACCCTGGGAATTAACCACCACAGTTCAACTCAATTCACCAATAAGCCTTCACAGGCAAACAAAATCTGAATAAGCCTTTACCTACTCTAAAGCTTTTTCTTGAATGGGACTACCTACCTGCTTCACAGCTATCCTGACTCACACACTGAGATATTTGCACTGCCAGCCTCCACTAAGACACACAGAAAAACATTCAGGTCCCTGCAAAGATGAGAGCAGAAATGATACAGACTCCTACTGTTTTGCTTAGAGGCTCAGTTACTAAAGAGTGGTTTTTGGTTTCGCTTCACCTCCATTTTTAGTGCTTTCGTCCCCTTTGTTATTTACATAGAGCACCACTAGTCTCAGGGTTAAACGAAAAATCCCTAATAGTGAAAGCCAATCACTCACTCTTGAGCTTCTAGGATCATTTCTACCAGGCTGATCCTTGCCTGTTTGCAACCTTTAGTCAATATTTATCTTTACTAAAGTATTAGCAGCTTTCGTGGGACCTGAGACCCAATTACCATCAAAATGCCTTCATGCCTTAACAGCTGCTCTAAATGAGCTAATGGCTTGTATAGGAATAATAACATCTGTAATCACTTTATATTATACATTACATCCTTATGTGACAGAGATTTGGTACAGTCCTTTAATCAAATATCCTGGAAAGAAGTATTTAACAACAACACTTTAACCACTCATTGGAGCATCTAATGCTCACTGCCTATTTGCAATGCTTAAGTATATTCCAAATGGGGGATGAAATGTATCTACTCCATAGCCCAGCACACAAAGAAAGCATGCAGTCTACTCAAACATATGACATTAAATGGCATTCAATTCAATTCTCGCCACCAAACGCAAAGGATTGTGATGCAGCAACTACAGACTGCAGAGGGGGCAGAGGAATGTAAAAGGAGTTCAAAATGTTCTTTGTCACAGTAGCTGTCACACATCTTTGCTTCCCTGCTAGGCCCTGCACCTCCACCTCATAGCCAGGAGTCGCCATCTGCATATTTCCAACATAATGCTGTATGCAGCAGGTCGTTCACTGTGCCATTGCAAAAATAGTCACATCATTGCTGTGTGAAGCCTCTCTGATGGTCTAAGTCAGAAGTTTCCTTTCCACAGCCATCCTAAAATGGGATGTTTTTGGTGTTGACCATCAGCAAAAAGGGCACATTTGTGATGTATCAGCTGGAATTAAGGAGGACGGGGAAGGCACAGCCAGAGGCAAGCAAATGGAAAAACCTCCAGGTGACCCCATGGTAGAGCAAGAACTCGTAACCATGCATATGTCCCTCTGCAGTAACTTGATGTTCAAGCAAAGTTGCCAAAAGGTGCGTGCATAGTAACTCTTCAGCTCTGCTGTTGACCTAATTTAGGCCACATCTTTTGAAACAGTTTTATAATCAATGCGAGAAGCATTTTTCTCCTCTTATACTGCAGGTGGGTTTTGATGCTTTTTGGATGTTTAATGCTCCTTTCAAGTTTGTTTTTTCCCAGCTTGCCAGGTGGACAGCACAGTTCTCATCTGTTCATGCTGATAAAGTATTCGTGAATTATCAACCTCAGAGCTTGTCAGAAAGGCAACTTTGATCCAGTGTTCACCCAAAATAAACAGAGATGGATGGGTCCTGAGGAAGGCTGGTCCTGCTGTTCAGCTGCCAGCCCTCTGTTCTGCTGGGAAGCTTTTAGCCACCTCACTCTCCTTGGTGTCTGACTCTACTGAGGCTGTACTGCAGGAATCGTTGTACATGTCTGAAAAGGAGGACATGGGCATTGTCACTACAATACATCTAAAGGATTTCCCATCTACAGTTTTAAGGTTTCAGAAGCCTGAAATAAAATAAAAAATAAACACACACAATTCTACTGCTCTCCTAATTTCTTCACAGCAAGGGAGGCTCTTTTGGCATGTAACTAACTATAACGTGTGTGGCTTTATTTTTCTTTTAAAGCATTAGGCACACCAAAGAAATGAGAGCCATAGTTAGGCACTAAGGGTAAAGACAGAACTGACCTGCTGTGGAGGTGAAGGAACAGCAATTACCAAGCTCCCTTTAAACCACAGCAAAGAATCCTGGTTAATGTTCAAAAAGGTATTTCTCCACTTTAATGAATTGATTAAAAAAAAAAATAAATCAAAAGAAACCAGTAACTCAGAATAAAATGCTGGTAGCTCTCTATTGCAGGTCCCCAAGGAATGGCTGTGCCAGATTTTGCTTTCTTCTGTTACTAGAAGAAAAGCAGGACACATTTTGGTAAATTATATTTGAGGAAATTATTGTAAACCTTTGATCTGCAGAGCTGCTGAGATTCAGCTTTTCCTGTGCAACCTGTTTGGGTGTTAGGTCAGAAACAAAGCTGAAGAAAAGATGACTTTTAGTGCTGATTTGGCTGAAATCTCGCCAGAGCAGCCCTTCTTCCAGCCTTTGGAGCCAGCAGTGAAATATGATGAGAGCAGTAATGGTTCATGAGATGCCCGGCTGCATCACCAGAGACTGCAGCACAGGCATACACTCAGGCCAAGTATTTTAATACAGAAAACGCATCCTTTTGTAATATGAAAAAAAAAATATTAAATGCCAGTAACACATTCCTTTATTACCTGCATTGCTGTTCTTAATTATGTTGTTACTGTCCCCCTCTGCTGGCTGCAATATACTGGAAGGAACCCAGTCGCTTTTCTCAGACACCAGTTTCTTCACTAACCTGAAATTCAGAGAAGAGTCGGTGAATTTCACTACATTCCCCTTCCCTAGGTTGTATTTCTTAGAGGTGCATGTTGGGCAGCTATTTCCTAAAGTAAGGAAGAAGGCAGAGGACCCAGGGCAGTCCTACAGGTAGCCAGTGACTAAGTTTCATCAGTCTCAGCTGGTGACCCGGTATCCCAGATGAAGCTCACTTGGAAGCAGACTGTGTGACAAGGAAGCAGTGGCCTTGGCCTGTGTTTGAGACCCTGGGCCAAATTCAGAGCTGAAGAAAATGGATCTTTCATGTTGTCCACCCCCCTTGCTGTAAATACCATCTGGGGAGGATGGGGTTAGTTCACTTCCCACCTACTTCACCCTATGGGACTTGCTGCCATCTCAGCTGCATGTCAGTTCTGAGTGAAGGCTCTGACTGCACAGGCCCTTCAAGGAGATCAGATCTTCTTCCTCCAAATTACCCATGAAGGAGAATTCAGATGTCCAGCCAGGTCTGTTCCTGACACTCACTTGTCAGCAAGAGAGAGCAGATACACCAAAACGTATGTGAGCTCAAGGGGGGCAGATTCATTCCACTTTGTCAATCACATATCTAAGCCTTTGGGGCTAAAAATGCTCTCTTGTTCACTGCTGCAGCTCGGTGGAAGGCATGGGGATTTTATTGATGTATCCTATGGGAAGGTGCTGCCTTTGACAGTTGTCCTTCTGGCTAGAACGTGTCAAAAGCCCAAATATACCCCTCTGTTTCCTTTATGCAAACTTCTGTCCTCTTAAGTCTTATGTCACAAGCATTTGGGATGAAAGCCAACCAGGTAGAATTATCCAAAGCTGTTTGTATGTTCATGCCTCCCACTGCCCCTTTCACATCGTAGTCAATGGGGTGAGTGGATTTGGATTGATTTTGAAGACGCTTTGACATTCTTCTGAATATTTTCCATCTTTTCCAGGAGGTTATGGCTGTTCTACCTGTCAAATTCTGTCTCTCTGCTGTACTTACCATTGACCGTTCTCTCCTTCCTGCACAAACTGCACTAAATCTCCATCCTCAAGTGTAAGAGAATCTGGGAAACAGCTGTCAAAACTGCCTTCTACCCGAAAAAGATTGGTCCCCTGAAACAAATGAAACAATGCACCAGAAATACGGTCACTATGGATGAAAGAACATTGTGCAAAAGAAAACGGGTTTAGTTAAATACTGAATTAGGCATTTCAAACTGGCAGAGATTTCTTCTGTAGGGAATTGTGTCACTTTTTATTCCTTTTATCATGCCCAGATTAAATATTATTCAAACTTAGGACAGAACTGTGCTGTGCATTCAGGCTTTAGAATTAAGCGGCCAGCCCTTATTCTGACATACAAATTGGGTTTGTGACACCACCAAGTTAAGTAATCTGGAAAAGTCTGAAGTCACTTTTTTAAGGGCTCAGAGTTTTCCCTCACTTTTGTAACAGGTAAAGCTACAGCTTACAAGTAAGGGTGACTTTTTATGGTCCTGATCCTGATCAACAAAATAGCCTTGGAATAATCCCCCAACACCCCAGATCAAATTCCCCATCTTCTGTATTCCCACACATGAATTTAAAGCTGGTATGAACCCAAACTGTGCAGTTTACATCATGATCTTTAGAGAAGAAAAGGTTGTACTGGGAAAGGGCAGCGTAATTTGACAAAGGAATTACATTGTTAGGGTTGGTCTCTTCCTCCAAGTCAGAAGAGTTGGAGAGTTCGTCTGTGCTGGAGGGGATGGCTTCAAAATCTTCAAATGTGTCTAGAGAGGGCATTTGCCTGCTGGGCCAACCTTTTCAAAGGAGATAAAACAAAAAGAGTTAGTCATTAGCCTCTCTCAGACTCAGTCTTTTAAAAATACATGTCACAGGTTCACCTTCCACTATTCCACTTACTGAATTGCTTGTACCTTTTTACAGGTGGTTCCCTGATTTTGCCATAAAAATTACATTTCAGCCATTGTTCTATGTCTAAAAACCTGTGCCACTTGCTGTCATTTGTGGAAGGGAAGATTGTGTGGCCACAGTGTGCGAGCCCATCAATACCTTGAGTGTTTAGCATTGCTAAATCTCTTCAATTCAGGAGGCACAAAAGACAAGGACCAAGAATATTTCTGTGGCACGAGCTCTGTAGCAAATGATAACTTTTGCTGACTTGATTTTCTGTTCATTAAGCTCATTCAGTTTCCAGCTTACCTCCACGTGTTCATCTATCAGTTGAAGTCCAAAGCCATTGAATTTTGGTTGGCTTCTTATCTCCAGCTTGCCCCAAGGTGATATTACTCCCTGAGCAACTTACAAGACCATACCCTGGAGCAGGTTGGAAGTGCAGCAAAGGGACGGAGTAAAAAACAAGGCACAAAGACAGCCAGACCTTCATGGTAGGTAGAGAAGATCTCATTCATATTGCTGCTGTTAGCAGTCTTATTGCATGATTTGCACCCAAAAACACCCCAGCGCAGTGGAAGACACCTAATGAGAGATTTCCACCCCAAGCACAACAGTCAATCTCTTCACACACAAAGGCATGCCCAGAGGATGTGTGCTGAGCAAAATTCAGGCTGAAGCTTATAAGACCTGCCTGCCTGAGGTTCCCATGATGGAAAGGTAACTCGGCCTCTCCTGTACAGAGAGCAATCTGGCTCTACGCTTTCCTTCACACTTGTCCCTTTTCTGACAGGGATGACTACAGTCCAGCTAGGAGGAAATAGACCTTGCATCTACCAAGGGATCCTGCAGCCCAGAAAGATAGAAGCTGAAGGGAGTCAGTCAAATCACCTCATGGCTTCCTACTTAATCTACCTCCTGTGCATTAGCTGATTCACAGGGACTCGGGCTAAGCAGATGCTGAATCAAGCTCTTTACAGCCTGTGGGCCATTGCTCTCGACAAGGCAAAGCAATGCTCTAACAACAAGGCACAGAGCCAGATGCTCCAACGCAAAACAAAACCTGGCCTGAGACAATACAAAACCCAAGCCAGGCAGTTCAGGGAGAAAAGTGATCTGGTCTGGGAGAAACAGGTTTATTAGTCAAATTATTTAATCCCTCCCCATGCGCATCCTCCCTGCCGCAGGCACCGGTTGGTGCAGCATGTGGTCATGCAGCCCCTTCTCCTCCCTCCTGTTACACAGGGGCTGTGACTGCCCCGGTCGCTGCTACTCAGTTACAAGAGAGACAGTGACCTTCTTCCAGCAGAGCAGCATCCCCAGGTATAACCCTACAGGTATGGTTAGGTCATCCGTACTTTTCAAGGTGTAAACTACCCTCTGAAGTGGCATTCACGTGGTGGGTTGCGAGTGTCCCTGCCAAAGTCTGTACCAACGGAGTTCTGAGACCGAAGAGACAATTGTCTGTTTCAGTTACAGACCATGCAGCATATAGAACTGGACCCCATATTCTGTATCAGTTGAATCACACCAGCAAAATACTAGCAGCTGTCTAAATGTACAAGAATACATTGATGCTAATTAGCTTCAAATTGCTACAGCAATTTTAGTTCAAATTCACAGGTTGGGCAACAAACACCTAAAGAAAAAGGTATCTCCCTTCCCCCTTAGGCAAAGCTTCAGAAATCTTTTGCCACTGCCATTTGTAGGAAGCATCCCAGTGAGAAACCTAAACAGTAAGGATTCCTTACAAATACATCCATCAGCCTTCCTCTTCCGTAGAAATTGCTATTCTAATTTCAGAGACTAAGAAATAGCCCAAGTTTTATGTACTTAATTCAAGCTATAAAATAACACAGATCAAGTTATGAGCTCTCTGACATCAATTAAAAGAATTGTTTTCAGCTGTACCCAACCTACAGAAAATCAGTATCTGGGACATCATTTCTATACCTCCTAGGGATCCAGGCTTGTTCTTTCATTGCTTTCACAGGAAAAAGTGTTCATTAAAAGAGAAAAATCTCTTTAAGTTAAAGAGCATAAATATTATCATAAATTTATATTACACTCTCAAATTGAGATGATAAATGTTTTAATTTTGTTTACCTGTCTGGGAAGCAGATCTAGGTACAGGTCTCGTGGTGGAACCGGTATTACATTTAGTCTGGGCCAATATGGTGTTCTCAAAAGCATCTGTGACAGGAAGTACAATTTGTGTCTTCAAGGTGAAATAGTGACCAGACAACTAGTACAAAGTGAATTCCTGTATCACCTCTGCAACTGGTAGTCTCTTTAACAAACAGGTGGACTGGAGTCCAACAGTTATAAAAGAGGAGACATATGACCAGCACAAATGAGTGAAAAGACAGCAGCATTCCACAGAAAAACTGCAAGTCTGAGAAGGACAGAGAATAGCAAATGAATCAAACAGAAATATTGATGTTAATTTAGGAAAACCATTGCTGGGTGAACGGTGCAGTGTTCTATTTCACTACAGCTTCTTTACACATTTTTAACATATTTTCCTTGCAGCATTTCAAATCATTCTGTAGGTGATGGTATATGGTTTTGATGCTCTTCTTCCAAGCCAGAAATGAATAGTTTCACTCTTGATGAATACAATGCAATTTTCTGGGGGAAGTTTTTATCTAAGTACATCAAATCCTTTGCATTATTAACTCTGACAGAGCCCTGGCAACAGCAGCAATATCTTCTGGTAAAGGGATGATAATGTTCATTGTTTCCTACTTAAAGAAACTCAGTCTGGTGAGGAATATTGTGCAGTAGGACCATGTTTTTAACCAGTGAGGATCAACTCAGCTCTATCCTACCCCCCCACACACTCCTCTGCAGCCACATGGTATGCTGAGATCAGAAGTATCTGTCAGTGAGGACCACCTCTCTGTTCCAGTCTCCTCTTCTGGTGGGAGTGACATAGGAGATAGCTCTGATATGTCACTGGTTCCATCACTGACCTGGCCACCTGCCCTTTCTACCAAGGTTTTGTATAGAGCACCACAATCCTAAGAAAGGATTCCTCAGCCTGCACCTCTCTCCCCCGTGTCCTGCAAGAGGGGTACCCGACTGCCTGTGCCCCACAAGGCAACATGCTCTGGCAAACGCTCATGTCAAGGGGAAAGCTGGCAATGGAAGCTGGTGATTTTCCAGTGGCTGGGGAATAACTTCCCAGTTTAACTCATTGGTATTATTTTTATTAAACAGTAGTTGGTGAATCTGCTGCATCAAATAGGTGGAAATTCTGCTTTGCTGAAATGAAACACTGCACCTTAAATGGATATTAATGCACAGCCTAACCTCTTCTGTAGTCCTCATGCACATGGCTCCTGCTCCTCTTATTAGGTACAGACACTAACAAGGGAAGAGGGATGAAAGTGGCCAGACTGCGCATGAAGGTGAATAGTAGCCCCTTGGCTCCCTGCTGCTGCACTCTGCAGAGTGAGGCAGAATGCAGGCAGAAAATCCAAATCCAGATCACAGTCTAGAGCATTACTTCCCAAAACAGGCAGAGAATTGGGGTTTTAACTTAGGCCCATCCCTAGGTGAAAGTTTGTAAATATAACATGAGTGCAGGGGACAGGCAAGGCGGTGACAAGCTGTGATTATCACAGCTGAACAGATAAACTGACACCAAACCCTTAATGGACTCCGGTGTCGTCTGCCAGCAGTGATGAGATGTGAATTCAGTGAATAATATCAAAAAATTGCCAAACAGGTTTTCATGCAGGATGGAAATACTCATACCTTCAAACCCCAGGGGAGTTGGGTCACTCTTTATTTCATGTCTCTTGACTTTAACTGCAGGAACAAGGGGACCTGTGTGAAGTTTGCAGAGTCACAAGGTTGTAAATATTGTTAAAGGAGAAACTTGCTTTCCCATTACCTGGAAACACTACCTGCCTCATACTTTCTGTTTCACCTAGAAAAATGACCAACCCCTAAATTCTAGGTGGTCAAGATAAACACTTCTGTGATATGGCTAGGAAACAGACTCCTTTTTGCAAAAGTCATTAAGACATAGTAAATGTATCTGCTTCCAATCAGCTTTCACAGATGTTTTCTCTCACTCTTGCCCAGGAGATGGCACTAACGCAGGCAAACTCTCAATCTCAGCTTTCTGCCCACGAAGCTGTCAGGCAAGAGCCCGCCAAAGCCAACACGTATGCCCCACAGAAGTGGAGGGCATAAGTCCACGTCCACATCCAGTGCTTCTCCTGTGTCCTGACTCCATATGTGGAGGACCAGTGCTGTGATGGAGCTGAACTGTTACCAGTGAGGATCAGCACACAGCACTATGCCGTAGCCTTGAACGTGATACACCCTGGCTAGACCTGCATTTGGCTGATGCTGAGACAAGACTCAGGCTTCAGTTCTTTTATCATTTGAAATACTTTGTTAAAGCAGATGCTGTAAATAAAACACTTAATTGAAAAGCACTGATTTTGTTTTCTAGCTTTTAAAATCATTACAAAAGTAGTTTTCTCAGCATTCCAAGAAATTGCCAACACTCTTGTGGCAGACAGGATCCTAGTACAGGATTTTTTGATATGAAACTGTAACAAAGTTTGAATTCCATTGTAATTCACACATGCTCTCTTTAATAAACCACACTAAATAACAACCCTTGGTTGCCCATTCTCTTTGTACATATGTGCTTCTTTCTGTCCCCAGCTTCAGAAATAAATATTAGGAAATAATTCAGTCTTCCCATAACTTAGTAACTGATCATGTATTTCTGAACTTGTTGCCAAGGACATAAAGCTATTAAGATCCTCTTCTCCTGCGCTATGCCCATCATTTCCATGTGGTGATGTTTTAGTGTTATGGTCTAAAGAGGTTGGCAAAGAAACATTTGTAGGTAGTGGTAATATGACATCCTTCCTCTGCCAATAAACCCCACCAGGGTCACATTTCATGGCAGCCTCATTGCACAGTCAAAGATACGGTTCATATCCTTCACCACTATTTAGAATGTACTCAATACTGTACAACCTTCTTCCTGACAAATACATAGCAAAGATTTTTACATAAATGAACTCAGAAGTTTTCTGTTCTATTTCGGTTTGTGAATTGTCCTGCAAATCTTAAACTTGCAAATCAGTTCCTCCACTTCATTCCAGAAACTGCCAAAAGACAATATATTCAGAATTCAATGTAAGACCATATGTTCTGTTCTCAAAAGTCACTCTGACATGTAGGCATAGGTGCCTACAATCCTACTGATTTTCAACACAACCGGCTTGCCCAAATGCATGGGTTGCTTTTCAGTTTAAATGTAGGCACTAGTGCAGTATCTTAAAGTAAGTTTTTTAAAAGTGCCTTTTCTCAAAATAGTTATGGCTCAAAAATAAAACTTTCATAAGTTCCCACGCAAACTGCATAGAGTTCAGTGCATTCTGGGCACCTAGCTCCCTTACACGTGTCTGAAAATGTCCTTGCAAACATAATTTATAATCTTAACCGTGATTATGCTAAACATGCTTAAAACTGGCATCTATTGCTACTCCATTTTTGGCTTGATTTTAGTCTTTCTTACCATCTGATGTCTGCTACGTAACCAGGAGATTCTCTCCTTCTTGAAAGCAAAAATCCTAAACAGCTTTAAGGAAATGCAGAAATAATGTCTATTGAATTTCAGTTAATCCAAACCAGGGAGAAGTTGGAAACCTAAACCCACATCAGCCAAAAATTAATCCAGTTTCCATGGAAGCCAGCACCACTTTTTGAAGCCTATTATGGAGAAACTGAGAAGAGTCACTATATATGCTGGCAGCACACCTTGTTATACATGCAAAATGTCTCAGCCTGCCTCCCTGAGGGTGTCGTACTGGTCCTGACTCTTTTTCTACTGGAACCTCCTGCGTTTATAAAAATTGAGCCTGATGTACTCACTCTGTGAACAGCATTTGGCAGTAAATGTATCAGTCAGCAGGAAGGGAGAAGGGTAGCTAAGCAAGCAGCATGACGGTACCTTTGGTCACAGCAGAAGCATTAACTGTGGTGCTGATGGAGGAGGCTAGGGAAAAGCGACGGGTAACTTCTCTTTCCTTAGATTCTGGATCTGGGAGAATAGACAGATGCAATGCAGGGCAGGATTAGAGGTTAATAAGCACTGAGGGTAAAAGCTGTCCAAAGCAAAGCAGCAGCTGGAAAAGGGTAAATAAAGGGTAGGTTGCTCCTCTAAAGCAGCCAGGAAAAATACCCTCAACAAAGTGAATAGCACAGAAAAGAGTTTATATGAACATATTTTTTTTCAAAGCAATTTCAATTCCACCAATTTTAATACTGCAGAAGGGAGAATTATGCCAATTAATATTTTAGCAACCAACTGGTCTAAGTACAGCTACAAAACACAGAGAGATGAGCATGATAGTTAGAATGGCGTGCGTGTCTACAGATGAGGTTTGGATTATTTTAGACACTGAATTGCTTGTTCTGTGATGACTGACCTGAAATACACTGAAAAGCAAACACGAATGGTTTGGAGTTCACATTTGTCATTTCTAGAAGTTAACTGTGTGAATGCCTGAAAACATTCTCTGAGCCTCCATCCTTACCAGCACAAATCAGTTTGTAGAAATTGAAGCCAACAGAGCTTTTGTTTGTTTGTTTACTCCAATTAGAATCCTGCCTTTTCTCAAAGTCTGCTCAGGAGTGAAGACACAACTTCCCCAGATTTCACTATGAGATACCAGTAGCTTTTTTGACTCAAAATATTTCATAAACAGCTCAGAGGTGTAAGCGGGGTAACTGTCAGCTAACTTTAGAGAGCACATGATGTTTCAAAACACAGCAAGGTCATTACGCAGCTCTTAAGAGATTGTGTCTACACATCTACAAGCACATCAGTACACTTTTTGCACCTATCAACTGCAGCAGCACCACTTGGGAGAAAAGGTTGCTTGATTACAAATATTTCAGAATTAACTTTTTAATCTCTTCTGCTGAAAACACTCGAAGCACATGTGCTGCATTACTTAAGTGAGTATTTCCATTGAGACATGAGTAAAGCTATTCATATGCTTCATATCTCAGTTTCACTAAGATACTTGAACACTTAACTCTACCAGGACACAACCTCAGTTGAAAATTGTATGAGAAATGGCTTTAAGTATTCTGTTAAGGGTTTTCAGATTTGTCAAAAACTATTTGTGATTTTTGATATTTTTAAAAATAAAAATATAAAGAATATTTATGTAATAATTAAATACTTGTTTCTATTTTCACTGAAAAAACCCACAACACTGGGATAGGTAAAGACTTCACACAAAACTCTTTGTAGCGCGTGGTTATATGCTTTGCTGAGTCTTATCCCAGATGTTCCTAGATGGTGCCTGTGATTCAGAGGAACTTTTCTATTCTGATTGTCTCCTTTCTCTTATCACGTCTGTCTTTTTTTCTCTCTGTCTCTCTTTTTTGTTTTCATGGTTAACTGGCATACAGCACTGGAGTAAAATAAGTTTCAGGTGATTTTATATTTCAGGTTTAAATATCCTGTGCAGAACTATACTACTGTGAAGATTTCCTTGCCAGGGATCTTAAAATTCTCTTTCCCATTCCTCATCTTCACATTTCCTTATTTTGATGTTCAGTCACACAACATTTCTCTTTACTTTGTTTTTTCCATATTTCTGCCTAGTAAATGTCACATTCACTATATGATGTTTCCAGTGGAGCAGAAATTAGCGTGACTGGTTGAACTACAATTCCTGTGATGTTTTATTATGCCAAAACATCAGGAAACTGTATTAGCTCCTTAAGATCTCAGTGCAATTTTAACTGTAGATTGGCTGCTGTAAAAAGACTGTAAATTCTGTATCTGTCAATGCACTTCCTTATCAATTTACTCATAAAAGCACATATATTCAAGTAGACCCTTATTCACACCTCCTAAAAGGCTGAAAAATGAGGGATTAAACTCTGCTCTCAGTGATAATTACAATGGAACGACTCCACATTTAGGCTGCTGTAACTACCCTTACTAAAATACAAAGAAAATTTCACTTTATAATTATAGTATTGGGCTACATTTACACCACATCATGCAGCTTAGAGACCCTGTGCCAACTCCAAGGAATATGAGCTTGGATCTGTGAACCAGCACAGCTAATGCTGACCCTAGGGTGGGGGAGATGCAGGGTGCTACGAGTGTGGGCTTTCGCACACTTTATGTCAGCTCTAGTATGGCTGCCTTGGGGGTCTCTGCACTGACGGAGTGCTGGCTGGTAAAGTTTTTCCTCCAGACATAAGTATTTCTTTGGCCAAAACACCAAGGTGGTTATATACAATGTTTTCTACCCCATCACATCCAGCCTGAGCAGATAGTTCAGCAATGCTTTGAGCATCCATGTTCCACTGCCAGTTGATATCCATCAGGCAATCTCATTTTCGCCCTAGTTAGTCTTGTTATTTTATTGTTTAAACCTTCCCTTTTATGTATTCTGGACATGAACAGACACAGTGGGTCTGAACCAAAGTATGCTCAGGTCAGTATGCCATCTCCTGCCACAGCCAGTAATGAATCCTTAGGCAAAGGGGTCAAGAGCAGGACAAGCTCTTATTGCAGAAACTTCCCTGTTACCTTCTCACAGCTTCCAATCTGCCCTAACAGCCAGTCCTTACAGTACTAACACAGCTTTGTGTTCTCGCTGCCTGCAGAAATGACCACACTCTGCAAATCATCCAGCCTGTTGGCTAACTGGTGTCCTCTAGGCCAGGACCAGATTAGCAACTGAACAGCACGAGAAGGTGAGACGGGACATTGTGTAATGGAGGTGCTTCACAGGAATCTCAAGTAACCAGACCCGGCAAGTCTTTGAGCTGAGAGTGCCTACAGCTTAGCGGGTATGAACTCTTCTGAACTGTGCTTTGCTGTCCGGAACATGGAATGACTGAATAAAATGCAAGGTATTTCACGACAAGAAAAATTCAGATAAAAGAGAAAAGAGGCCCAGACCAAAACTGTAGATCCAAACTTGCCCAAATTACTGCATTTCTGACATCTGTATTTTGTAATTGATTTTCCCAAGTCACAGGATCTGAAAACCACTTTTTTTGTATTCAGAACATTGAACTGGTTTGTCCATCTTAGATCTTACTACCAAGTGCAGCCTTAACCTCGCAGCCAGAATCTTATGGCTGCTCTGGCTCTTGGTGTATTCTCATCTACTTTATAAAATTGTAATTTTTATTCTTTCATATTTCTTCTTCCTCCTTTGATGCTCACCCTCTCTATCACTGCACACTAACCCTTTGTCTCACAGAGGAAATACAATTTATCAGAACAGGAGAAAAGTCATAGCAATAAAAATAATAATTACACTGTCTTTTCAGAAAATAATTGCAAAAAGTCATTCAGTTTCATTTCTAGTCACCCTTCTTTCTTTTCTCTAAAGTCTCTTCCTTGTACAGCAGTCACAGGAACATGCAAGGCTCTCTACTCATGGATATTAAGTGTCTTCTAAACATTTATGCACAAAGACTCAGAACACACCATTTTACCATGTCATATAACATAATTAAGTAGAAATGGCAATAAACCGCAGGTCTTCTGAATACCGGTTCCTCAGTGTAACCACTAGGCCATGCCTGAGCAACATTTGAAAAAACAAAGTCCAACCAATGAACAATTTAACACATAAAAATCTCAGGTAGCACAACACAATGATAATCTTCTCTTCAAGCCAGTAGACTGCTGAAAGAAGTTAGGTTGGTGGATTAAAACATGTTCACACTTTGGCCCTTGAGAGAAACTGGAAATAAACATTATTTGCACTATGCACCAGTAAAAGATCCAACCAGTCAGCTCAAAGGTTGCCTTGCCAACACTGCCGTGGGAGCAATTTTTGGTAACAGCGTCTTTGAGAAGAGGAGCCATATGTGTGTATCAGACAGGAGCATTTTGGTGAGATGCAGCAGCATTTTAGGAAATAGTGATGGATGGCACTATGGGATGGAGAGAACATTGTGGGAGTGCAGGAGACAGATGGCCAGAGACCAAGTACTGCGTGGGGTGATTTTACCTTTGGGTGGAGCTCTGCGGTTGGAAAGACCTTGCAATGTGAATCGCTTTCTAGCAAGCGCTGTGCGCTCAAGGTTAAGGCTGGTGGAAGCATCAACTAGGAGAGAGAGGGAGAGGGAAGAGAAATAAGGAAGGAAGGGTCAGCTGTTCAGCTTATGGGAAAGGAAAGGTTAGCACTGGATGACAACTTAAAATAAATAAATAAATTTTGATTCAGTTCAAGCCTGAGCAAGAGCTAATCAATTGGGAAGGTGACATGAGATCAGACTGATTAAACCAGCTGAGCCAAACAGAGCCCCTGGGTTGAGTTTGGCTCACTGAGTTTTAATGGAGAACAACAACAAAACAAAAACAAAGAAAAAGAGGTGAAGGGATGTAGCTCTCATCAAAGGAAAATACAGTTAGCAGCAAGATCATTAAAAAGGATCTAGTGCCTTTTACTATGAAAACACATCATCGTGGTTGGAACAGCAAGGTTGTAGGGAGAAATAAGATAAGAAGCCTTGCAGTGCAGGACATGTACAGACAGCGAGTCTTGCAAGCAGTCCCACTTCTGCTATCTAGTACTAGCACTGCAGAGCCTGCCGTGATCAGCCCTGTGGCTGGTACGCTCTCAGCCTTACCTGCTGAAGTCTAACAGCCTCCAAAGCTGGCATATAGTCATGCATTTGATCTCATGATTTGCTGGGATGTAAGGAGTGCCATGCCAGCAAAGCTTACACGCCAGGCTCCTACATGAGTAAGCCAGCCATGCCACTTATCTGTCGCCTGTATAGAGATAAGTCACAGATGGATCTAGGTCCTGAGTCTCTGGGTTTAAAAGATACTCAGTCACTTGTGTTGCAGGAAAGAGGTGGACTTAGATCAAACCCCCAGTTCCAGGCACCTCTGCCAAATTCTGCATCTGCCCTTTCTTTGTGTGGGCCGGTAATACACAGAAGGTTTATGGCAAAGGAGCAAGAGAAAAGCCATGTGTTGGCTGCCTGGTTCTGTGCCTTAGGATTTAACCACTAGCTTTCTCCTCCTCTTTATTTCATACACTGCCAAGTGAAATATCATTAGAGGCACAAATGAAGACCAGAAGTACAAAGGGAACATGAAGAGACAGTGAATCCACGCTTGACAGACAAGCCAACAGACAGACAAGCTGTGCTTCCAAAGGAAAGCGCATCCCATCACTTCCTGATTTGCAGCTAAGATAATCCAGGATCCGAGGTGCCTGCATGCATAGGTGGGTGTAAGATGAACAAATTTTAACAATACAGAAGTATTATGTCAGTATGGTTCAGCTCCTTCCACCCAGTGGCCTGATGCCAGCTTTGGGCCAGGCGGGTGCCTCTGGTGAGCAACTGCTACCAAGCGGTGGTTTCAGCTCTGGGGCTGCCCACAGGTACACTGGGAAGCGTTTTTGGCTTCCAGACTGCCTGTGTTGGCCTAAGAGCCATTCCCTGCCATGGCTGCTCCCACTGTGAGGCAATCTTTGTAAAGATACTGTAGCTTATAAAGAATCCAGAAACTGGTATATGAAATATATTTACTTTCAGTTTGCGTAGTGCAAGAAAATCCATAGTATTATCACAGAATCATGCTGCAAGTACAACAGTATATGTGTATAGGGGAAAGGTATATATGCCAGTTCTTCAACTATGCAATTATACCACTTCACTGAGGGACCCCGTAAAATTTCACAAGTCCCCACAGCTTCCCAGCACCAGCGAATCATTACAGACTGGTCTCTAATGACATGTTGGCTCCCCCTGAGTTATTTCAAACCTTTTCCTTCATTTTGCAGGTATACCAAATAATCCTGGAAACCATTTCCAGACATAACAAGGACGAGGTCCTGATAAGCACCCACAAAGCGCGCTTGTGGCAAACAAGGCCAACTGCATCCTGGGCTGTGTTAGGCAGCAGGTCTGGGGAGGTGATGCTCCCCCTCTACTCAGCACAAGTGAGACACACCTGGAGTGCTGTGTCCCGTCCTGGGCTTCCCAGTACAAGAGAGTCATGGACATCCTTGAGTGAATCCAACAAAAGGCCATAAAGATGATAAAGGGGTTACAGTAGCTGACATGAGGAGAGAGTGAGAGAGCCGGGATTGTTCAGCCTGGAGAAGAAAAGGCTTAGGGGGATCTTACCAATGTATGTAAATTCCTGATGGGAGCGAGTAAAGAAGATGGAGCCAGACACTCCTCCGTGGAGCACAGTGACAGGATGAGAGGCAATGGGCACAAATGGAAATATGAGAAATTCCATTGTAAAATAGTAAAAAACTTTTTTTACTGTGAAGGTGGTTAAAGCCTGGGACAGCGTCCCCAAGGCAGTTGTGGAGCCTCCACCCTTGGAGACACTCAGAACCCAACTGGACATGGCCCTGAGCAAATTGCTCCAGCTGACCCTGCTTTGAGCCAGGCAGTTAGACCAGGTGGTCTCCAGAGGTTCCTACAGGACTCAGCTCCCATAAAGCTTCAAGTCAGTGAATCTACCTATTAGGTCCAGACAAAACAGTGCTTTATATGTAGATAACTCAGTCACAGGCGCTTATCCATAAGAATAATGAAACTGCAACACCTTGCCAATAGCGCCCTCCCCCTCTGTGCTATAGAACGAAAACAGTATTTTTAAAATAACCTGTATCCGCAGTAGCTACGTAGATATCGGGAGCATTGCAGTCAGTAGGTGGCACAAGAGGGACAGTTTTGGCAGAGCACCAGCCGCTGCCGCGGGAGAACGGCCGCCGTGCCCCACGGATGGGGCCGCCGCCCGCGCAAGCGGCCCCTGACTGCGGCTGAGTTCAGCCCCTGCGGAGTCCCAGCCAGAGGTGCCTCAGGGGACACAAATTAAAGTTTCGGTGGGACACCTAGAGCCGGGTAGCCCTTCAGCTGGCTCTGCCCAGCGTGTTTTGCAGCGCAGGGCACCCCCCGCATCCCCCCGAGGGGTGACTCGGTGCGCGGCCCCGGGCCGGCGGCTCCCGGCCGGGCTGGCGGGAGCCACAGCCGGCGCCCCGGGGAACCGGCCGCGGGAAGGCAGAGGCCACAAGAATGAAAATCCGCATGCCGGGTGATCCCAGTTCCCACACTCTTGGGTAAGCTGGGCCAGTTAAAAAAACATCAATAATTTTCCCGGATTTTTTTTTTTTTTAAGGGGATTTATGAATTTCAGGTAAAAGACTGCTTTGCAACTTTTAATTTTAAAAATGTTCATATTTTTTAAAAAGAAATTTTTACTGAAACAGGTTTTTATCATCGGATTTTTTAATGAAGAATCCATTACTTTCTCCCCAGAATGAAAATTTACTGCAATAAAAATTTTTTTGCTGAATAGGCCTATTTTTCAAAGAAAAAAATATTCTCCCTTTTTTTTTACCATGTCTGTTTATAAAGGGGCCTGCTGTTACTTTAAGCCTGATTCGGACATTAATCTCTTAAGACTTCACAATTTTGTTTTTTATATTATTAGAAAAGTCTTTGCTCTAAGATTTCAAAATACCACCTAAAAGAGAAACTGCTGTTGAAAGATTTTCTGTTCCTGCTACTGCCAGCTGGGATCCAGTTTCTTTTTAGTATCCATTTTAACCTACATTGTATAGAATATATCTACTGTATTTAAGCCTTCAAATAATGGAGGAACTTTCTGTGACCACACGCACGTTTATTTACTGTACGCTAGGGGGGACCCTATACACAGAGGAGGCAAAAAAATCTTTTTGACAGGAAGCAAGGAAATTAGCTAGCAAAGACCACAGACAATAAAAATAAATATGGCTAGAAACCAACTTAGCCAGGATACAGAAGGTTAAAATATGCATACTATTGCCCTCCAAATTCTAATATTAAAAACCACAAGTTGTACAAAGAGCACTGTAATGCATCAAAACTCAGATTTAAAAAAATCCTAAACTGGTAACGCTTTTTGATGTTCAGGAAGTTCCATGGTACAGTCACTCAGCTTTGTAGCATTGTTTTTTTGACGTTGGGTTTAAACAACATACATTTAAAGTATCCTCATCAAACTCCAGAAATGAGTGTGCAAAAATAAAAATATTACCCTTTGGAAGCAAAAAGCTTTGTCTCAGAACTCCTACCTCTCTTTTGTCTGGCGCTGGGACTGGAATTCCTGTTTTTAATGTTAGATGCTTCCACGTTTGATGTCTCAGATTTGTTTTCATATACACTTGATGACTTCCTGCTATACCTTTGGACAAAAGAAATACAGAAATAGTTACGTTCAGATATGGAAGCCTAAGGAATAAAGGGCAGGTTTTAATATGCTGTGCACTATTACAGTCTGCATCATGTGTGGTGGAAAAAGCCATTCTAGCCTCTGCCTCCTTTCCACACCACGCTGTAAGGGATGTGCTTAGCGAGAGTTGAAAAGGGAAAAATGGAGGAACAAGCTGGTTGTCTGCACAAGCTCTTTTTGCGAGTCCAACAGATTTGGAAGGAAGGAGTGGGAAACCAGGTTAGAAAAGAGGACCCCAGTTTTCCATCCAGTGCAGCATAAGTATATTTGACTCCAGGAGAGAAATGGGCACTGGATGGTCACGTAGAGGTCATACCATGTGTAGAGGAACATATGGATTCCACTGGCTCCAGGATCCTCCAACTTCTGTTTCTTCTGAACATGGATCCAAGTGGGAGATCCGTGTCTACAGCTGAGCCACAGATGAGGGGATCCATCTTCCCAGATTTGCACAGGTACCGGCCTGGTCCGTCTGTAATGGGAAGGACCTCCCTGCCCCAGGTTTGTAGGACATTGGAGCTGCAAGGTTTTCTCATGGTTCTTATCCTCATTGTTTTGCAAGTGTCTGGTGGTTTAGTTTGGGTGTTTGACTATTATCTTTGGCAGACAGCTCCACACATTTCGTTGTATCTACACACTTGAAATACTCTTTCCGAAAATGCTCGTTATTAACATGTATCAGCAATTACATTGCTGTTTACAATTAACATATGGACCGTTATACTTAACGTTCATAGGGTTTGTCTTGCTGTAAGGGAAGGTCCAAGATATCATTAAAAACTTAAAAACATTTGGAATACTAGAGATCTGTGAATACCTTTTATAACTACAAGGCTGCCTGGGACTCATTGCTTTGTATTTGAACCCCTGACCTGTTTCTGATGGAACCTTAATGGAGGTCTCTATTACCTCCTGTACTAAATCAAAATGTGATTTTACAGCCTGATTTCAGGTACAAAATGGAACTCAGAATAAATATGGGAACAAATCCAAAGCACACTCACATTTCCTTATTCTTTTTTCTCTGTTCCTTCCCAGCTAGACTGAGATAACTGTGAAACATGCAGCTGACAGAGTTAAAGATTTACAGCTCTGAGAAAGACCGAGAAAACACATGAGCTTCTCTGAAATGGCATCTCCAGTAAAACTCCTAGTGTTTGTGTATATCTGTATGCACAGGATATTTTATATGGATGTATGACTGAATCAGTCATTTCTAATAAAGCAGATAGTTAAGCAGTTAGAACAATAGTCTATTTAAGTTTCATATGTTTAAATAGATTAGAAACAATAGAAAGGGATCATTTAATCATCACCGAAATGCAGCAGCCATCCCTTGAGAGAGATACAGCAGCAATAGGTACCACAGGGCATCTCATTTTAGGATTAAACGGTGAAACTTTGGGGAAGAATTTACAGAGAAAATTTAAACAGATTGAACAGGACTTAGGGATATTCAATAACCACCTGTATTAAGGGCACTGGCTCTAAGTGTCCCTTTTGCCAACACCTCAGCTCCAATCCTGAGCCAGACCAGCTCTGCCTGATCTCATGGAATTGCAGCCTCAAGTGCTGTGGTGGCATATAAACAAGTAAAGGGGACAGTCTGTCATTGAACAGATATGGCTCGGGGAGGGGAGAGCGTCCTGCAAACAGATTTCCCCAATGTCACAGTACAGGTTTGACAATTTCCAGTAAACAGTAGAGTCACTGTAACACATGGGCAACCCAGGAGAAGGTGTCTATTGGTTAGATAAAATCTCAATAATTAATTAGCCTCTGACCACTGGCAGAGAACTGATGATGATGGTTGCTCTTTAGCTAATACTGTCTACCACTGGCTTACTTACAGTGCCTTTCGCAACCAGGGCTGCTTAGTCATATCAGTCATAAACACAGACTATGCCCATGTGGGTGGCTGTCACAAAGTCTAGCTTCTTCCTTCATCTCCTCGCCTCCACCCAGCATCCCAAAACAGGCTGCAGAAGGGGCTCCACAGTCTGAGGAATTCTGGATCCACTATTTCACATCAGCTCGTGCAAAGCCACCTTGTTCTGCAGTTCCCCTGTCCTTGCTTCTCTCAGAGACACATATTGTGGAGGATCAAGGTGGCCTCTGCTTCTGCTTACAGTAGCCAATAGGACACTCCGGACTTTGTTCCATTTGTGAAACCCCAGAGTGTTGCTCTTTCATGAAGACTTACCATGTTCTTCCTGTCCCTATAATAACCCAGCATTTGGAGCAGAAGCATCTAACCTCTCCTTCTCTGGCATAGTTGGCAGAGTGAGGACATTTTTCCTTTGGTTTAATCCACTCTAGGACAAGTACTTAATCACACGGCCTTTCTTCCTGGAGTTAAATAATTTTCTGTTGCCGTATTTTGTCTGTAATTTCTGCTCTGAAAATTCTCACTTCAAGAGACCTATAAGAGGTACATACATCTGGATTGATTTGAAACATTTTTGTGATTGCATTTCATATTTTACTGGAATCATTTTCTCCTATCCCCTAGGTGGTTTTGCTGAAAGATTTTCACCCTTAAACCTTTTCAGCTTAAACCTTAAACAAAGCAAATGTAACCAAGCCTAGAGAAATATGGTGCAGGACCAACAGCACTGCATCTGTTTATAATTTCTTGCATTGAGTTGTACAACTCTCAAAGGCTGGCTGTGTTACCTGGAATGTCTTGGTTTGGTTGATCCTGCTAAAATTTTACAGTGATATTATGGTGCTGCAGGTCCACTGGGCCACATTACCATGTCAGGACAAGCCAACGCTGTGTTCTTATCTTGGTTACAAGTGCAGTGAGCTGGAACAATCTGACACTTTCCTGTCCTGGTTAAAAGTACAGTGAATTGGGATAATGAGGCACTCCCTAACCGTACCCCAAACTCCTGCTGCCTGGATCGTAGCCTGATCTGAAAGGTGTGAGAATTACCTGGCAAGAATTGTGGCCAAAAATGGAAAAACACTGACCAAAATCAATCATCTCACAATCCTATAAATAGCGATCCTAACTGAGACACTTTGAGCTCTTGGGGATCGCAGCAGGCTGTGACCCAGTGTCCCCCCCTCAGTTGGGATGTCTCTCAGGGTAGATTTCGCGAGGTTTCAAAGATCGTTTGCTGACAGATGCCAACGAAGAAGAGAGGTTCAAAGAGCGTCTGCTGACAAGCGTCAACAAAGGAGACTAGTGAGTAATTCACTATAATTAGATTTTGTGAGGTTCAAAGATCATTTGGAACCAATAATTTACTACAATTTGCAAAAAGATAAAATCTTGATCATAGGTTAATCACTATGTCTGTGTGTGTGTTTGTGCATGTGTGATTTGATTTAGGAAACTGTCATAAGTCTCATGTGAACCATGCCATTTCCAGATCTAAGTCACTGTACTGATTAGAACAAATTTTATTAAATAACTCTGATAATTGGCTGATGATTAAATATTGTTAAAAATCATACAACCTAATCCTGTGGTTTACAGTAATAGAGTTAATAAATCTTAAATCGCTGCTACCTCAAAGTTTTGTAGGATCCAGAATCACTCATTTCGCAACAAATAGGCATAGTTGGCAGGATGGCAAGTAGTGTCACCAATTACTCAAGAAAGCACGGTATTAATCCTTTTCAGGAGAATGCGTCCGTGGTAATTGGTATGAATGGGAAGGTGTAGAGAAGCAGGTAGATGCTGTGAGGGCTTTGACCAAGGATGGAGAAGATAAAGGTCTAATTTGTAAAATGCCGAGAATGTCTTTAAAAGCGGCATACTAGGAAAGAAACTAATAGTAAGATGAAAGATATGCAAAATGAAATAGAGGGAAATAAAGCTACTGAACTGTTGCTATCTTTAAGAGCAGAACAACTGCAAAAACAACTTCAGGAAGCTCATTTTAAAACACAAAGGTTAGGAGAACCTGTTGAAATTATATTAATGCAAGCTCCAAACCCTTTCAACATAGTTCAAACTAGAAAACTAGTAGTATCTCCCAAAGATTGGGATGGTAGTATTTGGGGTGATTCAAATAATAACAGCTCAGATGAAGATAACTCCCTCCCACCTGCCTGAGCCTCCCCAATATACCACTAGACCAATTATAAAAACAGAAAAGAAACACTGAACCATGGGGTGGAGCTGGAAACCGCACTCAAAAATCGAACCCATTTGATCCGATTCAAATGGTCCATTTGCAGGAATGCTACGGCCATAAGCCCAGAGAAACTGAAACAGAGTATTTGTGGTGTGTGTGCTTATCCAAAGGGGCCAGAATTTTATTAAATGGGGATGAACCAAATGGATATTGGGGACCAGGTGTCTTTTTAAACACTGGCCCTAACCCCCCAGACTATTCCCATTCAATAACAAGTAGGGTGGCATACTGGGCTGGAGGAATAGATGCACTAGAGGGAGGAGAACCACCTATAAAATCTCTAGATGAACTTTCAGTTGCAGTGACAAAGGCTGCTTTTACACAGGCTATGCATGAACAGGCTCCCCATGATGTTCCTGTCTCAACAACTGTAGACTTCACCATACTGAAACCATTAATTAGGGGAGCCCCAGCTGTGCTTAAACCTTACCTCATTGCAAAGCAAGACAAAATTAAAAGGGACACAGAATATAATGCTCTCTTAGACATAGAGGTTGATGGCAATGCCACACAAAGAGCCATAAGGCATCTTCCCACCTGGGCAGAACTGGTGTATGACAGCATAAATCATGGGCGAGTAATGGGATGGGATGATGTGTCCAGTGGAACAAGAAATATAGGTGGAAATATTAGACAGGTTAAGCAACCACCCCAGAGCGGCTCTCAGGAATTGAAACCTATTGATCGACAATCGAGGGTCCAGGATGAAAGGAATGAATTGTGGAGACAAAACCTGGCAATGGGTGTTCCCAGAGCTGCTATTCATAGACAATCAACTGGAGTTATTTTAAGCTTGATGGTAGCACTTTCACCTGGTACTGCTCCCCCTCAATCGGCCCCTGAGACACCCCCCAACCCTTCTTTTCCTCCACATAAGGAATTAAAGGAATTGCAGGAACAGAAACCAAAAAACAGATAGACCCTGGCTATTGGGGCTGCCTGTCCGGAAAGTCAGTGTTTATCAATGGATAAGCGATGATGGCCCTTAATTATACTTCCCATAGGTCCTCACCAACAAGCAATTAAATTCCTAATAGATATGGGAGCACAAATTTCAATACTAACACAACAAGATACCGAGAAGCTGAGCGTACAACCTGGACGGCAGAGAGTTAAAGTCACTGGAGTAAATGGAATGAGTGTTATTTGCCAACTGCAAAAGTTAAATTATGGCTCCCAGGTGAGAAGTGCGCGTCCTCTACTCGCTTTGCAGTTAAAGATCACAATGGAAATATTTTGTGTTTCGATGTTTTGAACAGCTGAACCTGGTGCCTGCCGGACAGCACTGTGTGGTCCTTCAGTTCAAATGTCAACCTTAACCCTGATAGAAATCGGGAAGCTACAGTGTGCGTACTCCACAATCCCCTGTTCAAAGATTACTAATATACCACAATACCTGATTTCTGCTGCAGCACGAAACGGAATTTCTGAAGTAATAGCAGATTTGGAAAAATGACAAATTATCTCCACAACACACTCTCCATATAAGTCACCTGTCTGGCCAGTTCGGAAAGCAGCTGGAGGTGGCATTTAACAATTGATTATCAGTGCCTGAATGCTAATACGACCCCGCTAACAGCTGCTATAACCAACATTGCAAACTGAACAGCTACTTTGCAAGCAGCTGCACATCCATGGATGGCGATGCTAGAAGTGAAAGATGTCTTATATGGTTCCTTTACAAGAAAAGGATAAAGATAAATTTGCTTTTACTTGGGAAGGTGTATAATACACCTTTAACAGACTCCCACAGGGATATAAACATTCACCCATGATTGCTCACACTGCACTTGCCGAGCTTTTACAGATAGTCTCACTCCCTCAAGATGGGACACTATACCAGTATATAGATGATATTCTCATTGGAAGAACTTCCCCTGAGAGGGTGGGGGAAGCAGCAGCAGCAATGCGGCAAGCACTACTCAAAGCAGAGGTTGAGATCCCACCTGAGAAATGTCAAAGACCAGGTAAAGGAGTAACATTTTTAGGTACTCGGTGGATTGCAGGTAGTGCAACAATTCTACTGGACACCCTAAGTAAAATAGAAAAATTGCAGATACGCCAACCTACGAAAGAATTACAACAGCTCATGGGTACTTTAGGGTACTGGAGAAAAAGTGTACCTGGATTTTATATCATTGCTTGCCCACTGTACTCACTTTTATGAAAGGGAAAACCGTGGAAATGGGACCCAGAACATGAACAGGCACTCAAAAGCTTAATAAAGGAATTAAAACCAGAATGGGATTTCGAAGAACATGGTGCTTATTACAGTCTATTCCAGACTGACCCTGATGGACCAAAAAGACCTTTATTATTCAGCTGTACTGCATTTGAATAGACAGAACAGAGATGCTCCATGTGGGAAAAGGGACTTTATCTTCAGTCCGAGCAGTTAAACAAGTTGAGCCACTATGGGGTAATGCATCCAGAAAAACCCAGGCAAGGCTTGTATTGTTTTCCCTTTCCAGGAATGATACCAGGAATGATACTAACATACCTCCCCTGGAGATTGGGTCAGCCATCAGAGGATTGCTTATCTTTTTCACAGAAGCAATCATCGTCAGCATGGACCAAATTTGGCTCATATGCAAGCAAGTCCAATGCACGGGGTGAAGACCCTCACTCCCTTTATTCATGATAATCCATATGGTAACTATCGTACATTCTGCACCATATATGTTTGTAATCTACTGTAACAGCAATTAGAACTTAACATTAAACTTGCTCAGCAATTGGGTCATTACAAATATTTGCTGACAACTCCATTTAACATCCTGGAAACGTTCCAATACATTTTGTCTAAACTTGAGTTAATCCGGAGCATATGGTTCTTTTGCAAATCCAAATTATCATCTGTGAAATGAATTCTGCATTGTGATTTTAGTTTCCCCATGAGCAATTATCTGCATTTACATGTCTTTAAAGAATTTGAAGACAATCAAGTAAGTTCATACCCAGGAAGCTAAACACATAAAACTAAGAGTTTATGTACTGCAAAAGCACAAAGGCGAGACAAAACACGCCCCTGAAATGCCATGATAGCTGTGGTTACCTGCTTGCATTGGAGGCATCCATTGGTGCATGGTATACACTCTCGGTGATTCTTTGGTGCAGTTGACTTGCTTCTGTCAAAGAAAAAGTAAGAAGAAATTGCTCCAAATTGTGTATGTTGCTTCTTTGTTTGCAGAGAAGGTGGGAGGGAGAGAGAGAAATAGGAGAGGAGAGATTTTGACTGCTGCTGCAATCAAAATGGAATACTCACACTTGGAGAGAAAGGCATATGGTGATCCTAAAGGCTGAAAATTTAGCTCACCCAAAACAGCTCTTCTATGCATATTTTTTTCAATGCAGAAGAGATTTCTTCCCCTACCACCTTCTCTTTCCTCTGTACCTCTTCCTAGCTCACTGCACAATACAGATCTAGAGAATGGACATACTGGCATTTTTCCCAGAGTAGAAATTTTGTGGCTCACAGCTTTTTCCGGATTTAGCAACACATATACATCAGTCCTTTTGCACATGCACATAGTAGAATACATCCCCATCCCTCTATGGAATGCTTTTGCTCAGTATCCTCGACAAATGGCAGCAATAAAACATTATTCAGATGCCACTTGTTCACTCTCTTTGCATAGCTGCAAGGTAGCAACAGAGTCATTTGTACCTATGTCCAGTAACTGCTGAATGGAGAAAGATGATAAGAAAGACTCAGACAACTTTGTTTTCAGAGCCAGGAGAGTCAGACACTGAGAAGCGAAGCAGCAATGGAAGGAGCTGCTTTCAAACTCTCAGATCGCTGAGATCTTAGGGCTATTTCACTCTGGGAGAAGGTGAAGCTCTTGTCAATAAAAGGAGAACAGACAAAGGGTCAGGGGCAGCATTGAAAGATTAAACTTAATGTCCTTTGTGTGTGGGAATGCTGGGATAAAGGAGCGCTCTGGGTGAGGAGTCGGAAGTAGCTCCTTTCCTGTTTTTGGTAACTGATTCACAGCCTTGCACAAATCCCTTAAGCTGCATCCATAATTCCTTTGCCTGCAAAAGACAATTATGCTCTTTGGGACAGATAGATCAAGGTGTTACCCAAAGCCTTGTTAGCATTCCATGCTCACTGCAGTATACAATAGGGGGTGTATATACACTCAGTGTTTGGACACTGATGACCCATATGTTAAATTATTTATCAGATACTCTTGGCCACCTTCTTTGCCCTGTACTCACTCATTCATCTCAGCTGGTTCCTTCTAACATTCCAACCCCCTGTGCAACTCATAACAACAGTCATTAAAAACAGCCCAGATAAACAAATGTATCCCTCGTCCTTCTCTCATTACAACGCACAGTTGGAGAAATATCCAGTCTTGGGTTAAGCGTGAATTAAGGCATCTTCTTTCATGAGTCATTGGAAATAGAAACAACTGTTTAAAAATCACAGGACAAAGCATCTGCTTCCCGCTGTCAGTATTGTAATATGGGCTTTGATTCACGTGATCATTTGGGAAAAGGCAATGGGAAGAGCTGCAATAGCATATACAGTATAATTTCTACTCTCTGACTGGTGTTCTGCTGGATACACAATGAAGGAAACTTGGCTTTGCTCATAGAGTAGGATGAAAGTCATCCTTGGATGACTTGTGTTCTCAACACCAGACTGGATAAAGTCTTGAGTAACCCAATTTGACCAATAACTGGCTCTGCTTTGAGCAGGACATTGGACTATGATGTCCTGAGGTCCCTTGAAACCTAAAATATTCTAGGATCCTATGATCTTAAGACAAACCAAAAAAGAATATCAGAATATAAATGTTTTAAAAAACTTTCAGTCTTGATTCCTGCATAGTTTTCTCTGGAAAATGCTTAGTAACTCTAGCATATAGGTCTTGTGTGCTACAAAGATTTCACAAATGCTCACCTGAGTGACATAAAAGCTTCATTTCCTTTGCCTAGAAACACACGTGAAGGATTAGCACTCTATCCTATTAAATACATACATTTTCTCCATAAGCTACTCTTCTCTTCTGTGGTAGCCTAAGTAAAGCCAGCTTTTATACTTCAGAAGTAAATATTACAAACTATATCAGAGAGTCCCTAGATCAAGTCCTGAAATTGCACTAATAAGAATCTTGAGTTATTTCCTCAGCAGTTCCTGCTGAACTTACCACAGTGAAATTCAGAATAAAAAAGAGAAAGCATGAAGACAAGAATCGTAACAGAAGACCTGAGTAGCAGGCATTGTAAATAAGTATATTGTTATGGGTTGGATTAAATTGCTGAGGCTAACATGCACAGTTGTTTCCCTCCACTGAAGGAGATTGTAAGAAGTCATTGTCTTTGTGAAACAGACAATTCAAATAAAGGTGACCTCTAAAGTTAAAGCACAGGCACAGGTTTCCACCTAGGACAAAGTCTGCTTAGGAATCTGAAGGATGTGGGTGGAGAGGCTTTGCTGGCATTGCTTTAAAGAGACACGTGTATGAGAGAAGAAGAAAATGACAGGTCAAGGTAAGAAGCAATGCCAGGGCCCAGGAAAAGTCTATATTGGACACAGCCATGTTTCTTTGTCCTAAGAGAGCCTGCAAAATGGTTTTTAGGACTCTGTGCATTCTTGTTCATAAATAGAACAGTATCTCAGATAGTTTTCATCACTATGTTCTCTTACTATCTGGAATAACATAATTGAATTTTGTCTGTCTTGGATTCAATATCTCAAATTAAAAAAAAAAAGTGTCATTAGCTGAGGTACTTATGAGGTTTCAGTCATTCATGTGTTGAGCACATCACAGATTACCTTCACAGTGACATCTCTGAGAGAGGGAAATGTCATTAATCATGTTTTACAGGGAAGTCACTACGATAAAAAGATGGGATAACTGACTGACATTTAAAACATAAGGCAGGTGACTAGATTTAAAATAAAACCCCTCAAAAACCCAACACAGCAAAAAAACCAACAGGGTGGAGAGGAACAGTTGCTGTTTCCAGTCATGTGTGTGGAAGGAGATCTTTTGTGTCAGGTCTTGTGAGAAGGCACAGAGTGAAGACTGGGATCCCTTCTCCTCACATGCTGATGTAAATGGATGTTTCTAGAGTTGCAGCTTGAGAGGGAAAACGGAGGAAAATCATGTTCCTCGGACTAACTGTGAAGGGAATAATTATTCATGCCATTTCTAAAGTTCTAAGAAATTTTCTTTGATCAGGACAAGAGTTTAAAACCCAGCAATGCTGCAACCACCCAACTGATCCTCGCACAGAAGATCTGTTCCTGCTGATTTCACTGGTGGTACTGGATGGCACTGTAATTCATCCTAGCTCCATGTTGTCATACACAGTTACTGAAGGAAGGCAACACTACCGGATCTCGCTCTGTGTGTCCCACCTCTACATGCTTCCAGTTGTCCTGTGAGGACTTTCCGAATCTCTGAAATCCAGGTGTTTTTCAGCTCAACAGAAGATGCCTGAGAACACAAAAGGAAAAGGCAACGCAGATCTAGTTAGAGCACGCTTTAATCACTTGGCTGCCCTGACCTACATTTGCTCTTGATTTTCCCAAGGAATGGAACACTGTGGCCAGCTTTGAGCAAAGCAGAGGATGCTCTTAAAGATGGAAAAGTTACTGTGAATCTAAGGTCCTGTCCTTGCTTTTCTGTCCAGCGTTCCAAGTAATTTTCCACTACTTTGTTTCCTCTTTTATCCAAAATCNGGATTGTCGTTACCTGAATGATATAGACCTCTTCTCTGCCATTATACCAGATCTCAAACTTCTTGTTATCCCCTTTTACATTTTCTGTAATGCCCACAGTGCTCATCTGTTCCAAAATAGAAAAGAAGGAGCTGGAATCTGGAAAATGTCAATAGTCTTTAAACTCTATTCTCTGAGAAGCATTTTTAAAAGGCTGCATTCACTTCAGCACCTTAGGGAGTCATTAAAAGTAAAATTCAGAACATATTCTTTCTCAACGTTTAATTTATCATTCATCTTTTTGTTATAGGAAAAAAGAATTAAGTGCTCAACAGTAACACAAGCTAATGTCTGATAATGAATTTATCTTCTTTGCTTTTTTTGCTTGAACTGTGAGTCAGTTTTCAACCCTGTCCTGGCTTTTGTCCACCTATACAAACTTTCAGTTTGAGGAAGATGGTATTTTCAACTTGCCATCATTGACCTGTTGAGGTGGGAGAGGAAGAGGGATGAAACAGGGCTTTGTGAGATTTAACGACTCATCTGCAAATTCAGACAACACAAAAAATTCAAGATACTTTCAGGAAAATTAAAAAACGAGGTGAGCAAAGAGCTAAGTGCCTAACTAGGCAAGATGAACAAGGAACTGAAGAAAATAATTCCAGATTTCTTAAATGATAGATTCTTAACCACAATCTTGAAGTCCAACTACTACTATACTTACCAGCTTCCCACCTTCTACCTTTATTTGTTCATCCCCCTCGTTCTGATTGGCCTTAGCATTACATTTGAAGAATTAAACAGGTTTGATTATGTCATCATTCCTTCTATCTCCACATAAAGAAACTTCAAACATTTATATGAATTAGTTCACTCCTTGAACCAGGTTCTATTACAATTCCTGTATGGTTACCCTGTAATAAGTTTGCAGCATTACACTTGATGACCCATGTTAGTTGTCTGAAGTCACAAGTGTCACACCAATGTGCTTAAAGGGAAAATTTGGCCTACTTGTGAATGTCATCTTAACAGAAAATGTCCTGAATCATATCTGGAAATGTCACTCTTGCAAATAAAAAGACACTTCTACTGCACTGTGATTCATCTGTACCTATTATTGTCACAGAACGTATCTGCTCAACTCATGTTAATCATAGAATGGTTTAGGTTGGAAAGGACCTTGAAGATCATCAAGTTCCAACCTCCCTGCCACCCTGCCNTCAAAGTGAAAAACTTCTTCCTAATGTTCAATCTAAACCTGCCCTCTTCCAGTTTGAAGCCATTCCCCCTTGTCCTGTCACTACATGCCCTAGTAAAAAGTTCTTCCCCAGCTCTCCTGTAGGCCCCCTTTAGGTACCGGAAGGCCGCAATAAGATCTCCCTGGAGCCTTCTCTTCTCCAGGCTGAACAGCCCCAACTCCTTCAGCCTCTCCTCATAGGAGAGGTGCTCCAGCCCTCGGATCATCGTCGTGGCCCTCCTCTGGACACGCTCCAGCAGGTCCATGTCCTTCTTATGTTGGGGACTCCAGAGCTGGATGCAGTACTCCAGGTGGGGTCTCACGAGAGTGGAGTAGAGGGGCAGTAAAACTCACATATGTAAATACACATATTTACACAAATAGTAAAACTCACAATAGAACTGAACTTGGAGGATGCTTATAGGCAGAACAATGAGAGATGCAGGTCCATTCCACCTTGCTTCTCTCTATGGGACGCTGGGCAAAACACACAAGGTGCCCATTTGCATCGAGTTGCAAAACCAGGGTTCACATCTAGAGTTGCAGGACATATGTTTGGGTCTGTCTGCAGGTCAAAACTAAATGGGAGCTTTCATTTACTCAGGGGTGCAAGATAGCTCCAGATATGTGTACCTTTTTCAAGTCTCCACATAGAAACATCCCTATGTTGTGAGAACACCAGATTTATTCCTCTCCCTCTACCATTACCACATTTATTACCTTTAATGAATTTTTAAAGCTGTATGAAGCTGTCTTCTCATGGCCATCTGTGTTTTCCTCCCGTTTCTTGCAGAAAAGTAGCATCTTTGTGTAGAGGAAGAGGTGTCTCTGCATCGGTTTGAATCTAGCCAAGTCCTTCACCTTGTTGTGTCCCTTCTTGTGGTCAGTCCACACATTGAAGGAACCTTGCATCAACAGTTTGCCAAGCTCACTGACATCCCCCTAGCAAACAAGGAAAAGAGAGAGCCTACATCACATTCAAACTAGGGTAATCCCAGGCACAGTTCTTTCCCCTAGTGGTGTTTAAGCTTCCAGGCAGAGGCACAAGCCTAGGCATCCCTTGTGTTGGAGAGTGGACATGTTACAGCTGGAATCCCATCTGCTCACGTCTCCTTGCTAAACCTGTGTGGTTTCTTCATATTCACCCATTGTTTTCCATGTCCATAATTCCCAGTTTGTATCCCCATTCATAGTTAGTGTCTAAAGCCTGTCTCAGGACTCTTTGGATCTGATACACAGGCTGTCCCCTCTGATGACCTCATAGGAAGCATCTTCTGACAAGAACTGGGTTTCAAGACTCCTAACTCCAAGGCAGTATGAACTCTCAATGCAGGCCAGATACCCAAGCAAAGGCCTTGAGTCTGAAATATGTAGCTTCAGTTTCTGCTCTGTTATGAGCTGCTTCTATCCCCGGGCAAAACCTTGAAAGATGCTTAGATGTCTGAAGGCACAGACTGGTGTCTAGAGGTATGTAGGTGTGTAATTCCCTCAAATTGCAAAATAGTCTTTGAAAGCTTTGTCAATAGTTTCTCAGCTCACCATCTGCAAACTATGCAATGCCGCACAGCCTTGGGCAAAGGAGCAAATGCACCACAGAGCCATAAAAGTAACTGAAGGATAGTGAAACTAAGCAGGAACCAGACCTTTCTAAGTTAAAGCCCTTGTCTGAGAACCACTGATGGGTAAATACTTCAACCGATACAAATATTTGGCTCAGATGTCACCTGCACAAACATTTATAGCACAGTTCAGTACTAAAGAGTGTAGCAATATGTGGATAGAGGACATAGCAACATCTATATGGTAATGGACTTCAACAAATAATTATAAACATAATTATCCTAGCAGCAAGTTTTTCTAGGAGTGCTTTGTATAATAAGTTGAGGAAATAAGCTCAGTGCATTATTAAAGTACTTATTTTCAACATTTGTATGTTCTGTTGATTATAAGGTGAAGATGTGGGCTCCAAGTGGGAATGTCTCATTTCTGAAACTACAGATTGCAACCTGTTCTCCCTCTCACTCCCCATCCTCTACCCTACATCCACCTGCAAAACCAGGGTTTGATTAGGTACTTTTCCACTCTATATCAGGGTATTATTAGACTCTCCAAAGCATTCAAAAAACCTCAGGAATTTCTATAACAGTCTCTCATCTCTAATATATAGATTTGGATTTTTTATTTGTGCATACAGGACTCTCTGTGTTCGTATTTATATGTGTATGCAGGTATAAACTGCAAGCCTCTGAAAAGCATATTGATGAGATGTAAAGTTAAATAAAAAGACCAAACAAACATATTTTCTGTATAGTTCTGACTATGGTGAGAGGGTCCTGTCACTCCAGGCACTGTTCAATACAGCACTGAGGTCCAGAAGCTCAGTTCAATGCTTGTGATACATCCATCTCTTCAATCTTGGATCTAGGACTGGGATTATAGCAAGGGAAGTGGGAGGCTACCACTGCAGAGATAAAGGATGGAGAGGGATGGCAGTCTGCAGCAATCCCACAAAAGACTTTGAATATCAGCCCACAAGCCCTGGACTCTCTCCTCAGTGTGAGCAGCAAATAGAGAGGAGAATGCTGTTTCTGGTAACTTGTGCCAGTGAACAGCAATACTCTGTCCTAAAGGAAGTTTATTTAAAAATGGAGGATTTGATCACTATCTCAAATATAACTATTCTCCCTTAGAACAATACACTGTATCTCATGTTTATGGAAGATGAGAGATGCCTATGAATGGCTTAAGTGCTGCATAACTCATGGACAAACTACCCAGGACAAATTGTACACAAATGCTAGGATGATAGTAGGAAACATCTCTAAAACTTCTCTCCAAGCTTTACTCTACTTTTTTTTTTATGGCCTTGCCTAAAAAAAAATTAGAAAAACCCAACAACCCCAAACTTACATGTTAGCAATTTCTTACACAAGATTTCAGCTCCTCAATTCTGCATGTGCACAGGTCAAAGAAGGAGAATATCCTATAGAATTAGGAGTGTTCATCAGCTGCCACAAAAACTGCTTTTCTTCTGGCATAATATCCTTCTCTGAAAGGTGTTCTAGCCAAGTATTTCTACCATGTCTGTGTGGGAAAGACTCCACAAGATGGGGTGTGGTTTCATGAGCTATGGGAGGTGTTGATTTGGCATCACAACTGAGCACTTGGGACAGGTGGAACGAGGAGAAGAAGTTATTGGGTTCATCCTCTTTCACACTTTCACCCCATTTAATAATCATGTAACAAACCATCTCAGGAATGCTGTCAGCATCAGGCTACACAGCAGAGCAGCCATGTTCCACTTTGTCATGTCTTTTGGTTCAGTGAACAAAGCACAGGCAAAAATCTAGTCTTTGGAGCTACTATCTGGCATTTCATGGAAGGCTGGCAAATTCCAAAGTAGAAGCTGAAAAGGAACAGGAATGGTCTGTTGAATTCCCAAGTACAAAACTACTCTGAGATTTGAAAGTAAGGAATAGGCAAAAGGATGACCTCAACATTTATATGGATAGGAATCTGGATAGACCCCCTCTGCTCAAGATATGTTACCTTTCTTGGAGCAGCTCTTCTGCCCATTCTTTACAGAACCGTTTAAGAACATTTTTTTTTTTGTAAAATTGCTGTAACATTTAAACTGGGAAACACAGGAGGAAAGCTACCTTTCTCTTTGAGGATGAATCAGAAACAGTGGAAATTGGGGAAGTAAAAGACGTGCTTTATCTATGAGCTTCCCATGCCCTTGTTGACTGGTCCAAGTCTGCAATAATAATATCCAGGCTTCAAAGAGTCTTTCTAAAATGAATCTCTGAGGCACTCAGAATTAGCCATAACCAGAATGGTTTAGAGAAGCTTTCACAAGCTGTTTCTCCTGACACCTAGAAGGCTGTCAAAGACTCACTACTGAAACCAAATGGACTTGAACCAAAAAAAAAACCAAACCAAAACCAAAACCAAACCACACAGGAAGAGTCCTATCTTTCCTGCAAATGCAAATGAAGACTTGATTGTTTCAAAAGAGAAACTGTTAAACAAGGTAACATGTTCAGCAATGTGCAATGTTCAGCAGTGTGCAAGTTACCAGTTTGTGCAGCAGCTGCTGGAAAACCCAGGAGGATCCATCAGGCTGTCACTGCAACCAGTGATTCAAAAAGTCACATCAAGCAAAACCACCCTGAGTGCTGAGACCAGTGGCACCAGGACAAAGACACCTGTCCCTAGAGAGTACATAAAAGAAAGCCTGGAGAAACCTGAAAGCAGCAGATGCGTCTCGATGTTCATTTATACTGCTCCAGGAATAAGTGCTAGAAGGGAAAGTTTGTCTGCTGTGATGGTAAAGTGAACATAAGCTTTGCCACTGTCTTTAAATAAAAACAGAATAGCTTCCTAAGAGTAGGAAAACTAAAAGAAAAACTGACTACTAATCACAGAATCATAGAATACCGAGTTGGAAGGGACCTCAAGGATAAAAACTCATTCTCATTTCAATCCACAGGAGCATCTCCAACAGGGTACAGCAGCAGATCTATGAGATACAGCCACGCAAGCAGTTAAATTAATTTATAAAATAATGCTGATAGAGGGAATGGTTTCCTCAGCTACCAGATGCACTTGCACAAAAGAGAGAACTATAGAAATTAAAACTCCTGAAGCCACTTCATCCTGCAAAACACAGAATAACTCTTCCCACCCAGTCACAGTCAGTTTAGACTCCAGCACTTTCTCAGGAAGTCACATCCTGCACAAAATACTGTTTTTCTGGTGTCCAGACTAAACCCTCTTACTCTGATCTAACAATTCTTTGAACCCAGCTTCCCAGTCCTTTTTTTTTTCCTTGACCTTTTCACCCTGCAGCGATTTCAAAATGGGCAACCACATCACCCTTAGGATGCATTTCGCCAGGCATGTTTCTCCTTTATGTGTCAATTACTTCCACTTCTCATTAAGGGCTCATTTTATGTAGGCATCACTAGTTCTCGAAAGTCATATGACTTCAATGGAGCTTCAGCAGAGAGATATATACATTTGTGGCCTTTGATTTGTACTGTGGTTGTTATTTCACATTTCCGATAATGAGTTTGCCAGCCACTGGGATGGATTCTGTTACCCACTTTAAATAGAAGCCAAATTTTCCTCCCTAACTGCAAAGGATGTGGAAACACTCAAGTCGCATAGCCGTCACAAAGTTTCAGCAAATTTCTTATGTTATGGCTGTCACACCCCACATTCACACCCCCACCTCCACATGACCTGTATGTTGACATGTATTTTTGGTCACCACAACATGCCACTGAGTGGCATCCTTCAAGAATGTGGTACAGGCTCCTGCAAAGCATAGCAGGCATGGGCAGAGGCACGATCAATGATGAAAGGAACATTGGATGGGTCAAGATCAGAGTAGGAGCAACAGCAAATAATACCTCATATCCTGTGATTGCTATCTGGTGCATGGAGTCATTTACTGATTTGATGATATCAAGCATTGTGGCCAGGGCTTCTTCCAGTTCAGCGGTACCCTCAGAATTCTTGCTGCACTTCAGCATTTCCTGGTTAAAAAAAATAAATATATATATTAAAAAAACTATTTGAAAACTTCTTATACCAGAAGCCACCATGAGACAACCCTCCCTGAAATTTCCGCTGCATAGACAAAGTAGCAGAACTACAAGGAGGGGGGGAGGGGAGAAAAGAAAAACACCAAAACCAAATGGGACATCCACCAGGATTGTCATTGAGGACATACGTTTTGACCTTTTGGACATTTTCAAGTTTTATGGGTTCATTTAAGATGAGACAGGACCATTCTGACATATTTACAACGAACTGTTTGCATGTCACAGAATTACATCCAGGGTTTTTTTTATTCCACATCTGCTATCAATCTTAATATAATGATTTCAGGTGTTAGAGAATTCACCATTTCCCTTTGCAATTTGTTCCACAAGGTACTTATTACCACTGTTAAAAATATAAATTAATTTCTAGTCTGAATTTGGCAGGTTTGACATTCCACTCATCAAGTCTTAGCAATCTCTTGTCAGATAAAGAAATTCTGCATGAGAAGTCACTTCATGTGTAGATACTTGTAGACTTATGGTCAAATCATCCTCACAAATCTCTCTTCCTTAAATTAAATGAAACTTCTTTGATCTATAAGACAGGTTTTTCAGCTGTTAATTTGGGGGGGGGGGAGGAATAGGCCAGATTACTATAAATCTTCCCCATCTCTCATTCTCTGCCTCTGCACTACAATCTACAGATCTACACTTGCAAATTGGAAAACCTTTTTTTGAAAGATAGTAATTTTGAAGAACAATGCTGACCTCTGGCAAAAATTCATCAAACATTATAATCTGCTTGAAATAAGGGAAGTTATTCCATCCTGCATCCTTTGCACAAGGAACAAGAGACAAAGTTCTAGACAAGTTAAGAACCGTGTGCCCAAAGCAAAGAAATAAACAAAACCTTTTGAGGGCTCAATTTCTGTAATCATTTTACATACAGAGATCCTATTTAGAGTTCCAAATATTTAGGGCCAACTATTTACATAGCCCAGTACATTTCCTTACAAGGATGACTTTTCTTATTTCTGTATGTCTTTTGCTTGAAAAGTTCTAGTCATAGCTCAGGACTTAATTCTCTTCTTGTAACCAATGGTTATAACCTATGCAAATCATGAAAAACACTAAAATCTTCATTTTAAATTAAATTAACTGCCTTGACTCTTGTTCTTCTGCCTACAGAGGAGCCCTGAACCTGATTCAGATGCACAGATTGTTTTCTCCCCACTGTATTGTATAGAAAGCAGTTACTGCCAATGAGTATCCACCTGAGATCAGAATCAGACTATCTTCGCTAAAAGCATCTAGGGAAGAAAAGGTTAAGAGATACAAATCCACATACGGCTGGTACAGTCTTGAGAAGACACAAATCTCGAAGCAGCTGGAAAATCCCAAGATTACACCATAGAATTTGAAACCAAAGCCAATCAGGATTCCTACCATTAAACAGAAAAAGTAAGATGACTGTAACCAAAAGCAATAAGATAACAGATTACTGTCACGTATAGTGACATGCGGTTTTGATGCTTGGAATCTGCATCCATTAATCAACTGAAAGAATAAGTTTATTGGTTGTTAATGAGACAATAGTTACAGTGACAGAATTCATAATCAAATAACCATTTTATTCATCATTATTGACTTGTCCCTGCCCTGTGTATCTACCAGTGGAATGAAAGAAGTGTTTGGCTGGATGAAATTTTCACTTCAGAAATGCAAGCTGTGAAGAAACTAAGAAATAAATTCTTGTAATAATAGCACCTCACTAAGAACTGTACAGTAAGTGAGTTTAGTTTTGTTTTCTTATGCTGACTACAATGTCAACAGAAACTATGCTCCAGAAATATACCTAGGAATGAATCAAGTCTCTATTAACTTTAGTAATCTTTATTATAGTAAGAATTAGACCCCTTTAGCAGGGGTGGCTGTTGACATGGTTTTCATTCAGGCATAACATTTTCAGCCACATTTTGAGTTTGGAAATCATTTAATACAAAAGCTAAGGCAAAGGCAGATGTGTTCCTGTAAAACAGGGCTTCAAAAAGGTAGTTCTTGCAAACCCCAAACAGTAACAGTCTCTCCTCAAATGCTTGGGTGACCAGGGCTTAGAAGGTAAAAGCAGGATGCTATAGTACCCGTTGCACAGTTTCTAGGATGAGGATGGATCCCCGCTCTCTGTATAGTGGCCATGCTGCTTTATAGTATTACATAAACTGATTGAAACCAGAGGGTTGCAATAATCGTGACCCAGAATTTAAAATTAGTGTGCCCATTACTCAAGGCACACAGCTTCTTAGGCACTTGTTTGTTACCAATTTTTCACTAACTCCCATTTTCCTACCCTTTTAAATGCTCCTGCTGCCAGGGAAAGAGTGCACCATCTTCACAGATCTCAATCCCTGACAAAGTAAGTGTTTTTGTTAAGTACAAAACTGGTTTGACCAGCTTCAACCCCAATGGCTGCAACCTGTTTCGCCTGAAGATTTTAGTCCTTGATTTAATCTTGGTTTTATTTACAGTCATATTTCAAATTAAAAGCAGAATCTGGTTTACTTTTGCTCTTCTAAAGACCTTGACATTTTCTTCCTTGTCACAGAATAGTTTCAAGAAATAGAACCAAATTTACTTTTGGATTACATTGATGTAAATCTACTGGAATCAGTGAGGTTACATCCTTGTTAATACCCCTCTTCAATATTTGGATTCTATAGTTTTGTGTAAAGTCAATAAACAGGTCACAGAAATGCTGCCCAAGTGAATGGCTAGCCAGATCCTCACACAGCTTAAACTGGCACAATTTGACCAGTGCCACGGTAGCTATCAGCAAATAAAACTGCAGCCTAAAATCTTCATTGCAAATTTCATGACAGTACACAACACTACATTAAGTCTAGGAACTTGAGAACAGCATGTAATTCACCTTCATGACCTTCCCATAAGGAAGGTCAGTAAATATTATTTTTAAGAACTGAGCAGATGAAGACAGAAATTTAAGCCACCATCTTCAAAAAACATCATTGGTTTGAGAGCATATATTTCCTGTTGTCCAGTTCAGACCAGAACTTCAAGCATGGACCACTCAGTTCCAACCAAATCGAGAGGGAAATTCACATATTCATCCTGTGGAAAAGTTACAATTTGTTCCTAGCTCGGTCTTTAAAACTGAAGCACCAGAAGGAATTGGCTCCTTCTGAAAGGTCTGAGTCACAACTATGGGAAAATATCGGGTTCAGACAGCTGGAAGTTTTGTTAAACAGGGACAGATATCAGAGACAGGGTTCAAAGCATCGGTTCCCGTTTTCAAACTGTAAGGCCATATACTGATACAATAAAGCTAAATTCAATTTCTGTTTAAAAGGTAAATAAAACAATAAAATACTTTTATATAAAATATCTCACTTTATATATATAGCAGAATACATATAATATATACTAAACAATAGCAGTATATTAAGTACCGCTAAGTAATAGCAGTACTTACTCTGAAATAGAAGTCCTTTCTTTGACTGTTTGTTACCATTTTACAACTTAGCATTACAAAGTATTTGTTGAAGAAGCGAGAGAGGATTTATTTCGAGGCAGTCCTTCAGAAAATAATGCTGATATACAATTCTGTAAGTAAAACAAGGAATGCACTGGAATTCTTTGCACTGTCACGAAGAACTTACCTTTAACAGCAATTGGTATTTGGTGATTCTCTGGACTGGCTTTAAGAGATAAGCATCTAAGGAGAGCTTATGATCCAATTTACGCTGACATTCCTGTATAAGACAACAGGGAAGAAGAATACAATTGTTTCTTGAAGCACAGGCAAGACACCAAGATCATTATCATTTGGTAATCTGAAGATTATATGTCTGTGAATTAATTGAGAGAGAAATTTGTTTCATCTGCATAGGAGTGCCCAGGTTACTTATGCCACAGTGAAAATATATCTAAACAAGAGCTAATGTTTAGGTTCAGCTTGGTGTCAAAATCTCGCATGCCCTGCTCCCGAGATTTCAGCCATCTGGGGTTTGCAAAGAAGCCAGCACTTCTTTGGCTTGGGTATAGCCTGGAAAGTCAGGCTCCTGTCCAGGAAATCTGCTTCCTACTCTACCTGCCTAGTCTCCTGTAGAGAGCACCTTGACACATACCAAGCACCTGCCATCAGTATAAGCAGCATGCAGAAAACTGTGTATTTCTCTAAGTTTTCTAAAGAAAGAAGAGATACAGAAGTAAAACAAGCTTTGATGGCCTTGCACTGCTATTCTGCAATGAAATTTCACCTGAAAGAAGATGCTGTCTCCACACTGTCTCCAGAGAGCTTCAGACCTTGGCTTATTCTGACAGTATTTTTCATATATTTGGAGGTCCTCTTTCTGCAAGAAACACAGAGTTAAGTAAGGTAAGAAAAAAGAATCCACAGACCATCTTCCTTGAGTCACACTTTTTCTTACCTTCCATCTTAACACATGAAGTAATTAATTCACAGTGATAACTCTGTATGTAAAAAAAACCCACTGAAGCTACCAAACTTGCTTTTTACTCCTGTAAAGTTAAATACACCTGAAAGTGAGATTTTTTTCTCTTACTTTTTGCAGACTGGAAGACACACAGTCTAATTGCAAAATTGTTATCTTCCAGAGAGGGGAATAGGTGGTTTGAAAAAAAAAAAAACAAACAAACAAAACCCAAATATTAGAAATGTAAATTTTGTTAACAGTACTCCCACAGACTGGTAATTGCTAACAACACTCACCACTTAGCCAAGGTTTATGCATTCAAAACATTTTGAAAATAGTGTTGGCTCACAATAGTATAAGGATGAACTAGGAAATAGCAAGTTTGTCTTGTTGATGTCGTAGGCCAGGCAGGGGGAAGTGCTTATACCCTGTCCTATCCAAATTAGAAGTGGGTGGATTCACTTGACCTCTATTTACCTTTGACTCCACTCCAGGTGTTCTTGGGGAAGTCCATGGCAATAAAAATCTCACTGACTTCAGTGAAAACAAAGGCAATCTCTATAAAAGCCCAGAGAGATGTATTATAAGCTCCTTAGACTAAAGGGGTGGATACAGACAGACAGACAGGCGTTCCTCTGCCAGGTTCTCAGCTCACTGACTGCGCACCCGGTTGGCACAGAGGCCCTGCAGCCACGCGCCCATGGAGCAGTGCCACACAGACTCCCGAGCAGGGCTGGCTCTGTCTGACCGGCTGGGAGCTTCTCATCTTTGTCTGTACCTCTCCTGCTGGACGTGACCTCAGGGAATCAAAGACAGTGCCAAAAATAAAGCTTGGGAATTCCTGGCTCTTGCCTCTGTGCTTTCAGCCCACTAGACAGTGCCTCTACACTCGTGGGACAGGGAAAGCATTTTCTTTTGGATAACGTTACTAGAAGAAATCAGTATTGCTGCTGTGTTCCCCTATGGACCTATACTGGCGTCACCCTGACAGACCAGATGTGAAAGCAGAGCTATGTCACATAACACCTTACTGCATTAAGGATTATGCAATACAAAAAGCTCCGTTTCAACTCAATAGAGTATTAATGGTGCTGTTTCAAAATAAGCGCAGTGTTTTCTTCACACAAATAGAATTGTTTGTACATGTTGCCTTGGAGGGAAGTTAGCAGAGGGTAAACCCCACAAAACTGAAAGTAATAAGGAAGTGTAATCAAACAATGCAATTTGTTCCTGACCCACAGAAACCAAATTGGACTGGGCAAGAAGAACAGAGACAGCGACAGTAGAGAGCACTATTAGGGGCAAGAGAAAAGTAGCAATTAAAATTTAAAGAAAAGGTACAATAATAAAAAATTCACCAGTAGTTTGTCATAGTGGAACCACCCTATGCAAATGCAATCTACTGCTGTCTAAACCAGTGACACCTGCTCAGGCAGATACTTACATCTTTAAATACATCTTTAAGGTTTGTAATAGTGTAAGGAATAGGAAATTCCCAGTGAAATTACTAGGATGAGACTCTAAAATGCCAAGAAATAATTAACTGCCTAGTATTCAAATTCCACTCTTAAATGTTCCACACATCTCTATTTTCATATCCAGGGGTTCTGACTTCTTGCTGGTACTTTTACACCATGCTCATGTCTCCTGTGATGCTTTTTCTTTGCACGGTCATTTGCATCCTGAGATCTTTATAAGCTTTCACACACATGGCATATATGCATAGTTCCAATTATCTTTGTTGACTGCTGATTTCTGAATAAAATTTGCTTCAGATTAGAATTTAGGCCTCTGAATCCAACTCACAGGTTTCTGGTCAGCTGCTATAGTCCTTTCACAGATAGCTTCCTTTTCTAAATTCTTCTTTCTCCCTGAATGACGAAATGCCCTAACTGCTGCCTCCTATTAAATTATTCTCTTTTTCCAAGGTTAGCAATATGAATAAGTAAACAGTGGTAATCCACAGTGAGTCACTCCTGCCAGGCACCTCACCTGGCACACGTTGGTAAGCACTGACACACCTTTTGTTTCTTCCTGGGCATTTTTGCCTTGGTTGGGTAAGCTTCCTTCTTCCCAGCCCCATGTTCAGCAGATCAGCCCAGAGTGTCCCTCTTGCTGACAAAGCACTAGAAGACCCACCCTGCAAGGCATTCAGCACATATCCCCTCTTTGAGCACCTGTGCAGCCCTTGCCACACAGAGCTTTAAGCAAGGTCAAGCATCTTGGTGACGGTATAAAAGCTGCCATGTGGGCAAAGTTGAGTTGGCTTACTTTTAGTTTAGTTCATATGAAGGTCATACCCTAACAAGGTCAGGCAAATTGGGAGGGAGGACAAGAGAGGCATTTCTGGCTCATCCTCTGCCTGATTCTGCTACCATGTTCCATGAGAGAAGCCGGAGAGGAGAAATAGGCTGGGACACCACAGGCTGTGTCTGCCATCACCTGAGAAGAAGGGGTCACATCCATCGTGACAGCTGACCAGGTGGCACTGGCGGAGGTGGGAGAGTATGTGGGGACATGGCAGAGGACTGACTGGCAGATGATGGAGGGACTCAGGTACCAGGGTGTCCCACCACAGCTCTTGGGACTCTTTCAAGCAGCTCTGGAATCAGGGCTGAAAAGTCCCAGTGTGATCAGACAGGGTAATATTATTCAAGTATGAATCTAAAGATCAATCTGTTTCTAATCACAGGCCCACCATGATGTTTTGGCAGGATGGTTACACCCATACAAAGAAGGAGAAATGGACAAGTGAATCTGCAACACCGTGAGTTTCCTCCCAGAACTCAGTATCACCTTGAACAGCAGCCGCTTCAGTTTCCCCCGTGCCAAAGCAAGCAGGGTCATAACTCACGGGGCAAGCCAGAAGCCTCTGCTCAGCAGGAAGACATAAAAAGCTGCCAAATCATGGGGAACACAAACACACAACCAGGCTTTTGTTTGTGCCTCCTACAGGCAGTCCAACAGAAACAACAAATTTCTGGACTTTATGCGGTTTCTTCTAAAAACAGAACATAAGGGCAAGTTCTTGAATCAAAGGTGCTACTGTGTGAGCAGAGCCATCTCAGGAGAGAGGCTTTTGCTTTCTTAGCGCGAAATTTGAAATAGGGAGAAAGCAACTGCGTGATTTAACCTCTTATTCAATAGATTGTCTGGTTTGATTAGGCCACAGAAACTGATAAGCAAAGGCGAGAAAGTGACTGATTTTGTTTCGCTTCACACCTGAACCATAGCTTTAGTGCTGCCAATTTCATATTGGTAGAATAGTGAGGAGAATTGGGATCAACAGCTGTTTTTGCAGAGACATAAGCTACAATATTTAAACATGGAATTTGAACTTTCTGCAGAATTAGAAGATCAATTCCGTATCAAGAATTTCTCTTTAGCTCCAAATCCAGGGATATTTGTAACATATAGACTATTTCATGCTTCTTGGATTTCAGAGGTCTGCATTCTTCAAAGACTGTTTATCCTATTTTGCATAATGATCTCACCACAATATTTTCCTGCTCAGCATCTGAATCTTAGGATAACAACATATTCCTTAGTAGTGCCATTTACTCAACCTCTAAATGCTGGCTGTTAAACAGAAAATAATTCAGTGGACTTATAATCACATTTATACTCGTATGATGCTCTTCAGCCTGACCTGTTTGTAAATTGGGGGCCTACCCTTCGGAAATATCATGTGTTCATAATTCCTATTGAAATCTTAGAGATGTGGCAGTGCTCAAAACCTCTGACAACTGGAGTATGTACGTTTCATCCAAATCTGTCTGTATTTTCATACAGCACCTTGCTGAAAAAAGAAGATTCAACATGTACCCTGCAAAAGCAGCAAATGCTAGATGTGGTGTACAGCAGAAGCAGGAGGTACCTTTGACTACAGAGAAGAGGACAGATTTTCCTGTTTCTCATGCTTCTTCCATTTCCCATGCAAAACACAGGGTCTCATTCAAGCAGTTTTGTCAGACAATGAAAACGGTAGCAACCCATCAAAACAGGTTTTTTTTCTTATTAGTAGGGCCTCTGAACGAGTGCTATATAAACAAGCACCTTTTGTTAAGTTACAGGAAACAGAACCAACAGTCATGCTATTTGGGAGGGGTGGTGGGCACAGCACATGACTGGGAGTTCTCGGAGGACAGAGTTGCAGAACTTAGCCACTGAAAGCCACAGAAAGCCAAGACACATACATCTGACCAAAGCCACCACTGCTTGTTGGCTTTGGGCTTTCTCATAAACTGAGCTCACTCTACTTTTAAACAGCAAAGCCTCACCACTTCGTAGAAGTGAGGAGAATCCACTTGGTTGTTGAATTATGTGAGCAAGTAAAGGAACCAACCTCACAGAATCTTATGGAGCTGGTGGGGTTTCACCAGGCAAGGAAGGTGGTAGACTCTGCTGGACCAGTTCTAAGGGAGTAAGTCTCCTGAACGGTGCAGAGCAAAGCGAGATAAGATAAAGCAGGAACAGGATGTACCGCCTGCACTCGGAGCAATCTGCTGTGATACTGTTCTCTTCTTATTTACAGTAGGGTGGTGTCTGGGATACATCAGACTGTTGTTATAGATTTGTCTGATATGAAAAGCATGTTAAACATTTGGATCACTGATTTTTTTTTAACCAGGGCTTAAAATACATCGGTAAAACACTGGTAACAGATCTCTTCCTGTCAGTAAACCAGGCAAAGGTTCACATTTCAGAATACACACATGTTAACTGTGGCTTAATTTGGGAACATCTGCTTACGTGAGTTTCCCTCATCCACAAAAGCAATCGGAGAGAAAAGATAGGAGTAAATCTGTACGTACTGTAGGATAATACCATAGATATTCATACAAACCTGCAAAAGGATTTACTTACTCTTTTCAAAAAGCATCGGGCAAGAAGCTCAGGGTTTTCAATGCAATTTTCTATCTCCTTAAGGAAAATCCTGAAAGGAAAGCAAACTGTAATGTAACATCCCACTCTAGCTGTGTGCTAGCTTCTCTGTAAGTCCAGCTAAAAGCCTACATTTTTGTAGTATGAGGATTCAATGGGGAAGGTCACAATTCTGACACACAAAGAAATATATTATATATATTTAGAAAAATGGGATGTGGTTCACAGCTGATTGCCCGAATCACCAATATTATCATGTTTTCATCTGCTCACAAGCATCTGATACATCTGGTTCCTCTGGCTGTGGAGATTTGTTTCCAATATTTAGCCCAAACACCTGCTTCCCATTTGGTTATAAGGATTTTTCAGAACAGCTAGGAAAGACAGAAAAGTTCTGTCAGATGCAGTTGCTTAATCAGCAAGCAGTGAAAATATGGGACGTAGTCCAAAGGCTTCTGCAGCGACAGTCAATGCACTAAGCCTTTAGGGAAAGAAAGACCAGGCTTGCAAAGGGGGGGGAATGTCATTCTCCAGAGAAGACACATTCTTTCAAAATAATACATAAACTGGAAAAGAATTTTTCTACTATGTATCAACTACTTTGGCATAATATTTAAACTTGCAAAAGAGGAATTTTTTTATTTATTTTGTTCAACAGTTTGTTACATCTTAGAGGCAATTATTATCCAAAAGAATCCCCAAATTCTCACTTTGATGACATCCAGTTTTACTTAATCAAGGCTAGGAAAAGCAAGAAATTTACAGAAGTAGCCCTAAGCTTTGTGTTTTTGAAAGAGGATCGAAAGGAGGTTAGTCATGTTTATAATTGGTATTCCGTAGTTATGGGCACTAGATCATTTTGTCCACAGTGTAGACAAGGCTTCTGGAAAGCTTTATGATCACATGAAGGATAAAATTCCTTAAGAAAGTTGCTATTGAATATACCATGTCTTCTGATGCGATAACAGAAATACAGGACAAATAAGTTGAACACTAAGAAAACTTCCTCACAGAGGAGTTTTGCCAGAGAAAGAACATCAAGACTTAGTCCTGTGACATCTACCAGTGTACCAAGGGAGGTAGTAAAATACTCACCACGAGGGACATTCAAAATGGATAATGGAAATCCCTAGTAAATGCACAAAAGGGTATAAACTTTCACACAAAAAAAAAGATTAAATAGATTATTTCAGAGGTGTTCTCCATGCATGGGTTTTACAGGACACACACAGAGGCAAAGTGAGGATGACTTTTCCTGCCTGCCTATGTGTGAGTATGACAAAGCACCCCACATAAAGGGAGTAGAAATGACAGTAGCACCCGAGGGCGCAGGACAACCACCAGTTCCCACGTGCCTGTTGTGGAATTCGTAGATTTCTGGGAGGTTCCCAAAAAGAATTTCCTTCTTGTTCTGGAGTGCAGATGGAATCAGATGTACTAAATTGGGATTGTCCATCTCTGAAGCGTACCCCTGCAGGGAAGAGTAGAAAATAAAACCAGGCTGTTTTTACCAGGGAATAAGTACTGTGTCTGAGACACTGAAAAGCCCCAAAGCCGTTTTGTTGTCAACAGAGATTCTCCTATGCCAGCTTCTTCGTTGCTCCCATGAATTTCTGATGCTTCTAATTTTCCCCAGAGCTTTTACCCCTGATAATTGTGCAAACACATTTTTAACCACAAATGAACAGATTACTGGATTAACAAACAAGGTGAAATGACGTCCCTAGGATTCAAAAGCCATTGGTAGTGTAGGGATGGAAACTGCTAAGTTTGATAGACACATATCGTTCTGCTACACTGCTTCACTGCAAAAGGGTTAGTTTGGATTTGTTTCTTGAACTGTGGTATTTGGCTTGATTATTTGGTAGTTTCTTGTAGAAACTGGATTGTGTTTCTTCAATAAAAACTTTGAGAGAAGAACATCCTGAGCGCAGATTTTAAACTCTAGGGTAATATATCAACTATCAGAGCTGTCAGCTCTCACAGATCAAATCCAATAAAGAAGCAACCACATGGTTGTAAAAAGAAACTACCTGGTCCTTCAAGTCCCACCCAAATACAAGCATGATTGAGCCCTACTCAGACGCCATCCTCCCGCAGACTGGAGACCTCAGAGTCCACACACACAGAGTATGCTGGCATCCCATGAGTTTCAAAAACTCAAGAGTTATACTTGCAGTGTAAGCTGCTCTTTTCTGTATTCAAACACTACATGGGACGATAAACAAGAGGGGGAACACAGACTTCTTTTTTCTCAATCATTTTCCTAACCTACATTCAGAGAAATCCAGTGTCTGGCACCACGGAAATCAAGTGTGCTGTTTCTGAAGTCTATTGATGATATTTTGAAAAGGCACTTTACTAACTACTCCTCTGTCCATAACTTTGAGAACTATGCAACTTTTACTGTTCTGTGGGCTGGGGTCAGAAAAGGTGCCTCTTCCTTTAAGCCCTGAGGATAGATGTTCAAAACATCCTTCTCGTTTTCCATCCAGGGCTGAGCTATCTTGCTAACAGAGGAAAGGAGGTGGGAGACGTGAGTGCTCAGCCCATGAAGGATGTGCACCCGCAGGGATGACTTAGAGGTTAAGCACCAAAAGTCATTAGAGAAGAATTTCTTACCTCTATTATACTTTGAAGTTCTTCTACATAAACCCGTTCTGTTTCTATCAGCTCATTGATTATGTGGCTAAAAAAGAAGAAGGGTGGAAAGTTATAGTGTTTACCAACAGTTCAACAAAGCATACATGAAAGAAAACATGTTTTTCCTTGTATATTCCTGTTTATGCCCCTGACTACACAAAAACAAACCCTCCTGTGATGTCTCCGAAGGTCATTTCTCCCTACTTCAATATTGTGCCTTGTTGATAAGCTTAAAAGTCCTAAACATCCCTTGGACTATTATTTTTTCAACTCATTTTCAACTTCATCTTGGTTGGTTCTGTTACTTTTATACCCACAAATCTGAATAAAAAGATTAAAAATGCCCCAGAAGGCAAACAAAAAAGGTTTCCTCTTCTAATAATAACTAACAATACTCAATAAAAGGAGATTATATTTCACAAGGCTATGTTACATTTCTGTTTTGCTTTCTTTTATACAATAAACAAAATTGGTGCTTAGGCTTCCTTTCTTTAATACGTTGTGAAAACAAGCAACAGGATGATGTCAGAAGTCTGAAAACATGAAAGCAAATCAGAATAAAATATTTATACTATATTTTGGACTTTGTATTTCTAATGTTAGTTCAATGCTTCTAGGTGACTTAGAGACATATATCTTGAAGATGCCTGATTTATTTCACAGAAATGTGAATGTTACCAATTCACTTTTGGACAAATAACTAATTAGATTTTAAAATAAAATTGCATTAAATCCCTCAACATCATATTGTGTCTGGAGGGTAACCCCCAGAGAAAATGCTACAGGAACTGTGTTTTTTAGCAAAAATACAGATTTCTGGTATTTTGTTAAAAAGCTCTCCAAGGGACTGGAGGAGATAGAAAACTGCTCCTCTGCTGCCTAGTGCCAGAAGCTTGAAGCATCTCAAGGATGCTTTCTAGAGGAAACTATAAAGACAGGAAAGTGAATTCTATCACACCTGCTGGGAATTTTGCTCTGACTATATCGGGTTACCTGTTTTTTACATATCACACAACAGTCATGTAATCAGCCAGACCCCATTAGCCCTTTATATCATGAACCACATTTACACTGTTACATCCACTGTAAGGGGATTTTGTCATCATCTGCATTTTTTAGGTTGTCCTTTTTGAGATTGACAAATCAACCCCACTTCTGATAAAGCCTCCTCTAAATGATATGGCCAGGAATTTGAAAGTGAAATATTCACATTTCAGGCAGCTTGAAATGCAAAAGCATTGACTGAAATCTTACTAGGTTACTAAAACAGATTCATTGATTTGCTTCAGATTTATGCAGTCTCTTTCAAGGCAATATGGTTTTGCAGGCTAAGTGGGCACCACTTACTCTGGTCTCATAGGCTATTACTGCTTTATGGATGACTGCTTGAGAAATATTACAAATACTGAGAAAACTAGACCTTACCTTCAACTGACCCAGAATGTTTCAAAATTCATTATAAAATAACTAGGATTTCATAGGTATCTTGCCTTAATGCCTTAAGTAAAGACAAAATTGCAGTGTCTACCACAAAGTAGGGAAATGGGTTAGGGTGTACGCTGCACACTCCAGGAATACTGACTCCAATGAGTTAAACTCCATATTAATCTCAAATTGAGATATTTATGCACAGGAGAGCCACATCTAGCAATAGGGAAAAAATTATACAACCTATACTCTATGACTAAGCAATACTATTGAACAAACACAGGTGCAAAGGGATCCTGCAGTACTGTGCGTGATCTCATAAAGCCAAGCCATGTTGGACTCTAACCCATGTAAGAGCTCTGTCCACGTTTCCCTGAATTTGCACACCTCTGAGATGGAAAATATGTTTGGGGTATGCTCAGAGTACTAAATTTCTCCTCATGAGACAGATATATATATGCCACTTTAATGCACCTTCATGAGAATTGCACAATCAATGGCCTAAGGGGCCATTTGTTCAAAAAATTATTTTACAAACATTAGCACTTGCTCTTACAGCTGACTGAAAGAAATAAACTTTTATGTTTAAATATGCCTTTCCTTTTAACAGCTATTGAAGTTACTGTACAGACGAGATGCAAAGGGGGACAAGCAGCTTGCTACTGTTCTAGCATCACTACCACTTGCAGTGATGAAAAGAAATCATGAGGACAATGCACAACTTCTTTCTGCAGTCAAAAACTTAGGTTGCCTATCAAACTAAACTATCATACCTCATCAAGCTGAAGCCCCTAATGGTTATCAAGCTACAACACAAACTCTAGTGGCAGATACTTGTTGAATCAGACAGATGTTTGGTGGTCACTATCTAGTTCAAACTAAGTAGTTCAAATTACATTTGTCACTCTGGCTATCAGCTTCAGTGGAGAAAATTGGAGATTCAGCTGTCTAGATAGGCAGCTAATAGTAGATACTATAAAACAGACACATGCAAGTATAATTTCCTATGCAAACTTCATATCTGCATTGGCACGACAGTGTGGCCATAGCAACTGTGCATACATCATGCCTGTGCACACAGCTATGGTCTTTGCAATGATACACAGAAACATTTTAACTTTTAGCACTCTTCAGAGCCTAAGGATGGCTATATTCTTGGTTCCCTTAGTAGAGCTAAGAACGACTGCTCAACACTTATTTCATGAATAAGAGAACAGGTTTGACACTGTTTGAAAAGGTTGTTCCATCAGTTTTAAGTTTTGAAATATCATCTTTAACTTCAGCTCTAACCTAAATTTGTTTTAAGGAAACCTCGAATTCTGGTTTTTATTTCTGTTCTCTAGATCCAGAAGACCTAAAACTTCATGTTGCAGCAGCTGGAACTTCATGAGGTTTATTTAATGCTCATGATTCTCTTTGCCAAAGAGCTGCTGCATTGTTTAAAAAACCATAACAGAGCAAGTGTGACAAAACCATTAGAGAAACTTAATGGTTTTAAGTTTTGAAATAATCTTTAATTTTAAGTTCATCTTGCTCTTGTAAGATGCTTATTTACCTGCAGACAAGACATTGATGTTTGAGATGTTATTCTGTTACCTAACAGATTACATCAGGACTGACTCTGAAGCAAACTGAACACTTAGCTGACAATTACACCTGAAAAGCAAATTATTAGTCCATAGGTTTCCTAGAAACTGTCATAAACAAACAACAGTGTGGTGCCTGTCAAAAGCACAACTCAAAGTAATCCAATAAGTAGAACAGTGGCCTTTAGGATATTATTTAGCTTCATTCTATATGTATATTTATACTATGAGTAAATGCTTTAGCTTTTTAAGTGTTATGAAAAACTTCTCTAACTCACCCTTTGACTCCTTGCAAAGGTGGCATTAACCATTTTATTGTCTCAGTTTCAATGACAATGAAACAGAGACAAAATCATGATGGTATTCCTTCAGCTCCAGGCTAGAGTTCAAGAGCTTCACATCTCTAAACCATGAGTCTGTACATAGAGGGTAATCATTTTCCAATACAGCAGGATTTGCTACCTAAGTAAGACTTTCACTTCTTGGGTTGGTTTTTTTTTTGGTGGGTTTTTTGTTGTTGCTGTTGTTTGTTTTTAACTGTAGTCTTCTTCCAACCACAAATTGTGTCCACATGAAAAAAGAGAAATTTGACTAAACATCCAGCATTCTATCAGACTCAGCACACATGCTTTACAGCTGTTTGTACACTTGCCTCTTAATACCCCTGGCCAAGTACATCTCTGGGATTTCCTACTTGGAACACAGGAGCTGTACGTTTAAGCCTCCCACTGTCCTCAAAGCAGAATGCCTCTCATGCTTCTGCAAAGAGCTGGTGGGTGCAAATTCTATTCCCAAGGATGCCACTGGTTGAAAGTGTTGCATGATATAATCCATCCATCTCTCTATCTGTGCCCATTTTACAGTGTCCAGATGTTATTTTACAGGATTACAACACTACTCTTCTGAAAGTGTTGTTCTGTATTTCATTCTCTAATAGGATTGGTGCTACAGCAACCACTGGGAACACTCAGCACAAACCCATCAGTAAAGAGCCTTCCTTAGCTCCAGTGCTCCCAGAGTAACTTATCTGAATTGCTCTCCAAATAATATCCACAGCTAACAAAACTCAAACATTAAAGGCTGTTGCACATGAATCACTCTCTTGTCAAACTGTTAACAATAGAAAGGTCAAGGGCCTTCCACAGACCTTAGAATTGCCCTGACAAAAATGCAATTTAAGAACAGTAAATTAACGAGCTACATAAGTGTGTCTTGCTGCTGCAGGGAAAAGCACTGAGAGGGTATAAAGGAGACACTTTTACACTCACTGTGTGAGCATGCGACGTTGGTAAATGATGAAGTAGAGAGCTCACTATATGGCACAAGGGATTTAACGGCATTTGAGATAGTCTAACGGCCTAGAAAACTGGTAGTGACATCATCTGATTTACATCAAGCCACAAGGGGTGAAATGTGAAATGTTCGTCTCTTCCAGGACGTCATGGGGCAGCGAGGGTAACTCAGCACGCACCTGCTGTGAGTCTCATGTTTAAGGAAAAAATGATGCAGCAATGGACAGGACTATTGTCACAGGCAGTTCTTCCGACTCCCTTTTTCCCCGGTCTCAACAAGCATGACTAGGTTATAAGTCATTTCTGGTGACCAGCTACATTGTAAGTCCTCTTTACGTTGTCCAACACTTGAACAAAGCTAATATTGCAAATGCAAACATACATTGTTTCTGAAGAGAAAGGGCATTGGACTGTAGATAAGAAATTAAGACAAATGCAGCTAATCCATTGTCTTTCTAACTGCTAAGAAGAAAGTACCAGGGTTCACCCTAATGCTTCTATCAATAATATCAGAAATTAAATAAAAGGTGAAGCAATGAAGGAATGAAAAAGCGTATCAGAAAAATGAAGAATATAAGCTAATCAATGGCAGACCAGAGATATGAGCCCTTACTTTATTTAGCATTTTAAGCTTACTTCACAGCCCCTTCAGTCTCTCTCTTTTTTTTCTATGCCCACATCCAAACCACATAGCAAAGTTTCATGCAGATTTCTACCAGCTTCTGAGGGCTTTTCTCCAGCCTCCAGTGCTGCCACCCACACCGCTTGCTGGCCTCAATGGGCAGACTGCTCCCTTGGAGGTAGCTGCAGACGCAGCACTGATATATCTGCCAACCCACCTGCTTTTGTATTTTCTTTCCCCTTTGCAGAGAAACATGAAAACAGGGGATGGAGCCAGAAGGGACCACTTGAAATCTTGCCCTTGGCCAGTAAGTGTAAGAACCTGAATCCTATAAATGGGCTTGTTGCAGTTGGCTGTGTCTGAGAGGATTCAGAGGTAATTTCAGTATGGAAGCAGCTTGCAGCCTCAACTTTGGACTTGTGATGACAGGAAAGACCCAAACACTCCCCTTGATGACTGGAAAGTGGAGAAAAAAACAGTTGTAACTGGGATGTGTGAGGTAAAGGGCGGGGGGAGATCTTCCACACTCTATTGTTCCTTCATTTCAGAGACATTTTACAAGAGACATTTTACAAGAATACGTGGTTTGGATGGCAGCAGTCCAAAGACAACAAAACTCTGAGCTGGTGGAAGTTTATGGATAGCTCACACAGGACAGTTCCTCACCAGGGTCATTCCCAAGTAAGCAGGCCATCTCAGCACGGATGGTGAAGGATTAGGCATCTGACCTGAAGGTCTAAGATTGCCATGGAGCCTGAGAAATCCCTAAGACCCTATCTGTAGCCATCCTTGTTGCCAGTAAACCTTTATTACCCTGGAGTATACTTGCTTCTTCCCAAAAGAAACAAACTCACCAAATTAGAAGAGTTCCAAAGGCGGAATATTCTGGTCCCAATAATACCTGACCCACTACCTTTCCCGGTGTCAAAACAGTGACATGAAACACTGCTTGGGAGAGCACAGCCAGCTTTCTCTCTGTGGAGGGAGTTTACTATGTGTCCTGGCAGAGAGGGCTCAGCCAGCACTGACCTGGCAAAGCTCTCTGTGTGGCAGGGCCTTTGCTGCTACCATAACTTGGCAGAATTAGGAGGTGGCTGTGGCAGGGAGAGATCACACACAGGCCCACTGATGTGATGTTGTCAGATGTTCCTCCAGCAAAAGAAACTTCTTGTTACAGGAAGCAGTTAAAATGCATGAACTAGCTCACATTTCTTTGAATTATTGATCTGGGTTTCTAACGAAACATTATGGCCTTTGTTACACAAAGACCACACTTCCCACAGGTGTGATTTCCCATCAGTTTCTTTTGGGCAGATAATTCTTGCTTTGGCAACCATGACATCCTGTGTCCCTGCAGCACTGCTAAGATCTCACACATTGAACCAGTTTCCACCACTCCTAGCTTTGAGAGGTACTGCAGTGCCAGCACAAGAAGGATGATAAGAAAGGAGAAGTAATAGGAAAACTATTTCTACTTTGTCAGTTGGAATTGGAGCCATAAAATAGAATTAAACCAGTGAGGTTTTCTNCAACGCATAAATCATAACTGGTGCTCCAAAATTATTATGCTGCAGAAAACCTGTCTGCATGGCTGATGCGGAGCCAGCAAAAGTGCCACTCGTGCAAGAGTACTCCATATCTGTCTTGCAAAAATGCATGGAGTCCAGAAGATGAAAATTTAACATTTGCAACAGCTGAAACAGCAGAACAAGCAGCATGAAAGAGCAAAATACTCAGTGGAATTTATTAAATTAATAAAAATAAAATCAACCTCACTTTTATAAACACATCTAATTTAGATAGAGATTTACTTAAATTGAAAATACTGGCTTTTTAAATACCTGAGACTTCAAAAAAAGGAGAAAGGACTGAAGAGAACTATGTGCAGTGCAACGGATACATATACTTAGAATAAACATCAATACTGGACAGAGTTGGACATAAGAAAAGTGAGAATGAAAAATTTACTGGCTGGCAAAAATGAGCACAGTGGTAAAGACCTTGGCCCAGCACTCTGGCTAGCTTTAAGTCCTGTCAGATTTCTGTTTCTGAATGTAAAAAAAAAATAACAAAATATTTTTTTGCAATGGTATCTCCTATATAGGTAGTAAATGGTGAAAATCTCACTGTCCCAGTGGAAATAGAATCAGCAATAAATAGGACATCTGATTCTGAATTAGAAATTGCTACAAGAAATCCTGATTGGTCTAGTCTTAACATCTCAAAATGATCTCTGTGCTATGGAATCAAAAGAAATGACAGCATGTCAGCTGCTGCATAGAGGAAACTTCCATTCCACCTACATAATTGCTTTTAAGAGGAATTTTGTTTCATTTCTCACAGCACTGAAAGTGCCTTTCCCAGTTGAAAAGTATTCTCAGCTGAGATTGTGCAACAGCTCAAGTGAAATTTAAGTAATGAGTCAGTTGCTGTACTTTACCTCCTACAGTGGAATAAAAGATCATTCTGTACATAAGAACATTTATTTGAATGGAACTTTATATTTGTTAGTTGATACAGAAAACATTTCTAATTTCGCTGACACATATTCTTTTTTTTTCCAAAAAAGAAAGAGAACAATGCCTTGAACGAACAATGATTGTTCTTAAAGTAAATTTCATGGCTGCAAATGAACCCCAACTAACTAACTTTGAGAAGCATCAGAGATTTAGATAGTACACTCCATCTTACCTGAAAATTAGTGCCCCTTAGTGAAGATATTGTAATTGCTTGCCTAGGTGATCCTATTCTGTTGCAATGTCAAATGATTTGCTCATGTTATTACGAAAGTTCTTCTGAGCAGAAGGACTGTATCTTTGTTAGAAATATATTTCACCACCAAAGTCACCATTTATAATATTTTGCTGCTTCTGAAATGATCTGATCTCTTCACATATAAGAAATTGTCCCACATTCATTGTTCCCAAAACAAATTACCTTGGGGAAATATTTTTATATATCTTAATTAGTTGACCTACATTATAGGAACCAGAACATAGTTGTTAATGGAGAGGCAAATTAATTAAATCACCTACAGAGAGGAATAATATGAATAGAGGACTAAAAGTCAAGTGAGTGTTGTTTCTCATCTCAGCTGTGCATCTACACTGAAATGATGCAGCCCCGTACACAAATCTGAGCCAGCTTTAGACAATGTGGATGCTGCTAACTGGTCCTTACTGTAGGCCAAAATAATACGCCAAGTAGCAGAGAAAATATTTGTCAACTACCCATATTTGTGAACTACCCACCAGGCCCACCTTGTGATTTTGGTCTTTTAACCTTGCAGCTGCACCATTTCTATTTGATGCTAAAGATATATTTAGCTCCGTGATATCTCAGCATTGAGTAATCAATTAGCTAAAAGCAGATGAATAATCTATAGATCAAATTTGCTACTCATGTAACTGCTAAGTGGCATTAGTATTAGGCCATATTTTAGTAGATTGTATGAGGTTGCTGGTAGATTGTTATCCGTACAAGCTACTTGACACACACATGCTTGTAAAATATATGTATGCCTAAACCACGACAAACTGAGACATTTCAGGTTGACACGCTGCTCACATACCACGGAGACTTCCATGTAATTTCTTAGCATTGTTTTCTTGCTTGAGATTATGAGTGTTTACATATAGGCCACAGAATTATCTTAATGAGCCACATTCCAGTATTCTTCCTTAGAAATATTATCCAATCAAAAGCAAACCTTCTGATTTCTTAGGGTCAGGCAGATCTAGTACAGCTGGATCTTTCATTTACTATAGCAAAGTATATTGCATAAAGAACTTAAAGTGAGGATGGGGAGAAAGAAATAATTCTTCACTACACTTGCCTGAGAATGTATTTGATCTGCTAAACTGAAGTCATTATGGGCACTCAAGTGTACCAGCCAACAAAGGAAGCTCACTGCTTTTTAAAATATGAAAATACAAAATATATACATGTATGTATAAAAATTAAATTAAGATTATTAGTGTGCTCATGTTAAGTAAGGACTAGAACACACAGTCACAGATTATATTGAAAAGATAAGACCTCTAAAATAAAGCAGTCTAGATTTTGCATGTCCTGCCATTGTGGGAAATTCACAGGGTCCCTGTGGCCTGGAAGCTATTTCCTTCCTGGATGCTTTTTTCTTAAAATTTGGAAATAGAGCAGGTAAAAGATGTCTAGATATGTAATAGTTTCTGACATTTGCAAAAACTATTTAACAGCTTTTTCCTATGCACAACCTGACTTTCAAGACACAGACTACTTTCAGTTTACATGCAGTGTATTTTTTCCATTCTTTTGCAGACTTGATATAATGATATCCAAATGCCAGTTGACCTCATTGATCAAGAAATCTGATAAAGGATGACAGTGCTGTGGATTTTCCCACACAGAGTGGCAAAGCATGGTATTTGAAAAAAGGGCTTCTTTAATAAAAGCAAAAATTACAGTGGTAAACCCCCAAAACTTTCAAACAAACAAGACCAAAAAAAAAACCAACCCAAAGTACGTTAAAGGAAGCTTAATGAGAACTATTTACACTGAGAATTCATGCTGACTACTAGAGGTCAGGCTCTAAGTAAACCTAAAACATGCCCACAGCCTCCCTACAAAATTCTATGTAATCTCAGGTAGGTATCCTTGCTGAGCTGGTGTGACAGGGAAGGATTTAGGCACATGTGACTCTGCTCTGCACAGATTCCCACACCATCCTAATCTCTTATCTTACTCCAGAGCACCTCTGTTAGGTGGTGCGACTAAAATCTCTCACACCCGTGGTACTCACTTGTCCCCATCCTGTCCCTGCAAGGACCTTTCATGCCATGCAGAGCCATTTTGGATTGGGATAGAGAAGATGACCACAAAACTATTGTTCACTTCATGCCAATTGCAACACAAATACTATCCTGAAGGGTCCACTGCTGGAGGAAGAGAAGAGCTCCAGTGGTTTTGATTCTTGTAACAGATCTGTTCTTGACAGCTTTGTCCTGCGAGACTTTGGAAGGCCATTTGGGTAGAATGAGGAAGTTGTTTTATTATTAAAATGAATAATAGTTGATTGTATAGACAGCCCTGAATTTATGTCAGAGAGGGCAGACCAGAGAAGTGCATGTTGCACTTGAAAGGGAGGGGATGGATTTGGTGAAGATGGCTAGTTCCTGCGTGGGTTTGTATTTCAGTCTGACATGTGACCCTAAGGAAACTCCATCCTGCAAAATCTGCTTCTCCCTGTAATAGGATGCAGCATTGTGCCAAACTTAAAATCCATGGTCGTCCTGCCCGAGCTTTGGTAGATCTCTTGGACATACCCTACTTTTAGATGTCTTCAAGAATCAGCATTCTGTGGGGCCTGGAGGAAATAAACCAGTTGTTGATTACATACAATAGGAATGGAACAGGGAAAAAAATCCTGACAAGCTAAAATGGAGTTCATGGGAGCACCTGGAACACATATTCTTCTCTAGTTAATCTCTTCTTGGCACGTTTACATCAGTAAGTTGTGAACTGCCATGGCTGAGGAACAAACACATCGTTTTTACGTGTGTGTGTGTCACACATACTCCGCAGCAATAACCTGGGGCAGAGGAGCAGGCAAGGATCATACCATCTGCAGCTACCACACTCCACCCAGCAGTGACTGGGAATCACAGCTCTCAGCAACATCCACACCCATTTACTAAGCTATACTTTGGACAACCCTCTCTACCACGTCTCTGGAACGCAACTTGCAGAAGTTAATGATAAACTTAGAGAAAGTGGCAGAGACACTGTCTGTTGGAAGATATTCCAAACTTCAAAAGAAGCTTTGGAGAACTGTAGGACAGATACCAGCTGTATTCAAAGGGCCGCTTCACAGAAAACTCTCACAATTGCAGATTGAAAAAAACTGGGAGAATATTACCCAGTATTTGGGTAACAGTATTACCCCTGTTTCTCGCTTTTTTTTCTCTAAGCAGCTGCTAATGGCCAATGTCCGAAATAATACAATGGGACAGCCAGATTTCTGGGCTCATCCAGGGCTGCCATTCCTCCACTTTTTTCCCCTGGAAGAATAGGAAGCTTGGTTTACCAGTCTCAGTGGCTGTTACCGGTCTTACATGAGCCTTGCTTATGTGGGAAATGTCTATTTTGCCACTTCAGTGTCTGTGGTTAGAATTGGGGCTGGGTGCAGTTGCAATGGTGACTGGAAGAGGTAAGAGCACGCTGCACCAGTTCCAGCTATTACAGAGGTTGGAGTTCTTGGTGTCCTCTACCCACGCAGTAAGTCTGGCCTGAGAGCCCTAGTGGGGGAACCAGCACAGACAAACAGAACCTATGCATTTTTACCAATAGCAGCATTGTCACTGCCACATTATTTAGCTCTAATTCAGGTCAGATCCCATAAAGGCAAGATTGTCCATACTAGTTTGTCCAACATGGCTATTAACCAGGGAACAGCATTTGAAGACAGGTTTGCAATAACTAGAAATGCAAAAAAGCATCAGTGCCTTCAAAGTAGAGGCTACAAAGAAGGATCAGCAACAGTGTATAGAATAATCTGGATATGCACGGGACCTTTGCAGAGTCTGCAGAGGTTCTGCTTGACAGACAAGTGATACTACATAGAACATAATTCCTGTTTAGGCCCATGTGAGGAAAGAAAGTTCCTGCTGGATGAAAAAATGTAAGTGAATTTTCAGAAGTAAATATAGCATTCGAAACATAAATATGTCACAAATCTTCCAAATCCAGTTATTATATATCCGGTTAACAAGCACGGTGTTAAATGCAGGAAGTGAAGTCAGCAGTGATTTACTGAACAGTGCAATTGATAAATCACTGCTCCATTGCATCACCAGCTACACAGGACTGAGTGATCTCCCATCTGCTATGTCCTGTCTGCTACTGTCCTGCAAACCGTGCAATTATTTAGATCACCCCAGTGTGGGTGCAAGTCACTGACATCCTGATTAGGCAACATGACTCTTTGTGCTCTTTGTGCTGCTGTAAATGACAATGTGAAGTGCTCAGCACTCCTTCATGAGCTAATTGACATACAGGAGCTGCATGTTTTTAACTTCAGACCAGTTTAAAAACATATTTCACTGGAACTGGTGTGAACATGGATGGGGAAGACAGGTATCCTTTGGCAGCTCTCTCTGAAGAATTTTACACCCTGAGAGGCGTGACTGCTCCTAGTTTGTTTCAGTGGTTTCTTAGCCTGGAGACTGTCACTGTCCTGCCCTTTAAAGAGGAAGCGGCACCATCTGAACTGAGGTGGTATAAAATCATACCAGTGCCTCTCCTCTTTCACCATCCATCAGCTTGGTAGTGATAACAGGGCTGAATAACATGCTCTGCTCCTTGGCTTGTGCCTATGCTACCTGGGATTTCTAGGTGTCCTTCATGCAAATACAGAAAGGCCAAGGACTATCAGCCCTCCGTCAGAGCAAAGCAAGGTTTTTATGGAGAGGTGATATAGCTACAGTTAGGGGAGAAACAAACACAGAAGCCTTCAGGCCCACAGGTGCTTCTTCTGACAAGAACCATCCAGTCCTAGGCCAACACAAAGCAGCCTTTATTTGCATATGCTCTATAAACCCTGAGATGGGTCAGGGGATCGGAGAGAGCAGAACTTTACTAAAGTCCTGGATAGGTACAGCAAGCAGCCACCCAAGAGATGATGCAGATCGTTCCCCATCATTGACTCTGTGCTTGCTGAAGTTTCCAATGCTTTTCAAGTGGAGCACACACATTCCTGTGACCAGGGCAAGAGGGAAGATACCGCTGATCCTTATCTCCCCATGCCTAAAGCAAACCAACCATCCAGTATGTGCATGTGGCCAGCTGCATTCCAGGAGCCTGCCCAGAGCCAGCATGCAGCAGAACAACTGCACAGAAAACAAGTTGAGGAATTCCTGGAATTTCTGAAGAGTATTAAAATAACCTTAGTATCCAATAGCAAGCAGGTATGAGAGATAATAGCAGAAGTGGCTGCTTATTCCTCTTTGATACTTCATTAAGTGAAAATTTTGTACTAAAGCATGTGAATATTGACAGTGTTTATTTCAGCTTTTCTCTGCCTCCCCAATTTTTTGGGAGCAAGGACACAAGGACTTCAGGAAGCCTCCAGAACACTCAGTAAAACACTGTATTGTAACAATAAGGGGTTTTTTTCTGCTGTTCATAATATTCTTCCCAGTTCCCAGAACTATTTGGATCTATAGTAGAAATACATATCCTCTTGCTATTCTACGCACATTTCTATCAGCAGCAAGATCTCCCTACATGGCAGCATACATTTCACTTCAAAGATCTTCCCAACCCTTTAGGCTGTAATTAGACTTGTAAGTGCTGGAGCCAATCTGCCCAACAGGGAAACTTCTCTGAAAACAAAGATATTGTAAAGGTTGAAAGAGATGATGTCAAACAAGAAATGGCTAGTGGTTTCTTGAAATTTCTCCTGCTGACTGCTCTTTCATTAAGTCTGGTGAAAGCAAACAGTTCTCTGTGCCTAACAACAAAGTCAAGAACGCAGCAGTTTCTCTTTTAAAACATAGGCTCCAAGTTCTTCCCCTCTACCAGCTGCAAGTTTTCATGAGTCTGGAAATCAGACTGGAAAGACACGCTGTTGGGAGTTCTACTGTAACACTTGTGTCTCAACCATCCAACAAAATCCCCTTATCTCAATCGTAATAGAAGTATATATTATATTATATTATATTATATTATGTTATGTTATATTATATTATGAAATTTGTTACATCCTGCATTTACACACTGTTTGGAAACCTTTGCAATGGATCTTACTTATACCATATAAAAGGGGAAACTCATTCCCCCTTTTGGGGTTATTCAGTCTGGACAAGAGTAGGCTCTGGAGAGACCTTATTACGACCTTTCAAAATATAAAGGGGGCTTACAAGAATGAGACATTTACCAAGGCCTGTAGTGACAAGATAAGGGGCAACAGTTTTAAACTGAAAGAGGGTCCAATATAAATTGGATGAAAGGAATAAATTTTTTATGATGAGGATCGTGAGACACTGGAACAGGTTGCCCAGAGGAGTTGTGGCTGCCCCATCATTAGAAGTGTTCAAAGCCAGGTTATACAGGGCTTTTGAGCAACCTGACCTAGTGAAAGATGTCCCTGCCCATGGTGGGGGTAGGGGGTTGGACTAGATGATCTTCAGGTCCATTTCAACCCAAACCATTCTATGATTCTATGATTTATCTCTGCCTTCTGTGGAAGCTCTGCGTCTTTGACCAACAGCTAATAAAATCAGGGATCTTAGTTCCTCTCTCTCCTGCCATATGCAGCTCTGATGATTACAACAAGCACTTGGACACCAAAGCTTTTAGCAGCACTCCCTCAGCTACTAGTATTTTTGACACCAATCCACACCTAAATTTAGCAATTCCCAGACCTAATGTCAGTGCAACTTTGCTATTGCTGATTTAGAATAGGGCTCTGGCACAATATTCTCATTCTGAAAATAGCTTCTAATTCTTTACCCAGGGCAGAAGTGCTATCCTGTTCTACCCACGCAGCCTGATGATTCAGTGATATACTTAGTTATTCTCATGTTCAGAGTGATGCACAGACTGATTTATGAAGCTCCCCAGCCCTTGTTAGATCAATAACACTGAGGGTAAGCCTGACCCAGTATTATGATACATTGCATTTAAAGGACTCTTAAATTTAAATCATATCCAAATCAGCAGTCGGAACCTGCCATTTAAGGGTATAAACACCAAACACCTTCAGGCACAGACCCGCAGGTTGCACACTCCAGAATGTGAGTTTGCACAGTGACAGCTGGCTGCTGGTGTGCAGAAGTGATGCCAGATGCTCCACAGACTTCCTCAGCACATAAAGCAAAATTTATGTGCATGTTCAGAGGATAAGCAATGAGTTTGGACTGTGTGCATGCTTGAAGACTATTTTGCATGTATACAGAAGTGCTCCATGCATACATGATAGTTTGGGCCATGCCATATTCTTAAACTTGACTCTCTTTCATTCAAGTCCAATAAATGGTACCTCAGACTCCAAACTCTAGAGCTGGTCATTCATGAAGTCAATTCTATCTGAGTATAAGCTCTAGGAGAGCTCTAGGGGAGCACGAGAATTTAATTCAGAAATCAGGGACTACGCTGCTTATGTGACATGCCACATCGGAGTACAAAACCACCGACGCCTTGCAATTTTCCAGCTTATTATTCAGTAGTAACAGATGTGAATGAAAATTAGACACAAGTAACACTACTGTAACTCCTGCCACTGCCACTGCATACCTATCACTTCAATATACATGATGCTGTGCTTGTAAGTGATCACTGTCAAGGCCACATTGACAACCCATTGATAACATCAACACTATGTGCAAGATCTGGGGCATCACCTCATGAAAGGCGTTAAGCTGTGGTCAAAAAGTCCAGGAACGGATGTCATACTTTTGTGTTTTGAAAAGGAAGCACTAACATTGACTAACGAGGTCTCCCAGCTCTTGTTGCAAGGCGGACTAGAAAAATTATGGGTGAATCAGATCTAAAACCAATCAACCAGAAAATATTCCAAATTTACAGGAAATTCAGTTTCATATCTTATGGGGATCAATATCAACTCTTTGGATGAAGTTTCTTCATCAGTTTATCCACTCCATAACTATGAAGGAAAAAATATGCACCTTTGCATGCTCCCAGTCACTCCATCCTGCCCCCTCCCCTCCCTTGCATTTGACAGTGATTGTACACCAGCATGGACACTCAGACAAACTGGTGTTCAAGATGAGTTGACCCAACTCAAAACTAAACTCACAAAAAGACAAAAAGTCATAATAGCTGCGCAGTTGCTAGCCCTATACAAGGGATACAAAGGGACTGCATGGGGTGGGTGTGCGGAGAGAAAGAGGAAGAAAGGACAGCTGCAGCAGCCTTAAATGAGCTTAGATTGATTGTGAAACCGTCATCAGAATAGACGCATGAATCAGATTTGCTTTCATAAAATGATACCACAGAACATCTGACCGAATCATCTCCCCATAATAACATTTGAACATAAATTGCAAAATATCACATTAATGTAGTTAATGTACATAAGATACTGAGGAGTGCAGCAGTTAGGACTCCATGAACTGCAGTCCGTTTGCTACAATAACATTTATACAGGCTGCCTACAGCCTTTTGTGTAAATGAACTAGAAAGGGTTGCCCTCCTTGTGATTTTATCAAAAATGCCCAACTCTCATACTTGCAGTCTAAGCTCAGAGTCATATGATTATGAAAGACCATCAGATTTCTCACACAATAAACATTTCATGGATACATAGAAAGATTTGAAAATGCAAACTAAAAGACTCTCAGTTAGAATATGACATAACAAGAAATCTACATAAAATTACAGTTTTTGAATGGAGGGTGCTCATTTGGCTCCTCAAACAGAACTGTGCTTCTGGATTTAAAAATCATCTTTCTATTGATTAAATACCTTCTCTCATGAATCTTGTGCCCAGAGTCTGTATACTGGGCTGCACCGGCCAACACAACAGTTAGGGCACACAGATGCCGTTTGACCATGCTAGTGCATCCTGTTGGAACGGGTCTATGTGATGCAGAAGGCAGCAGTTGGGCCAGAGGCACCTATCACAACCCCTCTGAGAGCACTGTGCGATTTTGTTGTGGCTCCACATAGACTCAAAGGCTCAGAAGCAGTAAATGACAGATCTCCGATCCCAACCTCCTTGTAAAAATACTTCATTGATAAGCAGACTTCTACGTTACTTTGCCTTTTCTAGAAACAAACGGCTTTAGGGAAATTCCCTCCTGCCTTCCTCTCCCACTGGGCAAGAATAGCTAAAAGTACATTGCTTGTACCAAGAGTTGGAAACAATACAGCAGAGCAGCTTAACACAAATCTGCAGGAGTTGCAATTCATTCTACAAAATGGAAACATCTAGGTATTTCTCCATGTTCTGTTGAATCTTATCAACTCATTATTTATGCTGAAATAGGGCCTGAAGTGTCCAGCTTGGAGATGGGTGGTGTTCTAAGAAAACCCTCCCCAACAACATTACTGGGTAAAATGAAGAGGTGGAGCTTTATTTAGAATAAGTTTGTATGTCAACAGAGGATCTGACTCTAACAGGATTTGGGGTTAAAAAAAAAAAAAAAAAAGGAAAGAGAAAGTAGACACTAAGTCCATTTTTTATTACTGGAAAATAAAATCCCCAAAGTGAAGCAGATAAAAACTCTCCTGCTGTAATTTCAGGTCAGAAGTCAGTGTGAAGTCTGCTTACTTCACTGACAGAGATGCCTCTCTTAAATTGTGGAAAATTCAGATCAACAAAGATGGGAAATTAGTGAGCACAAATGAAAGAATGTTGATCTTTTGAGCAGATGTCATTTACAGGAGAGAAGTGGGCACAAGTGTAAGACAAATTCAGTCACAGCAAACTAAGTCTATTTGTAGTGCTGATTAGAAGCAGTCACTTTTGTTCAGTAATTTAAATACTTCTGACTTTCCTTTCTATGGATCTAGTTCTTAGAATTAGTTCTTAGAATCTTGTAATTATGTCTGAACCATGTTTCCCCATACACACCCCTTAAATTTTAAAGGTATCTTCTGATTTTGAAAATGTGACTCTTTGAAGCTGTATTTTCTGGAAACTGCGTTATCAAGACACAGATTACACAGAAAAAAAAAGGTTTTATTTTTTAAATGTCTTTGGAGTATTTGACCTTGTTTGCAAGTTGAGACTTTTTCATCATTGTGTTTGGCAAGCTTGCCTCCTACACATTAAAAATACTAAGTTAAAATTGTGTGCTTATAGTCATATTTGGTTGAAGCATAAGTGAATCATGTCTGTTTGGGTTGTGTGGGGTTTTTTTACAGTTACTTGTGGAAGGAAGAATCCAGCTGCTCCGGTTTACCAATTTCCACTGAAAATGAAACCAGGAAAAACTGGTATCACCAGCCAAGAAATTGGTGCTCTGGATTTTTTAAAATATCTATCATTGAGAATTTCTCATTCTGAAAGGGACCGTTTTCACACTGATAAAATGCTCGAATGGGATGACACCTAAAAAGAAGAATGAAGAATAAACCACACTTGTGAACTAGGGATGGAATCGGCAATTATCGTTTTGGTAAGAAAAATGAATGGTGCTTTGTTTATAAGGTTATTTCTACTGTTATTTAAACACTGCTTAGATAACATGCCAAATTTACTCAATGATCTACAAACATTTCCTGCTAGGGTGAACTGCCAATTGTAAGGAATTCTATTTTGTCTTACTGCAGAATCCAACAAAGAGAAATCTGGGAAGGCTGCTATAAAGTGTTCAGTCATATTAAGACATACAACAGGAGAAAGGAAAGATCAAGTGAAAAACTTCTTAGGCCTTGAAGTTTCCTCAAACAAAACCTGTATTACAAAGCAACACATCCTTCAGAGGGATTGTTAACTCCTCAGATTTTACCCTTGCTCTACTTTTGCTGGATGCCCTTGACAACAGTATTCCTATCTCTGATTTTCTCTCTTGTGTGTAAAAAGAAAACAATTCCTCACTTCACAAAGTTGTAAAGGGTTGTAAAGTGACTGCTAAACAGACACTAATTGTCATGATATGCAATAGTTAAATTTCTATGAAGGCAGTGATGAGGTCAGGAATGATTCAGATCAATCACAGTCATGTGAAAGAATGGAAGTTACACAATGGGCTTGTGTTTCATATTTATGTTCAATGAGAAATCTCAGATTTCCAATAAACTATCCAAGGCATGGCGTTATAGTGGCCCTTCAACTTAATTTGAATGAGCTTTTTCTTAACCTAGTTTTTCTCTTTACAAACGTTTTGCAGAAGTGTATTTAAAGAAGGCACGTTCATAGCGCTTACCTTGGTTTGCTTTCTAAATATGTCCATCTCGATCTACCGACCACAGAGACTGACTTATGATTGATGTACTTCAATCAGGCATTCCCCTCAAGATGATGCAAATAAGTCACCAAGATTTGTGGGGAAGGTAGAAGAGAAAAAAACCCTAAAACCCACTCTTCCTTCCTCCTCTGAAGATTTCCAACAAGAAAGTGAAATAAACAAATTTCACCATGACCTACAAACTAACTACTAACTTAACAATACGGTGTCATTTAGCACCTCAGAGACTTAGAGCAGCAATTAGCTAAACTTTTATCATAGAATCGTAGAAAAATTTAGGTTGGAAAAGACTATTAAAATCATCAAGTCCAACTGTTAACCTAGCACTGCCAAGTCTACCACCAAACCATGTCCCTAAGCACCACATCTGCCACTTTGAGTACTGTGTTCAGTTTTGGGCCCCTCACTACAGGAGGGATGTTGAGGTGCTGGAGCATGTTCAGAGAAGGGCAACAAAGCTGGTGAGGGGTCTGGAGAACAAGTCTTATGAGGACCAGCTGAGAGAACTGGGGTTGTTTAGCTTGGAGAAAGGAGGCTGAGGCGAGACCTTATTGCTCTCTACAACTACCTGAAAGGTAGTGAGGTGGGGGTCAGTCTATTCTCCCAAGTAACAAGATAAGAGGAAATGGCCTCAAGTTGCGCAAGGGGAGGTTTAGGTTGGATATTAGGAAAAATATCTTCACTGAAAGGGTTATCAAGCATGAGAACAGGCTGCCCAGGGAAGTGGTGGAGTCACCATCCCTGGAGGTATTTAAAAGTCCCCTAAGATATTTTTTAAGATATATTTTAAAGATATAACTTTAAACTTCTAAGAAACATTAGTTTTAGCACTTCGAGTGTCATCGCAAGAGACCGTGTGCCCACGTAGCCCGCTGCAGCCTCACCCTCACCACCCCCCCGGGGAAAAAAAAAAATAAATAATTAAATCAGTGTGGCACAGCGGGAGTATGGATTATCCCAAAGGCACAGCGTCCCGCAGGCGGGGGTGGTGACAAACAGTGGGACACCTGAGGAGAGCCGGGGAGCGCAGGGGCGGAGAGGCGGAGCCCATTGGCTCCCCGGGCCGAGGGATGCGATATGCTGGGAGCGAACGGGGCGGCCCGAGCGCGGGCTGGGCGGCCGGGCGCCGGTGGCGGCGGGGCGAGTCTCCTTCCCCAAGGAAGGAAGCGGAGGAGAAGGCAGCTGGGTGGCCAGTCTTGTCGGTGAGATATGCGAATCCCTGCTGGGTGCCGTCCCGTCCCGTTCCCCCTCCTCTCCCTGCCCCGCTTTTTAAGTTTCTTCGCTTGCAACGAGCAGCCGGGTTGTTCGTTTCTCGCTGATGTGTTAAGCGAGTCGCTGGGTAATTAAAATTAGCGAAAGTATTCTGTTTTCATAAAGGCTTTTTTTTTTTTCCTCTGTATGGCTTCAGGGGTTGTAAGAGCTGCCTGCTCAGGGGAGGAGGGTGTATTGACTTCTCCGCTTTTCTGGAATTGTGGTTCCATGCTTTGGACAAACAAGTTTTCCAACTGCTTTGTTTAAAAGGTTTCTGCTACAGACGGCATCCATTAGCTCCGTCCGCGGCTGCCGTGCTCGTGCCTCAAAGAAGGGCTTTGTCGGAGTTCAGGATTTCAAATTTCTGTGATAAACGAGACCCAAACTTTAGTGCAAGTTTAATATCTGTTTTGTGTAGCCTTCTGGCAGATATCCCCCCCGTCTTTGATCATTGTCTGGCAGTCGACTATATTCTTTAAAAAAAAGAAGCAGAAAAAACTCAGAAACTCTTTGTGGCCCTTTCAGGGTCTTTCTCCTGAGCCGTGGAGGGAAAACTCGCAAACGCTCCAGCATTGCGGTGAAATAACCCATTGAAAGCAGAGCTGGTTCCTCCCGCCCCTTGTTCCGGCAGCCCCTCCCGGGTTCCGATTTCTCCAAAGTTGTGTGGTTGTTTTTTTTTTTTTCCTTCTACAGGAAAAGTGGTTTGGGGTTTGTTTTCTTTTCCCTCAACTGTTCCCACCCAAGAAACTCGCAAATCCGGCTCGGAGTGTCTCCGCTCAGCCCTGGGTTGCAACACGGGGACGCGCCCCCGAAAGCGCTGGGGCAATCCTCCCGCCCCGGCCTCGTTAGCGCCCTAATTACCGGCGGGAGCCGCTCTCCCCGTGGAAGCGGGCACGGAGGCTGCCGGCCGCGCTGCCTCTCGGCGGGAGCAGCCCTCTCCCAAACTATTTGGAGGGGTGTGTGTGTGTGTGTGTGTGCTCCGTCGGGAAAAAATCGGCTGGAGAAAACGCAATGGGCAAAGGGGGGGAGATACTGAACGCTTTCAAAAAGCGCGTTTGCGCTAAGGAAAGCTAAAAAAAAAAAAAACCGCTGGTGTTCTGGGTTTTTTTTTTTGGTGGGTCTGTGATCTGGGCTGGGCTGCGGACTTTAGGACCGTGCCGGCGGGAGGCGGCGGCCGGGCGTGCCCGGTGTGCGGGGGCCGGGCCGGTTCCCGCCTTTGTTCCCCCGAAGGGGCGCCCGCAGCCGCATGGCTGAAGGCTGCTCTCTCTCCCCCTCTGTCCCTGCTCCCTTTCCCCCTTCCCCGGCCGCTCCCGGGGCTCCGCGGATGCCCCGGGGGATGGGGAGGGGGGAAGGTGGGCTGGCGTGAAAGCTAACGACCGATTACCGCTAATTTCGGGATCCGCGGGGGTGCCGGCAGGCCGCTCCGCAGCCGCTGGGTGAGGCGCGGCGGCAGCAACAATCGGCGGGAACACGGGGATGGGGGGGGGGACCTCCGAGCATCCCGGGTTTCAAAGGGTTTTTGGGAGAGGTTGGGATGCTCCGGGAGGCGGGCGCGGGGCAGAGCCCCGGGCTCGAGCGGGCGGCGGTGAGCGGCTGCCCGGGGCTCCGGCGGGAGAACGGGGCGGCGGGGGGGGGAGGGGGATGAGAAAAGGGGTGAGTCGCATTGGGTCGCCCTCACTGCAGGGAGCATAGGGGACAGCTGAGCTTTTTAGGAGAAGTCGCTTTGTTAACTGCTTCTGAGCAAGATCTTGGAGATGGGAGGCTGGTGTGGACTCGCGAGAGACTCCAGTGCAAGCAACTAAATTAAGTGCAAGGCTATGATTAAAAAAAAGCCCGTAACTCTATTCTGGCTACACAAAGCAGTGGAGAACTTGGTATGTGCTGCCTTCTTGTGCTGTAGCATCGTCATCTAGAGATTACCAAGGCGTATGCCTGAGAATCTCTTAGAAGTAGCGAGGAAATTACTAGTGCAACTGTTGAAATCTATTTTGTATGATGCTGTCTTGTTCTCACTTCTGCTCCCCAATTCTTGCATTTCTCTGAGCAGTTGGAAAGGGAAAAGGATGGGGTTAAGCAAAGGGATAGATTGTTTTAAAAGGAAAAATGGTTGTATTCTAACAGAGGATAGATGCCAGCTTGGTGTTGTGTTTTGTTTTGTTTTGTTTTTTTCCCTTGTTGAGCCAGGCAGGAGACATTAAATCACTGTTTATAACAACAGCCATGGAATATTCTAGCAGTATTCCAGAAGGCTGGACCATCACATTGAGCTGGGTGTTGCTCTGGTATTATGGGAGTTACCAGTTGTTCTGCACAGAAGTAGTTTCATAGAAGCCCACTATCTGTTATATGCGGAAATGTAGTATTGTGGTGAAAATGTGGGCTTTTGCAGTGGTAAGGTTTTGGGGTTCCTTTTTCTACTTAGAAATGTAATAGCAATATCTTCTTACTAGTTCTTTTCCACTGAGTGAATCAAAACTTCCTGCTTTCTCTAAGATGCTAAATTATTGAGACGCAAACTGGTTGCTCATGCTGCCCAAAGCAGTAGTTGGGACAATCTCTCTGACATCTGGCCAAACTGGAGTTGTGAGTACTGAAGCTGAGAATGGTAATTCACCTACAGATTAGGGAGAACTATGTGGAAAACCCTGCAAGTCATCGCTTATCGTATGAAATGCCAGTGGCTTATGTGTTCGATGTTATTCTGCTCCTTCAGTGTTACGGCATCTAGGATGTACCAAACATTGCCTCATCTCTCGTGGCTGTCAGTCTACACCTGAAGAATTGTCAAGCTAATCCTTTAATTTGAAGATGTTGCCTACTAAAAGTACAGAAGTACTAAGGGTTTTTTGTTGTCTGGAAAACCTACTGTGGCTTTGCTGTTACAGCAGTAGGTCTGCTGGGCCTTGGAACTGGTAGAAAGTGGTGGAAGGAACCAGAAAGTGATGGATTAGCACTGCACTACTAGCTCTGCCCTCCATATGGCTGGCGGAGTTTAGTAAAGTACCTTCCTCAGCTTCCCAGGATATGCACATCTGGAGTGAGGCTATCTGAATATTCAGCAGACCTCAGTAATAACTAATCTTTAAATTCTAGTGGAAAACAGCAAATAAATGGTCCACCTCTGTCAGGTTGGCCAAAAGTGACAGCAGGATTTTCCACTGATACAGGAGACATTGCATATTTGTAATCTTTGCAACATTTGGGATCTTTGCAACATTTGGGAAACTGTGGTCCAGATCCTGAATTGAAGTCTCTGCATTCCTGAGTCTTCAAAGACTGAAATAATCGTCATGGACAATTGAGAAGTGGTTTCCTCTCTTTTATAAGTTTTGCAAATAGAACATTTGCCCTTGGCAGCAAAGGGGAAAATGCTATGAAAGGATCTTTGAAAGATGACTGACCCTCAGCTTAAATTCTGTCGTCAATGGGGAAACCGCTGCAATTTATGGAGATAGGATGATGAGACAACCCCTTCGTTTTGGACTTGCAACTTTCTAGAATGAACCTGTACCGGTCCTGAAGATCAAGCAACAGGTAAACTTCAATTTAGATGGAATTGTGGCTTGGAGATGCTGCTGCTATATGCCCAAATAACTCAGAAAATCTAACAGATCCCAAGACTGCTTAAGCAACCACCCTGTACACAGATGACCTTGAAAGGGGGAATGCTGTTGTGAGCAAAAGCAACTTAGTTTGAAGGACTGTTGAAGAGGGACATACGTCTACATACTGCAAAGACCACAGGCTGTAGGAGTTCCTGCCTTGCAGTGCAGAGGAAGTTTGCTTGCTGCAAACCAGTTTCATGAGGTAAAGCTGTCTGGTACCATCTCCAGGCTCCTGGATGCAGTCTTAAACTTGAATAAAAAGTATTTGGTCACTCAAAACTCCTGGGAGTGCTGCCATGCTCTGAAGGTACACTGTCACCGTACACTGTCACCTTTCAGGTGCAGCAACTCAACCTGACCAACTTGGATGCAGCAGCTTTGAAATAAAGAAATCCTTTGTTTGTGATATTGTTGGAGGTGCTTTGGGACATATCAGCAAAGGACAGGATTTTAGCTAGTCCTCTGCATTTAGAGCTGAGGCAACTTGCTTCAAACTGAACTTACTGGTGGGCTGGTAAGTCACTTTTTGCTAACATTTCTTCTGCTGCTGCATTCTGCAACTTATATTCTAGTTTCATTTCTGCTGTGACCTTAAGAGGCTTGTGCTGAGTGACTTAAACTGGCCTTTTGTCTTAAGGCAGGAAATGTACAGCTTTTCTTGTTCTTTAAACTGCTACTCATCGTGCCCCACCACAGCCCCCCCTCTCCCCTATTAGTTGTGTTTTTCAATGGAACATGAAACAGACTGGGGATGGATGGATTTTCTTCTACTTGACTTGGTTAACTAAAAGAAGATTAGTCTTTCACTTTGCACTGTATACTGGGGTGTGTAATCCGTGTGTTTTACTGTTACGACTAGACAAAGTGCTTTCGCAACTCTTCCTTGTAACTTTCCTGACTTCCCAATAAAATATTTATTCACTATATTTTTAGTAGGAAAACCTTATAGTGGATAATAGGGGTGGCAAAGGTACCGTACTTATGACTAATTCTTTTCTAAGGTTCTGGCTGCTTTGTCGCCAAGACTCTGTGGTAATTAAAAGTACTGATTTTTCTACTGCATTGTTCTCAAAGCCCAACTTTTTAGAATGATCAGGCTTCTTTAACGGATGTCTCTGTTTTTCCTTCTGCCTTAAGTCATCCCTGTCTTGTAAGCTTCTGTTCCCATCTTTGTAGCTTCCTTGTAGAGTCCACAGACTGGTGTTTTGTGGTCTGTCTCACCAATGAATTCCATTTGTAGTTTCTACTTAATTCTGTTTCACTAAACTGTCCTCACAGCAGTTATAAATCTGGTGCTGTGCATATGCTAGTGCTGTATGTAGTTCAGTTATGTTCTTGGCCTTACATAAAGCTTGCATAGAAGTGCGTGTATATACACACATATATACAACAGACAGGTATTTTACATATATCAAAATATTATTTTTACTGGCTCCTGATGTTATTAAATAGTGTGACCTAATATCCATTTCTCCTAAGCAGAGACAAGTACTTCTGGTTAAATGCAAATGTACAAGTTCCTTCATTTAATTTACAAAGACTGTAGTTTTAGAGAAATCTCACTGCTTATTAAACATGTTGGGAGTGTTTTGCAGCTCCTTTGTTTGACTTTTCTTATCTGATTTGCATCTTGAAGCTAGGCCTGAGGAATTCTTTGCTTAGGCTTCTGTTCTGTAGCTTGTTATGGCCAGTGACTTGTTGGCAGCTCTCAGTCAGGGTACTTCAACTGTGGCAAGCTAGAAACTGCAGGATGCTGTTCTTAAGTTGCTACAGCTTACTGTATTGTCACGTTTCACATAAGTGCACGTTCGGGGTGTTGGTTCTTTTTGCTTTTCTACCACGCTGCACTCTTCTGCCAGCCTGTGCTGTTCCTGCTCCCCATATTTCATAACAACAAAAAGCAGATGAGTGTCTCCTGTTCAATTCCTGCCTTGTTGGGTTGCAGAAAAGGTTGTATGAAAAGCCAAAAATCTCCGTGGTTCCCACAGAAGTAGGAGAGGATTAATGGAATTCATCCCACCCAGTTTGCAGGCAGGCTTAAACAAAGCCTTGAACCACTGTTATTCCAGCCAATCTGCTGCTCCTTTGTATATGCTGAGGTGGTTCTCCATCCATTTTCTTGTAAAATCTGAGATGTTTGTGCCTTTCTGGCTCGCTTGAAACAAACGTGGAGACCCCCAACATGTGTGTAGGAGTCATCTGTATTGAATTTGTCTTTAAATTTTCAAAGCACCAACAGCTTTTGATGTGAAATATTTGGCTGTCTTGAAGCTATTTAAAATGTGAAAACTATATTAAAGCCTTGAAACTTATGTAGTTATAAAATAATTGAAATAGACCTTAACATTTCACGACTGAACTAAAGGAAAAGGTTAGCTGGCCATATGAATCCAGGTCTTGTGGAAGTGCTAAAACAGTGGCGACTTCTGTTAGCAGCTGTAGATGCAAATGCTGAAAATGTTTTCCTCTTTAGTCCTTTTTGGTGGCCAGCTCTTCCAGTACACTTAGCTTTAGCAAAACTTTCCTTGCTGTTTTCTTTAACTCTCTCCCCAAACTGACAATCACTCCTCAAGAGTGGTATCTTTTTGATACAGATAGAGACTGGAGATCATGAACCTAACAGGTTTGCATGGTATCTGTTTGATAGGAATTTGACTTTACTCAAATTACATGCACCTCTTAACATAATCCTACTAAAACGTTTATCCAGTTTCAACTTTAAAACTATTTCGGGGCTTCTTATGATGCCAGTGAAGACTATGTGAATGCTTTCAGAATTGCAGTCTGGAAGTTAGGGCTTAGGCAAAATGGACACTCAGGTCCGTTTGCTAGGTCATGATTCATGTAAAGTTAGGCTGACTCTTTAATTGAATTCAAGGTCCTGTTTATGTAACTTTAAATTCATTAGAAGTGTTAATTCTTTAACGTCTGTTGGTGTATCTTGAATGACTATCATGTTTTGATAGAAAATATATATATAGTGTGCGTGTATATATATATACCCACACACACTGTACTTTTACACTGTGTTTGCATGTGTTGAAAGAGTTTTAGCAAATTGGTGCTGAACTACCCTAAATGGGAACCACTATTAAGAAAATAACTGAAGTACAAACACTAAGAGCCTATGTGGTCAGATAGATTGCTTGCTTGATTCAAATAGATTAATTTCTTATTAATAAAAGAAGACAACACACTAGATGAGATTATCCAAGAAGCAGACAGGGTCATTAATAAACTCTCCTCTTCCCTCAGCCTCGAGTAGAATACAACCTTTCTCTCTCAGCTTAAGAGTTGCTGGCGGCTATGTATGCCAGTGAACAGGAGGGGGTGAGAATGAACAAGGCATGATTCTGTTAAGGGCCAAGGGAACAGAGTGTGCAATGACTATCTGTTCTTAAGTGCTTGTAGCTCTGTGGGTGTAAGGAAAGCTAAAGTGACTTAAGCAATATTTGCTCTTGGTGATCTCAAGAGGAGGGCTTTGAAGTGTTGTGGCAACGGCAGCTCTGCTACGTTTGTAGGGGTGATGAGCCATTGTGGGGACATCTTAAAGAGGTTTTCTTCCTTATGACTTTTCACTTGGCAGAAAGCTCACTTTTTAAATTTTATTATATATGCAGCTGCTTTCTTAGAGATAGAAGTATTGTTTTTCTTCATAGAGCTGCTTTTGTTCTAGGCTGTTGCTTAGGGGGATTGCAGGGGATTCAGCCTAATGTTAAACTTTGTGCTTGCTGGTTGTATTACACATGGTGGGGAAAGCATGGCCTTGAAACTGAAGACCTGGGTACTTCCCCTGGCAACAGGGAAAATTAGTCTGTACTATCTAGTATCCCTGCGCATAGAATTTGGACGTGATTTGCTCCTTGATTTCTATAACATGTCTGGAGAACTGAAAAACAGGCTGTGTTCCTGATGGCATTACTTGGATCATCTAACTGGAAGAGTTTAACAAAAGTGATGTTGGTTCTTGCTGACCAGGTACTATTAGGATGGGAACCAGCACTGGTGTTCTGCAGCCCAGCTTCCTTGAACTCTCGTGTATATGGTTTGCAGGTACACAAGTAAACTTGCAGCCTTGTCTCCTAGAGCTCTATGTGTAGGTTTGGGCACAACCACTAGAGGAAAAGATTTGATGAAGGGGTGATCCAGGGCTGCTGTCATGCTCAGTTGTGTATAGAGTGTAAATGGGGTCTGGGTGGTAGGTCAGCATTATACTTGGCTCAAGTTAATAAGCCATGCTTAGGAGAGAGACAAGTTCATGCAGCTGAGCTGATTTGGGAAGTCTAGATGGGATGATTTGCTGCTGTGTGGGCTCATGAGTTCATATATCTCTGATCTGTGCTAACTTAAATCTGGAAAGGAGAAAACGAGTCTAATAGAACACTAAAAAAACCCCACCCGTTCCTGTATCCTGGAAGTTAACCAGTATTTGGCTTGACTTTTAAAATTCCAACTTGTTTTATCATCATTGGTCTAACTGAAAGGAAAAAAAAAAAACAACCCACAACCAACAAACCCACAAAAAAANAAACCAAAAAAAAATATCCCAAATTCTCTGTCTGGCACAAACCCCCCTGTATTCTTATCTACAAACTGAACTTCTTATTTGTCTGTCTGCCTGCCTGCCTAAGTGCCTGCATGTTAGTGACACATGTAACATCCAAATTTTGACCGTAAAGTCTTGCTGCAATAAGGGATGCCCACCTGGGATCATAGGTATTGTCTGAGGAAGAGGGATAGACTGGAGAGCAGATGAGAGAACATTTAATCTGGGATGAAAAACTTAAAACATGGAACTAGGATAGTAACGTCTAGCATTGTTTGGAAATGGCCATGGTACAACAATGTTAGCCTTCTGTTTAAATAAGTCCTTCATACACTTTCTAACTCACTGTATTTTTTGAAAGTATTCTTACTAGGCAAAAAAAAAAAAAGTTTCAAAGTGAGGACTGATAGAAAGGCAGCTTAAACTAGTCTTCCTGCAATTAGTTCTGTCAGTCATAAACTTGACTTCCTCTTAGTTTGGCAGCTAGCATGGAAAAAGCCTGCTTCAGATAGCTTTTCAGCATGATCTTCAGGTATGGCCTGTAGACTGGAACAGAAATCACCTCAGGTTTGTGGGGAAATGAGGCAGGAAATAAGATCTCGATCTAGCGGCAAATAAATATTTGGATGGGCTTACTGAAAACGGGCAGCAGAAAGAATTGGTGATTAGGTGGGGCTGTGGCATTGTAGCTCTTAACTTCAACGTGCTATAAAACAGGCATTCAGCATTAATATTTAACTAGATAATTTGCATTCTGTTGTCTCCCATTGTTGAGCTTTGGACTAGATCCTTAACTGTTTGGTATTTCACAATAGCTTTCTGTAGTATAGGGAATCTTGCGCCTTCAGTTTCGGTCAACCTTCAAGCTCAAAGCTTGCCGTATGTAATGTGATATCCTTCTTGCAAGATTGTCTGAAATGCATTTTTGTAGAGAAGTGAATACAGTAATGTGGGGTAGAAAGCAGTGGCAACTAGCCCTTTTTGTAATGACTCTTGTGGTCTTCACCCACTTTTACAGGTAAGGTGTATTTATAATAATGAGATTGACTGATATATAGTAACTAGAAAATTCTTTATGCCAATTGTACTGAAGCTTCCAGATAAGGTTCCAAATATGAACAGAAATGATATCCACAAAATTGGGGACACACACACACAACATGTTCTAGAGGCTATAAAAAGTGCTGACTGAAGTATCACTCTGAAGCAGAAAGACTAGTGCTGTGTGAATGGTTTTGATACTTAAGCTCTGCCATCCACACCTGAGGGGGCAACATTAAAAGCTGCAGTTGATGTGTTCTGCCCCTTTCCTGCATATTTTTCCCATAGTACATGGGAGTTGAAAGGAATGTGTACTAATCTGGCATGTCTTTAAATACTGGCACTGTAAAAATGAACTTACATAAATGCAGACTGCTGTTCAGTGTAGCATTAGAGCTCATCACTGTCATCTGCCAAAACAGATGTGATGGGTTGTACAATAGGTACCATTGCGGCCTTGGTAGCTGTGTCTTAGAGCTCTGACTTGCCTTGCGTGGAAGTTAAATACTTGACTTAGTCACTCCTCTCAGAAAATGAGGGCATGTGGCCTCAATTATGTCACTGCCAGACTCCAAAACTTTAGAATATTATTCTTCTTGTCAGTACAAAGAACTGGTTCTTTTCACCCAATCTGCTGCACACAAAGCAAAGAATTTCATGTTGGTGCTTGTGCATTTTGTGCAAAATCCCTTGAACTAAATGACTTGTACTTGGGAGGATTTCATTCTGGAAAACACAGCCCTCCCTTCTAGCTTGAATGGGGAAGCATCTGCAGTGGATAGAGCGCGTTAAAGCAACTGAAAATTGCAGTCTAAATATAGACTGGCGCTTGAAAGATGCGGTCCTGTTCCTCTCCTGCTATCTGCACAATACCTGTTTCAAGGAACTGATCCTGATGAAAGCAACTTAAGAAGGCAAGTCTGTCCATTCTGGCAGATGTCTCCATTGAGATTTGCTTGTAGCGGCTGGGAAGCTCGCTGCTTATATTGGGGGAAACTGAAGAAATCATTCTCTTCCTTTCCACCCAACAGGCACAGCAAGTACAAAACCTCTGTAGAAACTAAATCTCTACTGGCAGTTAGCTGTTTCCTGGCAGTGTTAAGCATTTAAAACCTGTTTCTGCTTTCAGCCCTGAAGGAGTTGAAATGCTTTACTCAATTGCCATCTAATACTTTGCCATCCTTTGAATTTCTCTGCCAACAAACACTTCAGATTGCCCCAGTACTTAAGTGTTACACATCAATGAGAAGCAGCAAGTGGTCACAGCTTTCAATGTCTCATTTTTCTACACGCTGCTGTAGTTATTTGATACAAAGACCCCCCTGGAGTAAGTGCTGTACTTCAATGCCCATTTTTTTAATAAGAAGATTGCTCTTGACTGGGCAACTTCAGAATCATTTAAGGAGTTCATGTTTTGGAAGATGTTGGATGTTCACGTTCTGAAAATCAGGTGTCTGCTCAATCTGAGAAGTCCTCAACGCATGCACAAAAAGCATCTAAGTTTGCTGATTCTACCATCCTGGGAAACTCTATCCTGACTGTGAGTTCTTTAGTTTGCCTGCAACTCGCAGACAAAGCCTGCATATGAGATTACAGAAGATGGGTTAAAATGTTCTTGAAAAAATTTTCAAAGCTACTGTCAGTCATCCCTGCATTAATATTCCTTATTGATGGAACATCCATGACCTGACTCTAAACTCTTCATAGATCTCTGTAGCACTAGCCTGATTCTTTTGGTTAAACTCGCCATCATTGTTACCATATTTTCCTACAGGATACCTGTCTGAATTGACTCCTACTTCTCACCAGTTTTGTACAGAACAAGGTGTAATAGTGGAAGTTCTGACATTACATGGAATTATTTTCTTTGCAGGCTGTGTGCTTGTCCTTTCTTTCCATCTTGATGCTTGTGATCTCTGTAGGAAGGAAGGTTTAGCTAAGTACCTTACTGCATCTTTTTTCCTTAAAGTGACCTTCTGTGATTATGGCAGGAATTCCTAGAAGCATCAGGAGTGTAACTTGCTTGGTGCTTCTGTTCAGTTTTCTTTTGTGATACAGCTCATATGTAAGATGAACTTGAAGTTTAGTTTCAAAAAAACTTCTTAATGTATAAGAAGTTCTTCAGCTATTGGGGAGTGAAGAAGGAGGACATAGGCCAGGGTAGACATGAGAGATAGCATGACTTGTGAAGACATGTCAACAACGGAAAAATGGTAAGAGGAACCTGGGTTACATAATCCTGTAGCTAAAGCTGTAAGCAGCAATGTCCATTCAGGCTTTGCTCCCATTAACTTAGGCGCATACTTTCTTACTCTTTAATTAGTCAATTGGAAGGGAAAATCTTGGTAAACATGTAATTTAGTGTTTTGATGACTTATTTCGTGTGCAAACTTGACTAGATTTCCTTTGGTCTTTTGGTGTAAGCAGTACATAAATCAGTACTGCTGGAGATGGACGAGTTCAATTTTAGTTTTACCTCAAACCAGGACAGAATTATAACTTTAAATTGCCCAGAAACCAAATGTTGCAAAAAAGTTTTAAATTCTACTTAAACAAAACTTTCAAACATGCCAAAACGTGTTCTTTGAACCCTGTAGCTCCTCTGTAAACACATTTTGAAAGCTTCAAGAAAATCCAACCCACTCCATTCAGGGTTGTCTCATCCGTACACTGGTCTTGACAAATCTGTCCGAATTTAAATCCAGGCAGTGATAATCTTAGTCCCTGCAGTTTTAACTGGAGCATGTCTGCTTCTGTAATCTCTGTGGGCACATTCCTTTAGTGCTGTAGAAGTGGTGTTACATCTTAGGTCCACGTGTTATCTGAAGTCTTCCAGCAGGATGGAGCATCTCTGCAATGTACCTTCTAACCTGGACATCTCGCTCTGCTATCAAACAAGCTGATCTGGAGTAGCTCATGTGACAGGACTATCCTGACTTTAGACCAAAAGCCTGTCCTAGGGCTTCAAGTTTTCTGTAGTATCACAGAGCCTGGTGGTAGCCTTAGAATTGAAAAGGCTGAAAGCTTTAGAAACCATGTGTGCTATATCTGGTTCTATGAAAGCAACCCTTAAGTCCTGTTGTGAACTTAGGTCAAGCTGTATCTACAGCGTAACCTGAATTAACCACTTTCTGGTACTTCTTTCAGAGTTTCAGCAGGTTGCTTTTTGAGGGGAGTAGCTTGCGAGGAGATAAATTTGGCTTGTTGAGCAACTATATAAGCTCAAGAGCTGTTGTAAGCTGTGGAAGGTCCATGTGGTAAGGATGAGAGGACAGGGTTGGGGGAAGAGTTGAGTGTAAGGCTCTCCCCAGCTGACAGCAGTAAGTTTTTGACTGAGCTCAACCATCACATGGAACTGCACTTTTAAACTAAGTTGCTCTTTGGCATAGCCAATCACAAGACATGGACGTAGAGATGAGCAGCTCTTCAGAAGACTTCTGTTTGAAACTAGGTAATGTTTGAGGTGTTCTTTCTTGTAGATCATCTGAACTTTCTTTACTTAAGTGTTGTTGATGTGAAAGGGACAGTTGCTACAAGCTGATACTAAAAAATGGTTCTGTTTAAAATAGTGTTTCCTTGAAATATCTTGCATTGCCTGGAAAAGCCACTTGTGATCTAAACTTACCTTCTCTCCTAGGCAAAAGGAGTGAAAAGTAACTTCATATTATGATTTTTGTCTTTGTCCTAAAATACATGTTATGCAGGAATGTGGTATATCAAATCTGCTACATATTAACTGTGTATTGTACCACATGACAAAATTTGTAGCTGGGAGTTGTGGGGTGTTCTCTCTGGGCAGTCCTAGTTGGTCTCTTGGGTTTACGTTTTTGTCAGAGTGGTGGTAGTTGGAAAAAATTTCCACGTTGGAGTGTCTTTTGTGTGAATCTTGTCTCTCCGTGGCTCTTCCTGTGAGGGTCTGTCTCTCTCGTGCTTCATGTCTGAGGCGTCTCCATGTTTCTTTAGGGTCTCTCTTGTCTGTCTCTCCTCAGTGGACTTTCCAAAACTGTTCTACTTCTATCCTGAAATTAACTTCATACTGATTTTTTTTTTTCAAATACTGACTTCTGTGGACATTTAAAGTAGCTCCTTAAGGATCTGCTTTTCCACAGTGGTCACTCTACAAACTATCAAGTTTGCACAACAAACAACGCTAGCTCCACTTTCATCCCAGAATATATACTGAATGCAAAATACAGAATTGTAAACAATTGCTACATTCAAATGACAGTCATGCTTGTGGTAATACTGAAAGGTTAAATAACAACCCCCTTTAGGAAAGGTAGGATTGCTGCAGGATGAAAAAAGATTGCAGTACTTGCAACTGGGGGAAAACACCATGCAGTTGTGAATCTTTAATCTACATGAAAGCAAGGCAGCAACAGGAACTGTGTTACGGGTGCTTGGTCCTCCCAGTCTCTCTCCAATCTTGAGTGGATGTAAGAGCTTCCAAGCCACAAGTAAGAAAATGCACACCAAGAGGCAAAACACCTTAATATGGTCAGAAAAATGACTGTCAAGCATGGTTTTATCTCTATTCCAAGATGTTTCCTCTTGCCAGGGAGAACACATTGGTGTGTTGTGGGTTGGTTTTTTTTTTTCCTTCTCAAAGTTATGAGAATCAGTTGGCAGTGAATAGCTCCTGTGGTGACTCAACCTGTTCTGTTAAGGGAAGGACAGAATGACTAAGCCCAAAGGATGGGTGTTGCAAATCGGCTATAAAAAGTTCTGCCAATGAAAGAGACTCTAGTTGTGCATTGGCACCTTCAATGCAAGTCTCCAGGCTTTTTTGGAGGGAGATGTGGGGGGAGGGGTAGGAATAGGCCTCTTTAAATTTCATCAGTATTGCTCATCTATAATCGCATTTTGAAGTTTTACCTGAGAGATATGTTTCTGAGGAGGATTCTGAACAACCTCTGTCTACTAAAGGCTGATCTAATTCCCCTGAACTAGATCAAGGAAATAACAGACCAGACTGATCCAGCCTTTACTCAGTTGATTTTATGGCTTGTTTTTTTTTTTTCAAGGAGAAGCTTAAGTTTGCTTTCCAGCATCTCTGACTTCCAGGACGGGGGTGCTAGAGAACAGAAAATCTAGTCTATGCGCATCTCTTCTCCCCTGCTATCTGCTCTGTAATTAAAGCTGTTTCCATGGTGATTTCTGTGTTTTGTGGTGTTGGTGTTTTTTTTGTTTGTGTTTTTTTGGGGGGGGGGAGGAGGGGGAGAGGGCTTTTATTCTTCCTTAATGGCAATAGCTGTCATGGAGGTTAGTTTCACTGCTAGTCCTCAGTGACCTCTGTCGCTTTGTATTTGTGGTGTTGACTGTTGCCTCCTTTTACCAGATGACATAGGCAATTGCAGACTGTTGCCAAAACATGTTATCCAAGCGTAATCTAAAAAGTTGTATTTGATGAGTAGGACTCCTGTGTTTACGAAGGTAAACTTTGCTTCAAGTGGTTAAATAAATTGCCGCCTCCTCCCTGTACTTTTAGAGGTCAGTCAGCTGCTTTTAAACTGTCATGATGGCAGTGGCCAATCTGACCACTTAGGCTGAGCTGCCTTTTTTTTTTTTTTCTTAACTTTGTAAACTTAATTGGGGAAGATGATGCTGCAGCATTTGTGCTAACTGGCCAACTTCATGCAGAGTACAGATTTTTGGAAAAGAGCACAAATAAGTATCTATGTCAGAAGGGAAAACCAGAACTTATTCTCCCTCTCGGGAAGTAGTGGGTATTTTCAGACCCACTCCTCCAAAATGAGCTATCAAATGTCTGGATTTCTGTAACACTCCAGCTTGTCTGCATCTCTGTTTTCATCAATTGAAACAAGAGTCAGCTTTGCAATAGTGTACTATTGTAAAGTTGCTGAGTTTATAACTCTGAGGTGCATTGCTTAACTTCATGTTTCCAAAATAAAAGGGGTTTAAACTGATACTATAAAAAGTGCTGACTGACTTTTATGCACCAAACTGCCCATGCAGCTTTTCTGTTATGCACTACATTCTGCAAACCTTAACTGCACCCATGCACGGTTTCCATTTTGAGCAGCCAGTCCCCTCCCTGCAGCAGATAACTACACCACAAAATTGCTCCAAGTTACTTATCTCTGCATTGTCTGTTGCGTTCTCATCACACTATCTAGTTGCAAGACCTCAAATGGATAAAACAATTTCAAAACACTTGTGTTGCACGTAACTTCTAACTTAATAGTAATAGTTTGTGTTCTCTTGCTCCAGGGGTTGTGTTTCCGTGCAAGAAGTGTTTAGCTTGTGGGGTGCCCTTCCTTATGGTGCTAGTCCTGCATTTCTTGCTTGACATAGAACTCGCTCTATTCCTGGGTTTTTATGGGATGAATAAGTAGCTGCTTCTTTAGGCTGTTCTTGTTTATTAGATAGGAGAGACAACCTTGATCTGAATTTTACAAACTGCAGGGTGAGAAGGCTGGACTTGGGTAGCTTTTTGTGCTTTGAATTCTTTTCTTAGCTAAAAAGCTCGTTGGTAGCAGAGATGGTAGTGCTGCAGTGTTAGCTGTCTGGTCTTAATTGGTGTATCTGTGACAGGGGGGTGCCTAACTGAAGAGTCTGCCCATGGTCCTGCCTGCTGTAGCTTGCTGCATTAACCATAGTTTGGGCTACAAACAATCTCTGTCTGCACCATCAAATAAAAAGTAGAGGTCCTAAGCTGGTACGTGGGATGTCTGGTAGTGGTGGCGCCAGAGCACGGTTGTACTAGTGGTGCTTCTCAGCCAACCTCAGGCTGGCTGTGGAAGTCAAAGGGCTGCTTCCCTTCGACAGGCCTGCCTGTGGGGCCGAGGTGGGTGAGGAGCGCTGTGCTGGATGATGAAGCTGTTATGGTGCCACCAGGGCTGGGGCAGAAAGGAGTGATACGGGCAAGGGGACCACGCGGAGCTGTCACCTTCCCTCAGGGAGGCCCCGTGAGGCGCCGGGGGGCTGCACTGAGGCACGGGCCTTGCCTTGCCTGCGGCTCTCAGCTGGGTGGGAGCGAGGGCTCCCGTTTGGCTCCGAGCCCTTCTCGCAGAGAGCCTGCTGGAGGGGAGGGTGGCAGCGCAGGGGACCCGCGGTGGCTGTGAGGGAGGTGAGGTGAGGCCTGTCGGGGGGGCCTGGCCGTGGCGGTGGCCTGGCGCTCCCGCATCCGGGGGCAGCAACAGGTCTCTGCCAGGGTCTTGCTCTTCACTAGGCCGTACAAAGACATCTTGTAAACCAGGTCACTTGTAGGGTGTGGCTTCCCTCCTAGCTTAAAGAGTTTAACCAAAATGTTGTCATCTGTTGGTTAACGGCAGTGGGCTTTTCTAAGAAAGAGTTTCTTGTGTCAGAACTGAAGCCTCTGTGTCAGGTTCCCCTTCTCCTTCACTAGCCTCCCTCAAGCTTACTCTGGGCCACCGACAACCTCTAACTTGCTGCCAGGGTTTTTTTGGGGGGGTGTAAGTGGGTGGGTGGTGATGGGGAGTGTCTGAGTAGTCAACTCATTTCTGTGACTAAACCTAAATCCAGCTTACTAAAACTTTTCCCCTCTCCCCCTCGCTTTACAATTGGTAGGTATTCATCTTCATGAAGGAAAGAAACACATGAGAAGATCCGATTTAGAACTGTAGCATTCACTTCAAGATGCCCCAAAGGGAAAATACTCATCTGCAAGTCTCATCTTTGAAAACTGTCTGCATTCTTCCAATCAAAGAAAAACATTTTTTAAGAAAGATGACTTGTGAAATCTGTGAACAAAGCTGAATGAAAGGATACCGAATGAAAGACAACATGCCATACAGTGGACACTTATCTTGAAGGGGTGACACTGTGCTCTTGAACTAAAACACAGGCACTGTAAAAACACTGATCCTGAACAAGAATAAGGATTATAGAAACTGCATCAGAATGTTTGTTAGTCCCAGAAGAGTCAGAAAATGCCATTTTTTGCAGATATTTGCCACTTGCTTTATACTGTGTCTTATGATTTTTTGGGAACCATTTGATAATCACATTATGAGCCATATGAAGTCCTATTCATACAGATACCTCATAAATAGCTACCATTTTGTGAATGACAGCCTGTCTATCAACAGGGATAACTTGGACAGAGTATCAAGCTACCAGTACATGATCAACCACAGAGAGAAATGTCAGCAGCAGGATGTCCTTCTCCTGTTGTTTGTGAAGACTTCTCCTGAAAATCGTCATCGGAGGGATGCAATCAGACAAACTTGGGGTAATGAGAAGTATGTTCGTTCTCAACTTAATGCCAACATTAAAACTCTTTTTGCTTTAGGAAGACCAACAGATCATCTGCAGCATACACAGCTGCAAAGAGAACTTCAGCTGGAAGACCAGAAATACAATGATTTGATTCAGCAAGACTTCTTGGATACTTTTCACAATCTTACTCTTAAATTGCTTTTGCAGTTTAGCTGGGTGAATACCTACTGTCCTCATGCCAGGTTCCTTATGTCTGCAGATGATGATATATTTATCCATATGCCAAATCTTGTTGCTTATCTCCAAAGGCTAGCACAAATGGGTGTTCAAGATCTCTGGATTGGTCGTGTCCATCGTGGATCCCCTCCCATAAGAGACAAGAGTAGCAAATACTATGTTCCATATGAAATGTATCAGTGGCCCTCTTATCCGGACTACACGGCAGGAGCTGCATATGTAATATCAAATGATGTAGCAGCTAAAGTATATGAGGCTTCATTGACTCTCAATACAAGTCTTTATATAGATGATGTTTTCATGGGTCTCTGTGCCAATAAAATGGGAATCGTACCACAATATCATGTATTTTTTTCTGGGGAAGGAAAGGCTCCATATCATCCCTGCATTTATAACAAAATGATGACATCTCATGGACATGTAGATGATCTTCACCAGCTCTGGAAGCAGGCTACAGATCCCAAAGTCAAAAAGCTTTCTTCGGGGATTTGGGGTAGAATATACTGCAGAATAGTCAATATTGTGCTTCTCTGTAAACTATACTATGAGGACACATATCCTTGTTCAGCTGCATTTTCTTAATAATTTAATATCTACGTTGAAGATCCACTGAGCCAAAACAGAGCAACAACTTTTTAGCTGTTTATTCAAAATATGTGTAAACATGAAAAGAGGTAAAACTTAAATGTGAATGGTTGGGAATGGGAGGGTGGGAAAGATGGTCCCAAATTCTGTTCAGAAACTTTTACTGGAAAAACTCTCCTATTGTACTGCAACTTTTTACATTGTAGCCTGGTTTGGGTTTTGGTTTGTGTTTGGTTTTTTTTTTTTATGCTCTTCAAGGGATGCAAGTCTGAATTAAAGGAACTATAATGGACTTGACTTCTAGACTTTGAAATGCTTGGTGAGTATGTCTGTTATTTGAACTTGTCAGTAAGTCATAATTTTTTTTTTTTAAAAAAGCTATGTGAACTAAGGCACATGATGATAAAAAAGAAAATCTGCTATATCAAAATGGAGTAGAAGGACACAAGGAAAACAATTTCTGACTTCATGAATGAGACTATTGCGGTAGTTTAAGGCAAAGTAAATTGGTTACAAATATTCACCATTTCTGGGTGCTTCAAAAGTAAGTCTGGACCTGCACAATTGGCAAACAGTGAGTGCTAGAAGTGAAGACCTGCTACAATCTTTTTCTCAAAGCTCCCTAAATCTTTGAAATAGGGAAACAGTGTTTGAATGCCCTCTGAACTGGTTGGTTTTAGTAACAAAGGAGCTCCCTTTAGATCGGGACTGCATGTGAAAGGATAAAAATCAGGTATTACTCATGGAATTGGTTTTGTTAATCTTTCTCTGCCTTCTGAAAACCAAAGCAGTATATTTAAGACAGTCCAGTCTTTAATAAGCAAATAAGCTAAATGAGTTTGGGTTTTTTTAACAATGCTTCTGCTTTCCAATACTCACGGTTCTAAAGGTGAAAAGCAAGCAAAAGTCCCCAAGAATGTAACTTGTAGCTAATTTGAAGCTGTTAAAGACTTTAAAAACCAAAATTTCATGTTTGTACTAGCAAAGAGGGAGGGTATTTTCTGCACAAAGTTTGACTTCACAGTGAAGGGATAGGGAGATGTTGGTCCACGGAAACTCAGTACACAAATCAAAATCACTAAAATATTTCTCCTGAAGTCTTAAGCACAAGATTATCTTTAAAATTTCAGGGTAGTTTGTGTCCACAAACCCATGTATCTTTAATATGTTTCAATGGTAATATCACCAGCAGGAGGTACAAAACACTCAGTGCATCAGGATAGAACTAAGTGATGCTCAAACTCCAGCCATTATGAGTTGTACTGTGGTGCCATATAAATATTGTAGAGAATCAAAGTTCTAGGATGTCTGCAGTCTTTTCTTGTATAGCTCACTAATGGTGTTTTCACAGACTCTCAGGACAGATATTTTAGTTGCTAACTGCCAAACCTGTGGTGGCTCTTCCTGCAGTGGGGACACAGTCCACAGACGGTACAGTCAGATATTGCATGTGAACTGATTTGTTGCTGAAACAAGTTCTAGTGTAGATAGTGTCAGAAAACTACTTCTGAAAGCTTGAAAGAGTCAAGTAGCAGAGCAATAACAATGCAAAAGCTCACAAATTATCAAGCATCTGTTGGAAACATCCTAACTACAGGAGCGATACTACTTGCTTTCTGTGTAAGACTAGCCTTTTTCTCACTGTGTGGAGCAGTGAGGTACTTGATCTGTTTCTTCTGACTTTACCGTAGAAGAGCTATACAGGACTTGGCAGTTTTAAGCTACAAGTAGTAAACCTTTGTTTAAATAATCACTACTGCTCTTGGAGCTGTGCTGCAGGTTTTAATTGTTTGAATGGCTAATGGTATATGTTAGCATAGACAGAATCCAAGAGTGAGCTTGCTGACTGTTCTCTAAGCTGCCATTTCAGATGGATGGTATGTAGCTACTGGGATTAAGTGAAATATGTAACTTTCTATAATTGATTTTCCAGAAGGAAAAGAATAAGAATCCGAACTGGACCCAAATGTTGGGTATATAAAGAGCCCATAAATAAATCACTTATTGGTGTCAGAATGACTGAAGAATATAACAGCTATACTTCAGAAAGAATAAATCCAGTTCCTGTTCTTGCCTAAACAGATTGATTATAGTACTGAGGATGTGTGTCTTTTTAAAAGGAAAAAAAACCCAAAACACAAGACAACCCTAGATCTATATAACCTGTTGGCTTATAGAGAAATAAATGCTCATATAGAGAAAGTAGTATTCTGTACTGAAGGAAAGCTGCTTCATCAGATCTCTGACCTGTTGTGAGCCATTTAAATCAACAAGCTGCACAGCAAAATTGCACTACTAGAAAAAGCCACCCTGTTCACTGTAGGGGAAGAGGGTCTTTGTATGCAGTATGCAACTGAAATGTATTACTAAGACTACAATTTTCCAGCATAATTATGTGTTGGGATTTATTGCTTTCATGCATACAAGCAAAGGTAAAATAAGTTTTAAGTAGCTTAAACTTCTGTAGGGTAATGACCTAGCTAACATCTAAAACATTGCTTAAATGTAGTTTGCCATTATCTTTTGGCCATTGAAATACTTTGTTTTACAGCTGGTTTGAGTTTTGTTTGGATTGTTTCTTAAAAGGGCCTTGATGTTTGTAGTATGCATTTTCTTCTGCTGCAGTGAAAAGAAGTTGCTTGTTGAATAAAAAGGAAAACATGAAGGCACTCCTTTCAAAAAATGGAGAAGCTAGAAAACTTCTTATTTTCTGGTTCTAAACACTGAATTAAGATTTGTACACCTTTATCTGGAACCTTTTATAACAATAGTCTTGGTGCTCCAATGCAGGGCTGTCAGCTTTTACTTCTACAGATAAAACTGTATCAGCCTGAATGGTCACTCCTCATTAAGAGTTTGACATTGTTGCACAGCATATTTAATGCTAAAATTGTTTTTACCTGTTTGTTTGGTTTGCATCAGTTTCCCTTTGATATTACTAATTTTTATACAAAGTATTCAATATTTATTCTTAAACTTTGCTCTGTACCACAAAAAGACAATTGTTTTGTAAAATTTGTTTTGAATAAACAGACTTATTTCTTTTAAAAAAAAACCAAAACAACACAACAAAGGTGGTAAATATCTCTTGTTGCTTTCTTTGTAACTGACAGCCTCAGCTCTGATGCTTTTAGATGCTACTTTGAGTCCCCTCTTAGGGGAGGACTTCAAACTGCCTCCTCCTCATCCCCCTTTCCTGGCTTCCTTTCTATTCTACCTTGAACAAACCTCTTGTGGAACAAAAGGCAAAATTGGTGTTTCCAAGATAGGAGACAGTTCAGAAATTTGTTTACCAAGCTTCTAGGTCTAAAGCTGTGTCAAAGATCCAAATCTTAAAAGCTTCACCTGTTATTAATATTAACTTCCAAATGTGTATGTTCTCTCTAAGCAGTCATTCCTCAAGAGATGTGTATCTATCTAAAAAAGTTCTGTTTCAGATCACACTGCACCTTTTGAAAACTAGCTGATGCTTTGGAGACCAGTGATAGTAGTTTCATAGGGTATAATTAAATTCAGGTAGTATTAAGTTGCATTTTTCTGTCTCCAATTTGTCTGCCATAATGTATCAAGCTAGTGTTTTTAGAAATATGCTCTTTTGCATCAAGAAACTTCAGTGCATAACTGTGTGAGAGGCGTAACGTAAGTAAATTATCTAAATCATAGTGGAGAAGAGAACAAAGGACACCCCCCACCCCAAGCCCCCAAACCAAAACAAAAGATAAACATTGCTTGCTTCTCCAGCTGGTAGATTGTGTATAATTGTGTGGCTACAAGCGTTTCATTGACTTGATTATATCTAATTTTTTAATCTTAATGAGCTTCAAAGAAGTTGTAGGTAGTGTACGATAAATGCAGTTACCTGCATTCTAAGGACAGAAAAATGATACTGGCTCGTGTGCAGCCTTACCTCCTCCTTGTTGACAAGTTCTCATCACTTTCACTCATCACCAGGACTCTGCTAGATCCTCCTTGACTAGCTTCATGCATCACTTCAATCTGAATAAAAAGACACATAAGAAGTGAAAATAGTTAATTGCTGATGCCTTTATTTGGAGAACTTTAACTCTTTTAAAGAATAAAACCCAAATCCTACCTAGTCTAGTAAGTGACCGGACAAGTTAAAATAATGGAATTCTAGATGTGTAGGTTGTAAATCAAGAATACCTCTTTTGTCTATTCTTCTACTTCCTTGGTCAGTATTGGCATGGGAGGCATTCTTGATTCCAGGCAAAGTCTTTATGTTCTTCCACCATAGAAGGTGGATTATCTCCTTATGTAGATAATTACAGGCATAACAGTGTGTTCCTTAGTTTCTGAAACTCTATTTTTTTTTTTTTGTTTCTGGCCTGAAGCCAACCCAAAGACTTCATATTTTCAAAGTTGTTTGTACAGTGCCTCTGAGAAGAGTCTTTCTACTAGTAGGAGTATTAAGACAGCACATACCTTCAAATACTGAGCACAGGACATGTGTGCAAGGGCTGTCCACAGGTTGAAATGGACTCGAGCTTTGTACATAATACTTTGATAAATATTAACCTACTTGTCCAGTCTTGCAGAGTTGGATCATTTCAAGTGTGTTCCAGGTAAGTTTTAAGTAGGCTTTTCCTCTTGCCTGCAGCATTAAAAGTCATGTGCTACTTGGGCCTACTCAAAGACACTCTCTTCAAATTCAGTAAATCAACTCAGCTGCTGAGTTTGCAGTTAATCCAAGCCAATATCTAAACTCCAGTAGAGTCTTTAAGTTCCTGAGCACTTTCATTTTTAAAAGGCTGATTCTGGGGGAAAAAAGCAGTGGCCTGTCTTATGTTCTATATAGCTAAATTATTTAGCTGGTTGGTGATGATGATGGAATCCATTAATAAACTATCCTCACCTGAGCTATTATCAGAACAAAATACAAACAAAAATTTTATAGCAACAATGGGAGGGAGGAAGAGGGTGCATGATTTGCACTGTAGTCTTGGAAAGTAGACTCAAAAATGAATTAATACATGTTTTTATAAAGCCTGTACCGTGTTTTTCCATATACCTGTGTGGGAGGAATGCAACTGATTACCTGTGTTACTGATGGGACTCTCTCCCATACTACCCAACTTCTTTTGCTATTCTTTTTGACTATTAGTCGTATTATTTCCCTCAACACAGTCAGGGCCTGCTCTTATTTTTTTCTTTCTCAAAACATACCTTAAATTGCATTTTTTACCATTCTAATGATACGCTCTACAGGGCTAATAATATGATTCTTAATGCAGGGAAGATGCAAGAAAATGATGACAAAGGGATGTTATTATTTAAAAGGTTGTGAGTGACTGGCACTACATAGGTTTTGATTTTTGCCTTATTTTTGTTAAACTTTTAACTAAAGGGGATGTCAGCAAAGTTCCAAAACATTTATGCACAGACCATTAGGAATACAACTTCAGTGTCCTCTCTCTTTCACAGGTACATTTACATGGTCTAAACACAAACATTTTAAATAAGACAAATAAGGCATTACTTGAATTTGACATGAAAAAAAGAAGTCTGGTCTCTGAAAACTATTTCAGCTAGCTCAGGCAAATGAAAAGTTCCAGGATGCAGCTGTGTGTCATCTTAGTTATAAGAATTGCAGATGAATGAAGTTTCTGGTTCCTTCTGTTTCCAGTCTTAAAATACTCAAGGAGGGCCAAACAACTGTCTTGATAGCTTGTTATTCCAGTCAGTCTCTACAGCTCAAACAAAAGACTCTCTGCTGTAAGGGCAGGGTTATTAAATGCTGTCAGGCTTGGGAATAGGGAGGAAAGGATAAGGATGTCTAGACTCCTAAACAGAATCTTGCTGCAGAAACAATAATGCAACAAATCTCATCATAGAGAAACAAAAGCAAAATACATTTCCCTGAACCTTACTTGCCCATGCAGCAACGGGTAACAGTGGAATTTTTGGTTGGTTTTTTGTTGGTTTATTTTTAAGTATTTAATGTCTAGTCTTTCCTCCTTTGTGTAGAAACTACCTTTAGAAAATATTTAAACAAGGGAAAATATATAACTCCTTAAAACCCTGAATATAACACATCTTAACTTCAGAGGAGCTGGAATATGATTCCAGTTTTAGAAACAAAGCAGTTCATATGCTGTAAGGAAGGATGGGCACTTTGGATGAACTAATGTATTATTGTTGGACATTGCCTCCACGTTTCCCCTTTCATCATTTGAAAGTGATTTCTACTTTAGTGTAACTTATTCTTCCATGTACATGAGCATAAATTTTTTTTAACACTGTCATCTGAGTAACTTCCAAACTGCAAGATGAAGTGTAAATAAAAAATGCTTAGCAGAGAATTAACTCGTAAATGTTCAATATTTTAATTCCAAGTATAAATATGGAAACCTATATTTATATTGTTTTGCGTTCTCCTACAATATGGGATGTCCCCAAAACACAGATGTTCCTACCTTAATTCCACCTTTAGTCTTCTTAATGTTTTTCTTTTTTGATAACTCTACTTCAGAAATGGACTTTGGAGGACAGGATATTTCTGTGGACCTCCTGTTGGTAGCTGGAGGAGTCAAAAAGAAAGTCACATTAGAAAAAGTGTGCTAAAAGTTGAAATACTACTTCCTAGTAAAAGGAATGAGCAAAGTTCCTGTCACTTCAGTGATAACTGAGACCTGGCTGAGAGAACTGAATTGTGGCTGATCAAGGACTAGCTGGCAGAAGGGATGGGCTACGTTGTTCAGTGCTCCACTGTGTCTTGAATTGGCACTTAAAGCTCCACACTGTGACTGCTTTGCTTTGGCTTCCACCCTGGCAACCATCTTTAGGGTAGCACAGGTAAATGTTGGCCAGCTGTATCAACAGTTGGGTAGTTTTCACTTGCGTAGTTTTTCAGCTCAGGTGTTGTTACTTGTATGGGTTCTCAAAGAAGGGAAATTTTGGTTCTGGTAATGGTTTGTTAATGTCAGGTTATAAAGGATTGTTCCCTGTAAGGTTTCATCACATGAAGGAGTCTCAAGAGTAATGATAAAGTTCAAAAAGTCACTGTGACCATGTATGTAATGGCAGTAAAGCTGAGGAAATGAGCTCAGAATATGCTCTGTCATGTCAGGTTTGTTGGGCCTTGCAGCCTCCGTAAACCACAGTTGATCATGAGCTGTCTAATGCTACTAGAAAAATCATCCTTAGCAACTTAACCACTTATCCTGAGACTGCTGTCCAACGCAAAGGCTTAGAATGATCTACGAAAAGGGGAGTCACACATTTGGCTTGAGTAGAAGACCATCTCTCTCTTACATTTTGGATCTCTGTTTTAAATCGATAATGAGTTCATAGTGTGCATTATATAAATACAAGGCAAACAGTGCTCTCCTTTTTCTTAGTTGCTGAATTGATACAGACAACCATGCATGTCATGGTAAAAACAAGTATTAATACCAGATGAAATTATGAAAGTATCTGGGTCAGCCAACAAAGAACAATATTGTTGCAATTCTGAGTTTAGGTCCTTTTCAGTTTTACTCTGGGAAAACTTTCTAATTGAACAAGAACTTTTCCAAAAATAAAAGCTGGTGTTTTCAAATGCATACAGTAACACTTTGTTTAAAATGGTTTCACCAAGTTTAATGTTTTGAGGTGTTGAGACTCTTCGTTGTTACTAATACCTTTTTCTTCTTCTCTGGGAGAAGCTGAGGGATGCAATAAAAAAGATGCAGACATCTTTGAATGTTTGAATGTCAGACATCTGACATTAAGAGATTTTTAAATGCCCTTGTCATTAAATTATTTTAATGTAGGAAAAAAAAAGCATAGAAAAACCCCAAATTATATGCAGTTAAAAAGACAATGTATCTGTTTCATAGACAATAATAACAGAAGCTGACATTTCTACCCTGTGTCTGTTCAGCTGCGTTATCATGCAGCTGGGAAGAGAAATTTTAAAGCAGCTTCTCTCTAACTTTTTCCCAAATCTTCCTGGTTTTATCCCATGCGAAATGACATGAGGACTTGGCAGTGTCCCTTTCATGCATATTACTTCCTCACAATGACTCCACATTAGATAGCTTCTTCAACGGAACAGCAAAGTCTGGCAGCCACCAGCAGCTATAATTGATGAGTAGAAGATTCTTATGGTTCCCAGGACTGAACTGAAATGCGAATGTCAACTCTATTTGGTTCTTGCATCACTCTCAGAATATATTGCAGGAGATTTGTTTTGATTTTGAGCACTACTTTCAACAGATGCCTTTTTCCCGTCCCCAAGAAAGCTTTCCATGAAGTAGTTATTGTTCTCTCAGGTATTGTTATTTCACCCAAAAAGTGGTGTACTGACGTTTTGAAAACAATGGGGGGAAAAAGCAAGATGCAGCAAATATAAGCTATTTGTCCTTATCGTCAAAGTTCTTCACAGAATGGTCAGGGTTGGAAGGGACCTCTGGAGATCATCTTGTCCAACCCCCTTCATACCTTTCTAATCTGCAGGGAGGATGATTTCTACCTTTGGCAAAACCAGAATACCAACCTTCATCAACTACTTGATAAATTTTCAAACAGGTCCTTTTATGTTTTTCCCCATGAATCCCTGAGTAAAGTGGTAAAAACATCAGCAAATTCACTCTTTTCTATATTAATGCATCCTGAATATTCTATGAAGCCTTAAATTCTCATCTACCATGATCTTGACAAGCTGCAGGCTGCGATCATACCTATCACACTGACCAATATTCTCTCCTGGAGCTTCTCCCGACTGTATCCTATTCATACCTTGAAAAATCAGCATAAAAAAAAAAATCTAAGACTTGATCACAAAAATCCTGATTCAATTAAAGAAAACCAAGACATTATTTCATACTCTTCCCCACACACCTACCAGGCAATCCTGCCTACCCTAGATACACTGCCAATGTTCAGTTACCCTATGTAAGTCTGAGTTCAATCCATTAGATTGCTCTACAAAGCTAATTCCCAAGTTGTATATATACTGGATGTGTTATTAAAAGGAATGGAAGCAAAGGAAATAACTTTAGGAAACATGAGAACTTTTACTTAGAATAGCATGGTCAGCAGTACCAAGTTGTTTGACCTGTTCATTAATCAGAAAACTTTCTAGCTTGAAGACATGGTTGATACTGGTGTGAAAATCCTGGCTGAAAGCAGTCAGCAGAAAACATGGAAATCCGTTATGACTTTGATGTCTGGATCACAACTTGCAAACTCAGACAGCTCCAGGTGATCCAGGAAAGAGAGCACTGGACAGTTTAAGTCAAAGATGGCGCACTCACAAAAGCCCAAGTGCAGATGCTCCTTGATCCAGTAAATTTCTCTGGGCTTACTCTTGGCTTTGTCAATATAACGTATTTCAGAAAGAAGGTGGCAGATACAAGACAGGGAAAGGGTCAAATCCAACTGCTTATATTTCGGGGGTGAATTTGATTCAGATTGACACAGCAAACTTCCCCCTTCCAATATGACCCAGAAGTGAATTGAAAACAGGAATCAATCTGTTTTCGGTTATGCTCCAGAGTATTTTTGAGTTATTGAATGGCCCATATTCAGAGACTGCTGTATGTCACTACATTTAAGTAGTTTCTGGAGTCATTTAGAAAGAAACAGCTAAGTACTCTGGAAATATTTTCTAAAGGAAGCTCCCCTATAAAATTCAGTACAGTTGGCCATTTGAAGGTCATTACTGTACTGTACTGCTGAGGAAACTGAAAGTTACGGTGTTCAACTGCTTACTGAAAGAACAAAGGCACAAGAACAAAGGAAACTATAAACAATCTAAGATATGCATGGTTTCAAGGTTGTTTTCATCCTTTTGCTTCACAGTACTCCCCTGGATAATAAGTAATGAAGATTTCATTTTGAACTTACTAATATTTTACATTGCTTAATGCTTTTAAAGGAAATATTGTTAAAGGGTATTGTACGCAGAGGTAAACTTTTTACTGAAAGGATATTTACAGTAAAGCAGGATGTGGGTCTATCACTTGCATTCACTTGGAGCACCACTGTGCTTCTCCTATGGGGCTTTAGTACTGCCTACTAGTTTTTTATGAACATGTTGCATGAAAAGTATGGCATAGCTGTTTTATTACCTAGCCTACAGCAAGTGGTAAGGTGGGCTGTACTGTCCCTAAAGCTGCTAGGAAAGGGCATATGCTTGATGTTGCTCTGCAGTCTCCTCACCACTCCAGGACTGAAATAAATTCAGTGAGGACAACTTGCTGTGCCACCTGTGGGGAAAGGCTGTGGTTTCATCCATTTCCCCACCCTGGTCCTGCATGGCAGGGAGCAGGCACCATCTCTCAGGAGTTCATCTCTCACAGAGGGGCTACATCACACAATGAGGCACAAACAGAACCGTGTGCAGCTCCCAGGTGCTCAGAGACAACTGGATTAGTCCATCTAGGTAACTGGGCTCAAGTTTGCTCCTGCTAGAGTAAATGTAACTCATTAGCTAGCAAAAGACAGACTCTGTAGTCACAGTTTACGCCACAGACCCAGCACTTGCAAGATGTTCAAAGCCCCCCTCAAATAAGTACCATGCTTTACATTCAGGTCCTGTGTGAATTTCCCAACCACATACTTCCCCGTCATTTTTGTTGTGGGAGATTTTGTGCATTCTCACTAATCACCTACAGCAGAATCAAAGTCCTTTGGCAAGAACAGGCATGGAAACGACTAGTCTGCTAAACTGTTTATTGGGGCTTGCAGCTCATGCTTTCCCACAGGAACATGAGTTTGAAGATAATTAATGATTTAATAGTGGTTTTGAATGCTGGTGATGACAAAACAGCATGCTTAGGCAGCTAAAGAAACACCAGAGCCTCTAAGGTTTATCATTTAATGACTTAATACAGAAAGCCTTTTCCATTCTTAAGCAATATAATCCATACCTTTTCACTCTAGCAAAAATGCTGTCAAGCCCCCTGAAAATCTGCCCATATAAGAAGCACAGAGCAAGGCCCCTGTATGTGGAATATTATTCTGCAAGGAGACATGCTACTTGGTTCCCTTAGACTTGCCCAAGCATGCTATCAGCCCTACAGCCATGAAATAGAAAGCATCTTTTCTTTTTTCTCTGCTTCGTTTATAGAAGTATCTTGAACTATAGAAACTGGTGGTTTCTCAAAACCATTAATGAAAATCACATGCACCATCTTTTCTGAGTCAGCTAATCTCTCTGCAGCCTCACTTCTCCTGCACACATCCTCTGAGTCTTGCAGGACATTCTTCTTTTACTCTCTATCCAGATGTTATTAGTTAGTGAGTATTATGCATTAGTGACTGTGAGGAATGCTGGAATGGACCCGATGAGCAGTAGTACACATTTAACTGAGATGGAACCAGTTTAATTTTTATTTAAAGAACTGAAAAGGCTCCAGCTGTGTTCCCCCATGTGAATTTCATGTTCCAAGTTGGCTTTCTAAGATCCTTGTAGGGTGAGTAATGGATTTTGTATGTACAATGTGCTGTTAAACGTTATTTGCTTAATGAGCTCACAGAAATTTTAAGATCTCTGCTCCTGTATTTCACATTTATGTTGCACATGAAGAAATCCCTACATGAACAATTTATAGCATTTAGAAGATGAGAGATGCCAGAAGGAAAGCTACATGTGCAACCCTCATTTTGCCCCTGTCCTGCTAAGGCATCTCGGTCCACCCTCCTCTAAGAATCCTTTCTTCATTCAGTGCATGAAATCAAAACCACTTAATTCATGAGCGGCTATTCACTGTTTTGATGTATCAGTATTTCTCAGTTGGGTCTCAGAGCCTTACTATCCATATGCTATTTCAATCCCTGCTCTGAAAATAATTGTCTTTTTTCTAATAGTCCTTTTTACAATTCAAGTGCTTCATAAATATTTACTGAGCTGTTTTCACAACAGCTGTTTTTCACTTCTCAGAGGTAACAGGCTGTTATCAACCACACTGACCACACTGAGAGCTCTCAGTTCCACAGATAAAGACTAAAAGAGAATACACTACTTTGGGAGACCAACTTGACATTTTTAGAACTGAATTTTCAGGTTACTGAGTATTGTATGCCACTTCAAATGTTCAAGAGCACATGACCAGCCCAGCAATTCTGATTTCAGTCTTTCACTGTTTTTTCAATCTAGATTTCTTTATGTAGTTGCACAAGTTAGTACCCCCCCACACCAATTGCACTAAGTTGAATTACATTGACTGGGTTTTTAACAGATTGAAACCTTTACACCTATTGCACCAGCTCCTCTTTCCCACCTCAGCAGGAGTAAAAGCAGCAGTAAGTAGCCACAGCTTTAGAGCTGACACCAGAACAGTTGAAACCCATCTGAACTGGGTCTGGTACAGTTCTCCCTTTCCTCCCAACCTCTGGCCACACACTTCTGTCTCCTTTCTTGTCAGCACTGCTGTTCATGGAACTGGATGATGAGGAGCTGAACTAGCCAAAAAAAAAACCACCCAAAACACCCCCCATGATGACAGTTTTCAGTTCCCTCTTTTGTTCCCGCTAGTCATGTACTGAAGGACAGCAGAGTCACAAACACACTGCTGTGTTGGGCAAAGAGGAGAGGAGAAAGGGAAATTGACACAGCCCTACATTAAGAAGGGCTTAAGCTGCTGCAAGATCGTACTGCAAGGAAAAAAGCAGTGCAAGGGTTAAGAAACACATTTTGCTTCTGGGTCCCAAAGATTTTTGCTGACAACAAAGGAAATGAGACTATAGGAGCCAAACTGTAGCAAGTTCATACATAATGAACGCATATGAACTGAGATTTTTTTTTTTCCCAAGTGCTTATAATACTGCCAAATCTCGACACTTTAGGAAGGAACGAAACTATTTTGTACTGCCATGTTCCAGTTCTCACCACAAAGGTAACTAAGACAATTTTCCTAGCCTTGTCCACTGAAATGGCCAAAGCATTTTTTACTGAAGTTTTCCAAGAAAGTATCAGGCTGAAGAAGATAACCTTTGGGAAAGTTTTATTTCAAAGAGTTTGAGTTTGGGAGAATTAGAAGCAAGTGAAAATAGAGAAATGCTAACTACAGTCACCCCTAATAGCTTATATTATCCTTTGCAGCTCTGTGATTTATCCCACTGTGCCTGACAGCCTATGGGCAATACCAGCCTGCATGGTTTATCTTTGTGGACTTATCCCGATTCACTCCAGTTAAGGAGCTTTGCACAGAAATGCAGTGCACAAACGTGTAGTCAAATAATCAAAAATGATGCCCTCAGAAGTGAACTAGAGCAAAGGAATTTCCCCCTCTTTCCTCCCAACACATACAGGGACAAGCTTAGCCATTAGCAGTATTCAAGCAGCTTCCCTTGGGAGTAAACAGAGTTCTCCTTGAAATGAGGTGTCATATATGCTACTTAAATATTTTCAAGGCACTTATAAAAGGGTCAGCAGAGGGTTTTCTGCCTTTTATGGGTTGATCTGTGAATAATATTTAAGCAGATTCCCACAGCTAAAATGTGCATAAAGTCCAGCTGGCATAAAATTTTGAGCATCATGATAATTCCAGTACTAGTTTTTCAATGTTGAACAAGCCTGTCCCTGCAAAATGTACAAGTTCATTTGTGAAACCAAAAGTTTCAAGCAAAAATGGGATGAGTTTAAAGTTTTGCTTCAGAATTTCCAGACCCACCAAAAAGCATTGGGTGAGGGAGAGTTTACAGTGCAGCTCTGAGCTGCCTTTCTGGATCTTCACTAAGCTAAGACTTTGCCAAGAGTCACCAGAGACCCTACGGACACAGACATAAGAAACTGTCACAATCATTTCCCTGATAGAAATCTGTCCTTTCTCTCAGCTGTGGTATTAGCTCTGCCTGTATTCACCTATGTATATGTCCACGTAAAATGAAGATTCTCACAGTTACAATACTGGAGTATTGCATGCCTGAACCTTAACATCTGTTAAGATTTTTCCAGTAGCACCCTGAATTTGATTGAATTTTCCCTACCACTCCTTGTTAGGGAAATGGAGAGTCAGCAAGTAAAACCAAACCAAAACAAAATCTATTCTGGAATGAATGCAACTTTTTTCCTTTCACAGACAACCATTGCAGTGCTGCTGTGGTATTGTTACATCTGCTGCCTGGGGACAAAAGCCTTTCTTTCTGGTCTTCTATTTCTGTTTACCACATTTTATTGCCTTTGCCTGCCTTTGTATTTACACAGCCTAGGAACATGGTATTTTCCTGTTGTCATATTCTATTTTGCAAGCTTTTAGAAATATTCACCTATGGGTAACAAATAACAGTGAGTTATACAATATCTGTTTCAAGAAGGTGCTCTTAGCCTCTCTCATTTTTCCAAGATGGTGCTCAATAAATAAATGCTGATCCCCATAAATAAATGTTGATTCTGCATTGAACCTATGAATGTGAAGAAAGGGGACAGAGGAAAGTCCAAAAGAGGGTAGCTTCAAGAACAGAATTTCATATCCTCATTTTCAAGGCTTGGAATAGGACTCAGTGTCCCTGTTTCTATTCTCAGCCACATTTCAGACTCAAACTGCAAAACTCCTTGGTGAATCACTCAGTTTATCTGTGCTTCAGTTTTCTTTCTGAAAAAACAAAGAGGTCAAAATACTTACCAGTACTTTCCAAGTGCTTTGGCATTCTGAGGGAAAGGGCACTCAGGAAATTCAAAGTATAACTCTTTGTAGTGGACAATTGGGTAATACCCAAAGGATGCTATTACACAGTATATGTAAATATACATGGACAGTGCACAGCAGTTAAAGTAACTGGTTTTGAGCCCCAGGATAAACTGTAGATAGTCCGGGACTTCTGTTTCTTTGTACAGAGGTACTCTAGGTCAATCATCTTTGGGCACAAAGAAACTGAATCAGATCCTATAGTCTTCTTATCAATATCTGAAGAGGACTGTGTTGCACTTTGCATCTCCTCAGAGAACAACTGCAGCAACACTTTAAAATAAACTTCATCTACCTATTAATTTGCAACAGGACATCAGAGGCTAATCTTTGTCACACAGCTATCCTGTATTGTGTTCTGTAACACTGAACTGTGATGCAAGGGTCAGAGCAAGGGAGCACCTTGTGATTTTCTGTGAAAGAGCTGATAGTATTGGATTGGCTGTATGAACAAGAATCAAAATTTAAAGCATTGTCATTTACATACTAGTGACTCTTTTTTAAGGTTCTGCCTATACCAAAAGTTTAAGTAAAAAAATCTGCAAGTGCTTTAAAATGGCAAGAAAGAAGTTCAAGAAACACAAACACAGAGACTGCATGCATAAACAGGAATGCAAAACTAGCTTTAGCCTGAAGATGCAGTTTCACAATAGGTGAAAGCCACTCTAAAACTGTACTACCACTAACAGGGACTAACTAGCTCTGACCTACTGACCCCATAACCCCATTTTTGTGCAAATTCCTTTGTTTCAGCACTAGTGGCCACACAGTGAACAATCTGACCAACTTAAAGTTAGTGCTGCTTTGAGAAGGTGGTGGGGCTAGATGATCTCCAGAGAGCTCCCTACATTTTTCTAACCCATGCAATGGAAAACTACTATATTTTTGCCACCAGTTCATTGAGTTTTCAAGGTAAATCACAACTCATACAGCTAATTGACTTCCAACAACAGTGCAAGAGGGGAACACATTACTGGGGGATGGAGGTAGCAGAGCAGAACCTCTTCAAAGGCATTGTGGTCTCAGCTTGCCTTGAGCCAATAGTGAAGCTGAAACTTGAGGCAGCAACTGTACATTAAGAACACAGCTAGCATGGTTTGGGGGAAAAAAGTACAGATGTCAAACTGGCACGGTAACCGGAAGGAGAAGATGATCTTCCTTGGTGAGAAAGGATGAGTGCTGGGGAGCAGAGGAGAACAGGGCCATTTGTGTGACCTTGCGGTCATATGCCTAGAAAGCAAAATCATAGAATCATATGGTCAGGCTACTGGCCATCCTAATCTTCCCATTGAGAAAGCAAAGTTTATTGCATGCTCTTAATGCAAATTAGTTTTTTGTCATGGCTTTTTGCTAAAGGTTCCCCCTTTAAAAAGCCCTAAGGTTCCATTTTTTAGTTTCTTATAACCACCTCTGCTGAAAAGGGATGACTTCTTCCTGCCACCAAGTACAGGGTGGCTGGTCTCCAAGATGCACTGTTTCAAATTAGCCTCACCCGTGTTCTTTTTTGCAGAACATATAGCTATCTTGGTTAAAGGCAAGTGCTAACCTCAAATGAGGAACTTTCAGTAAATTCCAAACAGAAGCAACATTCAACTTTTATAATTAGTAGAGGACAACACTAAGCGAATAAACAGTTATGTAGAGGGAAAAAGCAAAAATTGCACAAATAAGTCAGTGTCACTAATGAACCCTTAACCTTTGCAATTATCTGATTGAAAATCGAGGGATTGTGACCCTTTAAAGCCAAATATTCACATTACAGTATATACAATGTAAAAGAGCCTCTCATGCTTACTTTGCATACTTGTAGTGACTGGTCTGGTTTGGGTTTTCAAGAATTAGCAATATAAGACATACTAAGGAACAGCATAGAAACGTACTCTGTAGATTAGACCTAGGAAGAGAAGCCTGAATTTTTTTTTATTCACCCTTGTTTGTTTGCAGTGACAGGTACTTCACATTCATTTTTAACAGCTGGGCCTAGAAGGCTGACACTGAACATCAAATGCAAGTTTTCATTCTGATAACAAAAATTAAACACGACCGTCTGGGCAAAACATTGGTGCGTATCTGAAAGCAGCTGTTCGTGGCCTACCTACTCCTGCTGGTCTGGTAATCTTTGGTGATGCTCGCTTTGGGGAAGATTCAGGATGTGGGGCAACAGGTTGTACTGGCCGGGTCTGTTTGGCTGCCAGCTTCTTCAGACTTACTTGCCTCTTGTCAAACATTTCTTGTACATCTTCTAGTTTTTGTAGAATTCTTTGGGCATTGGCCTATGCAAAGAAAAGGTAGACAACAGATGGTTGTCAGTGCTGGACTGAGCAACTTAAGAAAGTACTTCCGTTACCCACTCAGACTAGAGCTGAATATCATACTGTGCTGCAGTTTAATGCAACCCAGCCCATGTACTCTGCAGAGTTTCAATGAGTAGCACATGGTGACTCATGCAGTCTTTCCAGCACTACTCTGAAGAAAATCACATATGTGTTCCATGACTACTCATCTGAGTAAAACATATTGCCCCAGGTGCTCTCCTCTGTGCCATTTTGGTGTACAGAAAGAAGCATATTTGAGCAGACGCAAATATATAGCGCGGTACACTCACTTGTGGCAACTTGGCAATTGGTAATTTTGAAATTCCAAGTGAGTGCATGCACATCTGAGGGGTTTTACCTTTATTTCAGGGGTGAGGATCATGTCAAACTGATTGTAGAACTCCTTCGGGTTAGAGAGCTGATGTTCCTTAGCTGTTACCAGGAACTTCTCAATTTCAACGAGTGCAGTTTCAGCTCCCTCTTGTGACTGGCACTTGTCCACTGCTTGGGAAGCTAAGAGGTAGATTCCAGCTTCACACCATTGGCTTGCCTTTAAAGAAAAAATGGGGCTAGAAGGACTCCATCATCACTGACAGTCCACGTTGTGAAGTGTTGCTTCTACTCTATGAAATACCGATTTGCCCTAACATGCCACTAAAAGGAATGAATGTTACTTCATAGCACCCAACAGTTCCTGGCCACAAGTCACCCCACCTAGATACAGAAAGCAATAGCAAGTTCAACTCAGCTCTCGTGGGCTGGATGGTCCAGTAACACATTTATAATAATATTATGAGCAAAGAGGAGAAGTGTTACTGTGGTTGCTGCAAATTGAATCTGTCAGCTGTACTACCTGATTTTGGTCTTCAGTCACACAATTTTCCAAAAACTGAAATGAATATTTGAACCATATCAAAACTCCCCAAAACTCCTTATGCCTATAAAACTCAGCTAAAAATATTCCAAAGCAGGCTTTTACTGTAAATTTTTGGTAATTCCTGTTTCAGATGAGGCTGGAATAGCATGCAGACATTCCCAAAGTGTTTAGCTTGCTATTCTAGCTAGATCAGAGAAAGTGAAAACAACTGAACAAGCAGTAAACTGTTTATTTTTAAGCACTGGAATAAGTTTGGGTCTCATTTCAAATTTCAGCCCAGCTCAATTTTTTCTTAGTTTCATTTCATACTTTTTATCATTTAAGACCATAATTATGGGAAGCTACTGCTCCAATTTTTATAGTAACAGTTTCTGAATGAAACGGAGACAAAAGGAATAATACTTTTTCTCTTCACCCAAATTACCTGAGCTTATAAAATCATTCATTTTCAGTAGAACCTTACCAGGGCTGTCACGTGAGAAGGTTCACTCACCTTATCTAACTGCTTATGCAGCTCAAGAGACTTTCCCAAAATATCATACTTTTTCTTGGTCTCATTGGTAAAGTCATCACAAATACGCCTGAGTTCAACACACTTTGGTCTAATGGAGTCAACTGCATAATGGTTGTTTTGGATGAGCTGTTCTCCATGGAGAGCTAGAGACTGGGCCTTCTCCAAAGGTTCCTGGGAATTTAATGAGAAAAAATCCAAAGTTAGATCTTAAAATTACATGCATAATAAAGACAATCCATCTCTGTAATCCCTGCTGTATCCTGGAGGTAAAGGTTTGGGATATTAATCTAGCTGGTTTGTCTTACTTTATATTTACATTGAAGACCAACTTTGTTGTCAGTAAGTATATTGAAATGCAAGAGGTTCCATCTAAACATCAGGAAACACTTTTTTTACTGTGAGGGTGACCAAGCACTGGAACAGTTTGCCCAGACAGGTTGTGGAGTCTCCACCCCTGAAGATATTAAAAAGCCATCTGGACAACCTGCCCTCCTGGGCAATCTGCTGTAGGTGGCTCTTCTTGAGCAGGGGTGTTGAACAAGATGGCCTCCAGAGGTCCCTTCCATTCTTAGTCAATCTGTGATAACTGTGATTGTGTGAGTGTATGCCTTCTCCTTTCTCACATACGGGGGATATTCATTATATAAGTTTTTTTTTCCCTGCAAAGTTCCCAATAATATATTTTTTTCCACTCACTAATTGCCAGGTTTATAATGCTTTAGTTTATTTTTGATTCCAAGATATATTTTGCATAACTCTTCAGATCCTACTGAGTACCATTCATAAGCTTAATGTCCTGGTTTGAGTGACACAGGACTAATTTCTCTTCTAATGCCTGGGAAAACTGCACTTTTAGAGGACTCTAGTGTCTGAATTTGTGAAAATATTTTCTTTATAGCTAGCTATGGTGCGTGGGTTTCAAGGTCTCAGTGTTTTCAAGTTAGCCAGGTGCAGGGATGAGGAGAAGCGAGACCTGGGCACTTGACCCAAGCTGGCCAACAGGATTATTTCATACTGTGAACATCACATTCAATATAAATTAGTAAGTTTGCTGAAAAGTTCTCTCTCTTCCATGATGGCTACGATCCAGAGAACTTCTTGCCCCGGTGCTGGGCCCCTGAAGCCTTCCCTTCCTCCTGAAGCCATAGCGCTCGCAGTGTCCCACATTTACTGTCCACTGCTGGGCGTGCAGTGGCTGAGTATAATCCTTCTATATTTTATATTGGTGTCAGGATCAGTATTGGTTCTTTAGTATTATTAATGCTAATCATTTAGTAGTATTCTGTTAAATCTGTTTATATTTCAACACTCAGGTTTCCTTTTTTTCCCCCCGATTCCCCTTCCCGGCTGGGGAGGGGTCATCGGGTGAGAGAATAATTGTCTAAACAACAATAAATTGTTGTGGGTTCCTCAAACCATAACACTTAGTCATGATAGGATGAAGTTAGAGGTGGCTAACGGGAATAAAGCACACATCAATGCATTATGTGATGTGGACAATGGAAGGAAAATGTGTATTACTGTAACTTTTATTCCTTCAGGCTTCTGCAGAAGAGCTATGCAAAGATCACAATATTTCTAAATCTTAATCCTGTTCTTAAAAAAGATGATCATCAGCTTTTCCATTTGTTCACATGCATCTTCCTCTGATTCAACTTACTAGTTTGTTCAACGCTTTCTAAAAATACTAAATGTGATGTTTATCACAGCTGACCAGCTGATGGAATTACAAAGTCCAAATGGCTGGAAAAGAAAGGTGTTTCTTGGAAGGTATGGGTTTTCCTCAAACTGCTATGAGTCCGAATAGAATGGCCTTAAAAGTTATCTGGGCAAGGTAACCTGTTAAGTATTCTGAGCTTTTCAGATTCCAACTGACCTGGATTCGAGTGATCCAAGTAATGAACTTGAACTACCGTGTCTGAACAACCCTGACTTCTGGAAACTAGGATCTGAGTTCTGCAATTTAAAATAATGACTCATAAGAAGAGAGTAAGCGTGATGTAAGGACAGTGACAGAGAAGTGTCTAGAAGATCATGTCTATAGCAGCTAGAACACTATATTGAGCACAAACCTGTCCTTTCTCTTCCAGTTGTTTCTGGTCTCTTAGGAGGTGTTCCACTCGAGTCACACTGTCTCCAATGTCAGTAAAACCTGCTTGTCCTTCCATGAGATTATCCAATACCAGTTTTACCTGAAAAACAGCAACAAAAACATAACACAACCACCCCCAAAACAAACAAACAAACAAACAACAAAAAACCCACCCCAAACCCCATCATAAGGTACTCATAAAACTATAACAAACCTGTGGCTTCTAAACATTCACCTGCTCCTTTTAAAAGAGGCTGCATCTCAAGTTTAGTCTTTCAGCTCGTTCCAAAATGGAAAAGCCAAGGAATAAAGCAACAAACTATTCTTCAAAGAGTTGCCCTGCTTCTCACTATTTATTTAGGTGCATGCAATTTCGAAGATTTGTAACTCCAGAGTCTATATTACTCCAGAATCTGTATTACTCCAGCCTTTGGGCTGACAGTTGGGCTTTCTGAATTGTATTCCATTGACTCTGGTGGGAATGGCAACTTACCATCACAGAAGAAGTGATATTTGGTAACGTCACACATAAATGCAAAATGATTTATCCAGAAGTTGGTGTTTCACAACAGCCTAACAGGCTGGCACTTTCCTCACTGTGCCATATGCAAATGTTGTAAGATATCTGATAGCTGTCAAGAATTCAATTTTTGAGTATCCCTTTCCTATTTCATAATGAAGGGCTTCTCTCCCAACCTCCTTTTTGGATTGTCAGTATACTCTATGTATGAGTAAAATCTGACCTTATTTACCAGAGAAGGCTAGACAGAACGAACAAATGAAATACCTCTCTAAAATCATGTTCAAAATGTCGAAGTTGCAGGCATTGTTCTAGTTTTAGGTGATGCTTGGTCCAAAATTGATCAAAAGCCTTTTCTGTTTCATCCAACTGAGCCAACAACCTGTTAAGAAATTACAATGAAATAGTTCATTTCTTTCAAGTTACACCAATTGATGGCAGAAAGCAGAGTAGGGAGATTGTAGGGAGCCAGTTAGGTATGAAGGCTCTCTGTCAACTTTCCCTTAAGCAAAAGAGGATGAAATTTGCAGTGGGACAGGCAGGAGTGTGACTGATGAGTGACAACTACATGGATCCATTGTGGCAGGCAGTTGCAGTCCTGCCTCCTGACCTGCAGCAGGAACACATAGCTGTTCCATGTGCTGGCAGCCAAAGGCAGCTGTGTCTCCCTAGCTTCCACCCAATTCTTCACAGATAATTCACCCCAGCCTAATGCAGATTGAATATGATGCAATTATTATCTTAAGGAATGTTTAAAGCATAACTCTAGAACTTGTTCATTTTCTTCACCCATCAGAAATAGACAAGGATGGAATAATTTTTCCCAGTCCATTAGAAACAATAGATTAGAAGCTCATAATGCCTCTCATGGACATTGTTTCACTTTGTGTAAATGATGAAACGTTCTTTCGCAAAGGCATTAGAACTAAGGTGTCCTACACCTTGAGCAAAATGTCTGACACCAAACTAGTGAGTCATCCTCACAGTCTCTCAATGATCTATTAATTATATTACAAAGTAGAACAGTTTAAATAGGAAAAAAAAAAACCAACACTGAAAGAAAGTCTTCCCTGAATATCCTATATTTCAATAGATGGGTGCTCTTTGGGCAGGCAGGGGACCAGGCCTGATCTCCTGCAAGTCCAGCAAGTGCTGGAATCAAGTTATTGGAGCAAACACCAATAGCTCACTCCTATTCCTCTCAAAAAAAAAAAAAACTTCTGTTTTCAATCTATCCCTAAAAAACGTTTTTAATCAAAGCTAGTTGTTGAATTCAAGATGAATTTGCAAATTCCTTTGGGATGACTGTTTAAAGGATTTTAAAGTATTCAGTGAAAAATATCAGCTCAGCTTTACTTTTGGCAGCTTTGTTCCCAGTGAATGCAGGCACGCTGAAACACTAGCATGACATTTCTCTTTCCACTGCATCACATGGCACAGCAGAAACTTCTATATGGTGACTAAAAGCTTTATGGTAATAACTAGCATTGTAGGAAGGAACAGGGGTTTTTCCCTCTCTCTCTCTTTGCAGATGTGAAGGGGTATGTTTCAGAGGATCACCTTCATTTGTTCCTCCCCCAATGTTTCCACAGACATGCGCAAGCACATACCCTCTCATCTCACATGGATTCAGATGCCACTATCTAACCAGGCACAAAAGCTTGGAGGATGCATATGTTATGGGGAAATAAGTCCCACATTAAATCTTCAGCCAGGTAGTTAGTGGTCCAACCAAAAATTACCAAGAAATTGGGACTTGTTTGAACTTGCCTTAACAGTTTAATCAAGTAACTTCCTCAAAGCTATTCCCTTCTCTGAGTTACCTGTCCAATAAATCCTGAAGAGCTGAACCAGTGGGAATTTATAACGTGCATATTTAAATAATTTAAATTACACTTGCATTTCTTAGGAATAAATTAGCAACTTGCACAAGGTAATCCAGCTTCACTGACCTTTCTACTGTTGCCACATTTTCCAGTTCATCTGGACTGAGTTTGCTGTTGGCGCTTCGGGTGACTGGCTCCCTAATGCATGTCAGTAGGGTGGCCCCCTGCTTCACAGCTAGTTTCAGCTCATCCTGAGGGAAAAAAACAAGTCAAACAAATCGTATGTACTTATTCTAATAATGCTCACATGTCTTAGATGGACAACATAGTAATGCCAAAGGAGGATCCTTTCATAGGTATTAAATACAAAATACAAATGCTTACCAAAGATGATATGTCTTTCTAGAAATGCAGAGACTACATCTATTCACTTTGAATATAGGTATATTTCTGAGAAAAGGAATAGTATATAACTCCGGAGGAAATTGTATTTCTGACCAAGCAATTTGCAGACTAAGGTATTCTACCACAAATTCAGTGTGTGCCGCAGATCATTCAGTGAGTTGAGAGACTGTGCTGAGAACTTGCACTTCTTCATGGAATTTCCTTAAACAACACTGTGACATGCTGAGCCACAGTATGTCAGCTATCAAGGAGTCATCCACAGAAGAAGGTGCTTTCCCAACATGAAAGATAAGCAATGAAAAGGACAAGGAGGCTCAAATATTAACATGTCAGCTGAGGAGTCCCCACATCACTGCACACTTCTTGCATAAAACTTGTTCTTGTGCTAATATAGCTTAAGTAGTAACTTTCTCTTGTGTTTAACCTAAGGTGTTTGTTGACAGCAGTAATGTTTTCTTCTGAGCCTTACTCTGCAAAGCTAAACTTGCCTCAACTTTTTTTTAAAAAACAAAATGACAGTCATCATCTAGTTAGATCACTCTGTGTATTCCTGGATTATCCTCAGAGATGTTCTCTACATCTGCTCCAGTGTGAGTTCATCCTTTCTGATGAACTCTTCATCAGGAGCCTATGACATTCCAGATGTGATCCCAACATATGCTTTCATACAGAAGTGACCTTTCCCTGTTCTATCATTCCTGAGGCTGTAAAAAGTCCTTTTTCATAGTAGAATTAAATCGACCTCCTGAACCCAGGTTTCTCTCCTCTTCAGTAGTTTCCAGACAGTGGACTCCCAAGTGATGGCAGAAAATTTTGTTAAATCAAAAATCATATATTACGCTGATGGAGCTGTCATGAGACAACATTCACCTTCAGCTTGCTATGGTGGTCAGTGTGTGCGGAGAGGAGCTCTTCTGTGCACTGCACATCGTTGGGAAGTTCAGTCTCTGCTAGGTCTGTTCCAAAGGTCTGTAGCATCTGTGCTGTTGTTTTTACTGTCATTGCAAAGTTTTCAATAGCCTAGAAAAGCAAGAGCATAAAGTCACAGACTGGTTATTTACCCTTAGCCCTTTAACAATGCTTAGTCCTTCAGGCACACCGTGCTGCAGGTATTACATGCCTGTAAAGCTGGCCATGTTGCCCTTTTTTGAGTGGATATGATACAAGTTACAAATTAAATGCTGTGTCACAAATGATCTTTTCACAGGCCTACAAGTATTATCATCTCCATGAATCAGCTGGGGAACTCCCAGAGCTTAACAGACATAATGAAACCACAGAGGACATCAGCTTCAAAGCCAGGGCTGGAACTTCAGATCCTCTGCCCATGCTTGCTGGCAAGTTCTGCTGTGTTTAAAATTTTAATTAAGGCTTTATTTAAGTTGATGAGACTCTGAAAGTATATAGGGCAAAGCCTTTTTACATTTCTATTTATACAGCCATTGTTCACTCAGCAGCAACCTGTTTTCCCCCAACTTCTGAAAATGTGCATCTCCATCCTGCCTATCTGTACTAGATGCATTCCAGTCACTCCCTCCCATCTGTTCATATTAGTAGACAAATACATGAATGACTTACTGCAAATACGGTTAAATTGCATAAATTCATTGGAGCATTGCTGTTTCTTTATCACTTGTGTGCACCAACACAAAACTAGTCAGAAATCTGTGGTTTTACTGAAGAAAGGGGAAGTGAGGAAGGTGTAAAAAGAATGCTGCCTTTTCAGAGTAGATTATATTGTTCGGACTTGTGAGATGTGATTAAAACCCTTGTATCTAGTAGCAAGTAACTGTGCGGGATGTTTTTTCATGATCATGCCCCAATTTCTTTAGGAACTGTATTGTCCTCTATGGCTCTTTATTCTTTACACTTTCCTTTTCTTTAAACCACCCAATAGTTTGAGTCTGTCTAGCACAGCACTAGGGATGCTCTTACACCCAGTCAAACACTACATAGTTGTTGCAAGCTGCATTCCCTTCTCCAGCAATGACAGGAATTCCTCATTTGCAACCATGACAGTTAAAATTACACTCTGTGCTCACTGAAAAATGAACTGGAAGTAGATCATCATTCAAAATGTGCAGACAGAAATTACCTTCCACATATGTGATCTGAAACAAGCCCCAGATGAGGCAATGCTAGCAGGGTTCATAGCCTTCTTCCTTTTTTTCCCTTAAATTCATGCCTGCTTTCAACATAAGCAGTACAGACCCACATATGCTCTGGCTTAGCACTTAGCAGCTGTAGCCTGCTGTTCTCAGCACTGAAACTACTGGATTAAAGTTGGCTGAAATGTCACACTTCTGACTGCAACACAGATAGAGCCATCCACAACCAAAGGCCATTTAGTAAAAGCCAAAAATGTACCATGGGCAAGAAAGCTCATAGGCTCCTAGCCATTCAAGATAAGAAAGCAGAAACAAAGAACAATGCAGTGAGATTGCTGTGTCACTACCAGTTAGCAACAGTTTAAAGCTGTTTCAGAAAAAAACACACTGGCAGGACAAGATACGGGAACACTAGGAGAAGCAGAAAAGGGGATGAAGACACTAGCTCAGCAAGACTGAAAGTCAGGCTGTTTCAAGGTGCCATGGAGGCTGACACTTCCCTGATGACAACCCCTTATCCAGCAGATTCCTTGGCTGACTGCACCACGCACCATGAGCTTATCTGTGTTTCACCTAATAGCATGCTTCCCCCACCCTCTCCTGTGTGTGTGAGCAATAAATCGTTTCATAAAACTAAGTTACGTCTGTGGGGTTTTTTTCAAGTTTCTGTGCTTGGTAAAAGTTTTTCAAATGAAATTAACCAAAAGATCTGTGGATTACAGAGCCACACTCACCTAAAATCTTGGCTCAGTTTTATTTGCATATTTTACCAAACTATATATTCATGCTTTCTGTAAACTCCTGTCATTAATAAACAATACAGCCTTTCTTGTGCCTCTTTTTACTTCATTGAGGGTTGGACTAGATGATCTCCAGAGGTCCCTTCCAACCCTGACCGTTCTGCTATTCTGTGATTTCCTCATTTTTTCAAGCCTTAGCTGTTTGAAAGCTCATATAGATGATTCCTTCAGACTCACCCCTCCATCAAGGACACTTTCGTATTTTTGATAATTTTAACATGTAAGCCTGTTCACCTATCTTGATTCTAACCTTACTGTAGTCAACACAGCTATAAATGTAGCAAACCAGCGTCAGAGGAAATTCAGATTCTGTGTTTGGATATTTAGAAGCCTGAAATATTTGGTGGTTCTCGAGGAGAGTAAAATTTTATTTTATACGGACAGTAAAGCACAGAAAACCAGAGCAGGAAAGTGACAAAAGTGATTTGATTTAACAAAGCTACCTCAGAAAAGCTCTTTTTCCGAGTGTCAAACCTAACCTGCAGATCAACAACGACAAACTCAAACACAAGACTGCTCAGAACACTGCAAAACACTGGGGCTACTTAGATGTGAGCTTGTACAGAAAACCTTGTTGCCAGAGGCCGGTGTTCACAACGGAGACAGAGGAGTCCTGGAGATAGTTGACTTTATTCGAATAAAGGGAGAGTCCACTGGGGCATACCCCTGTGGGGTCTCTCAAAATCGGCAGAGGACGCAGCCTCCTTTTATCCTAATTCCCCGTCCACATATGACCCTCTTCCTTTCCCTACTGGCTGAGGTACTTGGAAGGTACAGACGTTCCCAGTCCGCCTACTACACATTTTCCTTTAACATGTACCTTTCCTCACATCATACATATTATATGTTGCATGTATCGTTAACTCTCACTTTATGCCGCCCAGAGGTGGAGAGGGTAATATTCAAACACTTATTAAGCATGCACACTAAACTCAAAAGGTGAGAAGTTCAATTTTCGTGGGTTTTTCAGTTATCTAGCTTCTGCAGTTCCAGCTACCTCCTTCATTTGCGAAGACACTCCTATCCCTATCTTATCAAGGTCTAACATACCACTCTTGCAAGTAGACCCACAAAGACAGATGCAAACATTTCATACAGTCTGCAGGAAATCAGTTCATTTTCCAGGATCAGGGCCCAGCTTTGCCCATTTTTGTTTAGAAAGGATGAGACGATATTTTGGCTGCTGCTGTGCCAGAGTTTGGAGTCTGGTTTTTGTAAATGGTCATCTTTTCTAGGCACCATAAGAAATTGTTTACATTATTTTGAAGCATCCACTGAGATGCATTAACCAACCCAAAAAAGGGAATAAACAAACCTGTAACAAGTTTCCTCAAAGGCAACAGAATAAAAAGTCTTTCTGCCTTCCTACAATTATTAACTGTTCTTTGGTTACTCAAAATAAGACCCCACTAGAGTACATGTTTATATAGCACAGAAATGAAAACAAAGGAAAATAAAATGTAGTGTCTCTAGTATTTTTCTTCTCTTAAAAGCATGGACATAATTAATCATTAAAGTGAGAATCTTGACCTTTGATTCAGTAAAGTGTTAATCATATGTTCAACTTCAACCATGAGTTGAAGGCCTATGAATCTCATCAATTATTCAAAAGCTAAGAATGTGCCAAAGGGCCTTGCTGAGTAAAAATACTATGACACTGTTAGGCCCTAGTCCAGGTCAATAGATTACTACTTCTGTTACAAACTTTTGGGGAATTTGCCTTTCTCTATTTGAGTCATGGATTTCCTCTTTCCATGAATTCCTAGCAGAATCTGTAGGCTGAAATGCAGCTGAAGAATTATTACTTAAAGGTCGCTGTACATTCGTCATCTGGACAATTCTGGGTGTCGACATGTGCAAGAACAACACCAACACTCACAGTTCGGTGATGTATCCACTGACTGTGGCCATACTCCAGGGTTCCTCCCAGCTCCCGGGTCAGCTGACTTTTGTCAATATAGCCATGCAGATCAGAGACAGAATTTAACATGATGATCTGAAATGAATCCAAGCACAATGGACTGAGAGAAATAACAAGCCCTTTCAATCATTGTTCCAAGGATCTGGGTTTGCCTTAAACATATATGACCAAACTACAGTTCCACCATAGGCAGTGAGTTCTCTTTATATATTTGTTCATGCAATGGCCACAGTTTATTTGCACTATATTTTGCCTTCTCAACATGTACATGGCCACTCCTGAACTGACCATAATTTGACATCATCTTGCTCTTTGCTAGGCTGAGGATGCAGTCGTTTTGCATATGTATTGAGAGCAAAGGTATGGTATTTATAATGTTCACACAAACTTCCATAAAATAATTTCTGTATTTTCTAGATAACTGTTATTTACAGAGAAATCAAGGAATAAGCAGGTTAAACAGCTTCCTCAACACCAACCTCTTGATCCAGGGAAGTGCTGAAATGAGACCACTAAGAATAAGATTTTCCTTTCAGTTGCATCATTTTTATGGCACTGTAGTTCACTGGCATTATTCCATTTTAAACCATGATGAAAGAGAAAGAAGAGAGAAACTTTTTCTTACTTTAAAGAGTCTCCTTACCACTAGACCTGCCTAATGAAAGCAAAAGATTTGCATTTAGCTCCAGGTAAGCAGTATTACCCTTTGGCTACCAATGTAAATCTGGCAACACAAGTGGTTACACAAATAACGTACAAGTATTCAATTATGCCTTGTTGTTCTAACAGCTAGAAAATACACCACAATTTCAGCAACAGAAAAACAAGATGTTGAGCACAAATTACTAGCAATTTTAAGCCTTAGACTTTAATATATGTCAAGTGTATTACTTCACTCTGCTGTTTAAAGACAGGATAACTGGCTATGCCTGTTAGCAGCTCCAAGGGAGCATGGTAAGTACACTTGCAAGCACTGTAGACAATGAGATGAGCACAGATGTATGGAGGCAATAGGATGTATATTCTAGGCTGATAGTGCTCTAAGAAAAGCCTTGAGAACAAACCTGAACAGGTTTTTAGCTGATCTTTGTTACAGAATCAGTCTAGAATAATTCAGGTTGGCAGGAACCTTTGAGTGTACCAGCTGCTCCTCCCAATTTAGGGCCATCTTCTAACTTGATGACAGCGCACCCTGTTGCCTCTTCCAGGTCATTGATGAAGTTGTTAAACAGGGCAGGTCCCAGCAGATATCACTACACCACTCCACTTGATGCCCACCTCCAGGTAGAGTGTGACCATTACTCTCTGAGCCCAATTATGCAACTAGTTTTTAAATCCATCTAGTTGTCCACTCATCCAGACTTTAACATCCTAGCTTGGATACAAGAATATTGTGGGAGATGCATCTGGTCCCATGGACCTGTAGGGGTTGAATATTCTCAAGCAGTCCTTGATTCAATTCTTTTTCACTTCCAGCAGTTCATCTTCTTGAATCCTGCTTCTAAACACAGAGGCCAAGAGACCTTGTTGGTGAAGAAACTGAGGCAAAGAAAGCACAGAGTACCTCAGCCAAAGCTAAAGGGAAAGTTATTCCCTGAATGTGTTACCAAACGCTGTTTTATTATGATCAAAGCCAGAAAATTAAAAAACTAGATCATCTTGGAGTAGCCTCAGACTGGAACGTGAAGTCTATGTATTTCTTCTGAATTGCAAATCACCTTTGAGAAAGTAAGCCTTATCCACTTTGTAGCTCTTACCCATCAGAGAGGTCACTGACAAGTTGGACATTTTTGATACTCCAAGCTTCACTGAAACTACAGAGCAACACTGTCATGCCCATTTTTTTAGGAAGATGTTTGTTTTAACCTGATACACTCAGCATAAGCCACAAAGCAAACCTATTAATATTGCCAGCTATGGTGCTACCCAACAGGGCATGAGTCTTCGTCCTGCAGGCATCTCTGCAGGAGAAAGCATAGGAGTAATCCAACGTCCATTTAAGAAATCAACCTTACAGAACATTAGCATCTCCCATACTTCTTGCCAGACTGAAGAAAGTCACTTTCAGTAAGCTGGAGAATACAAGAGAGTAGCAGTTTAGAAGAGGAGGGCCTGCAGAAGCAGCTCAGCATGGAACACAGAGCTGCGGTGGGGTTCCTTCATGACAGGTTAGGCCATCTGAAAGAAGTCACAGTCTACAAAGGTCAAAGTGCTTGCTGTGGACAGATTATTCAGCCTTTTGTGTATGCTGTGAAGATGCTTGAATTCCTAGATTTTCTCTCAGATGAACCCTGGGGTATCTCCAATATTTCTGTATCTTGCTCATGGGTAATGATATTTAATCAAACAACTATCCCAATAGAGATTTACCTCAGGAGGTTTTATTAACCACATTTGTATGTCAATAAGTCACATAAATCCTGCATTTCCTTATTGTATCTTGTTTATTATTTCAGCCACTATTTCCTGCTCCTGTTTAATCTTCTGGCTTCTACTCAATCCAGTGTTGATTTAACCCAGCAAATCTATTTTACTGAACATATTTGCAATCTGATAACTCAGATAAACTGTTTAACAAATATTTCTGTAACAAATGCACACCCTATTCCTGAAGGTCCTTTTGAATGCTCGTGTCCTGGCCCTGACTCACTCATAATTGTGATAGGAAATGCAACCCATCCATGGCCCAGTTATATTAATGTTGTCATAGTGCCAAACACACAACATGAACAAACAACCTGCAAAGAATTTAAAGGATGATGTTGGTATTAAAGATAGGTACTGATTCCTAATTCATTGAGTGAGGATATCTCCCATGGGACAAGAACTCTCTGGCCCTGTTCTTATGCCTGGGGTGTAGGATGCTATTTTCAACAGGGACAAATAGATACTGCTCTCCGCAACCTGTCTGAAATTGGGCTACACATGGGCATGCCCAGATTGATCTTTCTAGGATGGGCTGCAAACACAGCTGAGAGGTCCCTCCAGAGAGCATGGCAGACCCCAGGAACTTAGAATACCTTTAGCACAACCCTAAGCGACTTAAAATAGCATCAAGCATATGTGGACAGCCTGTATATAAATCTGACAGGCTGTCTGCAGATATCTGGGCAGGAGGCAGGCAGATCTAGCAGGAAGCATATCATGCTCTTAGTTTTTGAAGATTGCTCTCTAAGAGCTCTGTGGACATACCCAAGACGGCTCAAAATTTGAATGCCCAAGAAGACCCCAAACTAGACTCATATCTTGATTTTCCTGCCTGTAAGAAAGGTAAGTTACTATTTAATACTTAATGCAATGCTTGACCCCTGCCTAGAATTAACCTCTCTTCCAACTTTGATGATAGTTTCAAGTTGGATTTGAAATGCAACACTGGCGTCAAATAAATTGCTAAAAGTATAGAAGATGCTGAATTGCTAGAAAATGCTAGCCCTTGATGAAGTTGTCTCTTCCTGGGCTGCAGTCCCTGGTACAACAGTTGCTATGGTAACAGACTGTGGCTTATTAAATACAGGAACATCCATTTTTCAAGGTGCAATAAAATTAAACTATTTTGTTTTGTAATCAAACATACCTTTTTACATCAATTTTGCATTTTAAAAGCCACCCTTGCCAAACTACAGTCAACATTACGATTTAATTCACAATAAACAAATGAATATTCACAGTTCCTTTTCTGTATGCATTGTAATAAACGGGCTGCTGTCACTTACTTCAGTGTCTTAAACACCTGAACTTCAAACTTAGGTATTGACAGAGCTAGAATTCATTGGAGGAGAGCCATGGGTCTTTTGCAAAACAATCATATGAAATCACTCCTGTAAAGTCATTGCGGAACACAGTATGAGTCTGTTCCGGGATGAAATACCATTAATAATCATGATTCAAGTTTATTTATAAAACACTTTGAAACCACATGCAAACATGCAGCTAGGAACAATTCCCAAAAGAGCTCTCATAGAATAATCTAAAACTTAAACTGTTTCAGGATTGATAACTTGCTTCAAATCACATTCTCATCAACCCACAGAATATGCCAAGTGCATATAAAAGAAAAAAAAGTAAAAAACAAACTTTGAATCTCAAGGGCGTGGGGATCATAAAAGGCATTAAGAATAGGCAGTGCTATGCAAGCACTTAAAAGGGGCTCTGTCAGATTGTCAGCGGTCCCATGGATAATACATAAAATAGTGCAGAATTCAGCCCTAGCCTTTCACTGCGCTGTAGTCCTAAATAATTATGTTTGTCACTGGAGTGAGAAGATCTACCTCTGCCTACATCAGGGGAACAGCTCCACTGTGTTAAGATGTCAATACTTAAAACAAAGTCACATTTTATAGCTACGCAGACCTTCCACATGGGAACATGTCCATTAAATACTGTGAGGCATCCACTGGTAATTAACTGTTTGGCATTAGTGTTATATACACCATACAAAACCCAGATCAAAGTCTCCAGTTGCCACTTGCAATCAAATTTCAGTTACTAGGTTATGAGAAATTGATGACGCCTAAGAACTGCAGATATGGAGGTACAGAAAACACATGGACAAAAAAAAATGCATGCTTACCGGTACCTTCATTTTAAAGTCATCTCGATAGAGTTTAATGCCAATGTCAGCGATTGTCCTTTGGATAAAGCGGGAGGGTCGCAGAACAAACACCAGCTGCAGGTTTCCTGGAAATGCTCCCTGCAAGAAATATAAAACCATTAGAAGGCACAACTCTGCCTTACAGGAAGGCCAAGGGAACTTTCAGCCAAGTGTTTCCTAAAAGGGGCAAAGCAGGTAGGACTTCTTGAACCTAGCTCAGTCCAGCTGCTAATAATATCAGCTGTTCATTCAGCACGTGCCCATAGTCACAATCTCCAAAGCCAACAGAAAGACTGGCCCATGAATTTTACTGCCCAGCCATACATTGCCTTCTGATATGGATTTAGCACAGAGCTCTAAAGTTTCTGCACTAGAGCCCCCTTCCCCCAGATTCGAACCACACCAAGCCCCCTTTGCACTACCACGCCAAAGGTTTTCCCATTTTTTTAGACTGCAGCCACTAGAGGGCAAGACTGTCTACCTACAAAAAGTGGCTATCCACCTTGGACTTGGTGAAAGAAGCCGGTGGCACAGATGATTTCCCCAGGCCGACCTACCTTCTCACTCTGGAAAGAATTTTTAATCTTTTTAACCTCACATATTTTTCCACACACACAGCCACTCAACGTATTCATCAGACATGGCCCTGTCTGTAACACCCAGCCTACATCTCTCACGCACTCCTCTGAGCTCATCGAGCACAAAAAAGAACAACTTCTAGAACAGAGCAGCTAAAAAGCACTGTGAATGAAAAGCAATTCTCTCTAAATTTCTTGAAAGAACTTAAAGTTGTCTTGGTCATCCCTCCATCCTACACCTCTGTGCATAAGTGCTTGCCCCTCACACAGCACGTGTTCCCGGCAACGTATAAAACCAGCTGCTTTTATTAGCACTGAAAATCAGTGCTTAGCTCTGACTTTTGCAAATGAGATATCATAATCTATTAAGAGTTTCTGACAGAGATCACTTACTAGCATGCAAACACAAGTCCCTTGGGATCTGTTTCTTTCATAAGCAGGCCACGCCATCACTCCTCAGTGCACATAAGGGTACCTTTGTTATACCCTTCTAGGAACCAACTTCAAATTACTAAAATGTATAATGCAGTCAACTCAGCAAATAAGGAATTTGCCCTAATTCAGCAGTAAACAAGGCTGTATAATTTGTTACTGCAGCTTCCTCCCTCTCTTATTTAACACTCACGAGCTTCAGGGCAGGGGAGAATCTGCATCCACAGCCAGAAAATGGGAGTTAAAATGAGTACACAAGACTGTATCCTGCACTGAAGGTTCAGCAGATAATTTTAATTTCTAGAAGATAAACAAGGAACAAAGGCAAACACTTACTGCTATCCGTGTCAGGGATGCCTTGACTGCACTCCATTTGTCCCGTCGTCTGTCTATGATGATGATGAATCCAATGCTGGCAGCCTCCAGACTGCAAAACAGATGAAATAAGTATGCTGGGTTACATGGAGATACTCTCTTTCAAAAGAAGTGTACTGCAGCAAAACACAGCCTCCACCAGATTACCCTGTAAGCCCATTATGAAAATCCAACGTACAGTGGAAAGAATGAATATTTGACAGAAATTCACAAGAAAAAGAAAGACGGAGTTTTTTCTCTTTCCAGTGTAAGGCTAGCACCTTACACAAAACATGAATATTTTATCTTCTAAATCTCTCAGCTGCTATGCTATTCTGCTGCCAAATCTAGGTGATACAAATTGTTCAAGATCAAAAATTACACTGTGTTGTATTGAAGGCAAACCCCTCAGTTCTTGTTTTCTCTGCAAAATTATTCAAGTTATTAGACACCCCTCTTCAGTCTTCATTCTCCAAGTATGCTGACATCTGACAAGGGCACTTAGCTCCAGGGAGTCAGTATCTCCCCACTGTCCTCACCTTGCCTGTGTACACAATGCCCCAGGAATTCTGGTAGACAAAGCAGGAATTGAAGTGTTATATCTTGCCAACCACAAACTGGTTCTAGGGTTGCAAGTCATTCAGAAGTATCCTTTTAACATATTGGCTAGAATAGCAGTTACTGTTCCTTCTCAGTACTTTTCAAGGAGGATCTGTGAGGCACAGATTTGATGGTCCCATCTATGTAGACCTCATAAATATCCCATCCTCTCTCTCTCTCTCTCAAAAAAAATCCCACTTTGGTGTGCAGGGCTTCAGTGGGACTGCTCTACTCTCTGCCTTTCATTAGTGCTCAGAGTTGGAGAGAAGTTCTTGGAAGTTAATAAGCACACACTGAGAAAAGTCTCCAGAAAATTCATTATAGCAGGATGGCTCAGTCATCTCTGGACAAATCAGAGGCAGGCAGAAAGAGGATAAATGTTGTCATAATCAAAGGACATACTGCAATCAAACATCTAATTACAGACTTAAGATCAAGAGAAATTGTATAAAACATTTCCTTGATGCCTTTTCCATTGTTCATGCAAGAAGCATCCCAGGAACACCATTTTCATGGGTCATTTTGTGCAAAATCATGTCAATAGTCCACTGAAGAGCACCAACAATACCAACTCAGAGCTTCTGCTGCAGCTCTGCAGGATCCAGAAAGCAACCTGGAAGCCACAGTGTTGTGCAAATCTGGGATGCCATGCAAGTGCTCCTAATAGTTCATGGGGGTACTAGGAAAACTCACTGAATTTCCCACCTCAATATTTTATATGCATTCTTCTGAGAAGTACAAAATTCAATGACAATAAACGACCTTTCCTCTTAAGTACTGCAACATGAAGTCTTTATGCAGAGGACAGAAAATGTGTTTGCAGCCATGCCTCTCAAGCACAGGGAAGATAATTTGCCAGTGTCTTTTACATATATATACAAATATATGCATATCCTTCAATAGCCTGACAAGTGTTTCAAGGATAAAAATGCCCAGCATGGTATCTATCTGTTTGCTCTAGGTGTTAGGAAAAAAAGGTTCAGAGGAAGGCAACAAAGAAATTGTGTGTATTACAGATTGTTACAGAATGGGTGTGAGAAACTATACACAAAAGTCTCAACCTGGGGAGGTTCAGCTCTTTCTTCAATGGCCGGTGTCCAAGGAGGACAGACAGGACTCTGTCTGTTCGTCTGCTTTTGATCCTGATCCGTGCATTCCTGAATCCAGATCCAGAATCCAGTTCCCATCCATCACTGAGTCCAGTCTGGGACTTTCCCAGTGTCTGCCAGTGATGTGATCATCATCCTGGGAGCTTGATACAGTTTTGTATATATTGCATATATTTTCATTATTTTCTTTTTATTATTTTATTAATATTTCATTAAAGTAGTTTATTTTCTTCTAAACTCATAAGTCTCTTTCCCTCTCTTCCTCCTCTCCCAGAAGAGAGATGGTCTCCCCCCTCTGAAGGGAGAGAGGTCAGAGAGCATCTGTTGCTCATCTCAGTGGCCAGTCCAGCCCAAACCACAACACCTTGGAAAAGGCTGTCTCTTTAATATGCTTTATATATTTTTGACAGCCATGTTCATTTTTAAGAATGATGTTGAAGCAGGAGGAAGATGGGAATGTAAGAGGACATAATTTGAATCAAACAGATCACCAAAATATGGCCTCTACTCCAAGGAAACAGAGAATATATGTTGTAATCAGCATCTAATTATGTTTTCAGCTCAGAATCACACAATCAATTTGTAGCTGCTGAATATCCCTCAGACAATAATTGGACACATAGGATTGGGTTCAAATCTGATGCAGTTTCATTGAAACCAGTGATTTATAACAAAATGACCAACAAAGTAGGTGTGTTAGTTGAAGTTAACAAAATGCTGATGTTGGCTTAAAGAAAGAAATATATCATTCAACTAATATCAGGTTAATAAAAATGAGAAAAATCTGTTCTTCGCAAAATTTATGATGTAGCTAAACCACAAGTAACTATATCCATAAGCACCATATTCACACAAGCTGACGGCACATAGGAATTGCCTTGTTCTGCCCATCTGCCTGGCTTGAGAGACTGACTAAAGGCTTTCTAAAAGGAGTGTAGATGGAGGACTGGAGGCCTAAAAGAATTCAGAATCAAACCCTTATAATCACACCTTGATGAGAAAACTGCAATGGGAGTCACTGACAAGACAGCATCTGCCAAAAGCAACAAGTACAACTGTGATTTAAACAAACACAAAAGTATTTGTGCCAAGTAAAACTTGCCTCTGTGCCTCAGACTAAATTTTAAGTCCCATTTTTAGAAGTCCCTCAAACCTGTAGATCAGCAGTCACTTAAAAGGAGACCTTTGCTGTTTTTTCAAGTACATGTCCATGATCAAGCAGCTCATTTTTTCACATGTTCATCTGCATGGGGATTTGTAATAGCACAAAAGCATCCAGGCATCAGATGCAACAAAAAAAAAAAATAATTCATAGATAATAGGAACAAGAGCTTATGAAATACAAATAGAGACGAGAAAATGCAAGACAGAAGCAGCAAAGGAATTTTCTCATTAAATTAGGCTTGGCAAGAACGGTCATGGGGGTGGGGAGAGCTGGGAATAGCAAACATAGGGGAATATGAACACTGCTTTTCAGTTGCCACTGCAAATCACAGTGTTGCAGCCCAGTTAAAAAGACAGACTGAGGAAATGAAAGATTAAATAGATACTTATATAATGACTTGGATTTAAGTATGAGAAAAGAGCAAAGGAGAGCAAAACACCACTGATCGTGCAGTCTAGCTATGGTTGGGCACTACTTGCAGCTCTCTCCCTCCAAGATCAAGTGTAGTAGCTGCAGCTGGCTGGCAAAGACAAAACCTGCCAACCAGCGAGCCTGGCACACTGGGCTGAGGGGGACAGCACAGCTGGAACACTTTATTACACAAACAGTGCAGGTACAATCCTAGCTGTGGAAGAGTATGAAGAACAAGCCAAGGCATGAAATTTAAGAGAGATTTGTCAGGGTAAAATGAGAATCAGGCCAGTAAGCAAACAATTCAGTTACCTATTGTGGTATATATAATTTACAACATTGAACTTATTACATTATCTGAGATAAAATGGGTAAAAAAATAGAGAACAGACTTAAAAATTACATGATCTGAAGAAGGAGGAAAAGAGTGGAAAGAGAAGATGAGAAAACCATGTGCTACTAAAAAGCAAAGCAGCTGACCAGAGCACAGAAGAAAATATGGGAGAATATCTACATCACTCAAAATCAGTCTGGCAGACTACGTAAAGGCAAGCCGCAAAGAAACCATTCAGAGATACACCTCTGTAAATCTTGGCTGCTATAGTTTGACAGATGCAACATGACAAGGGTCTAGACAAGAGAGGTACCTTTGGACAACAGCAAACTCAAAATGGGCCTGTAACCCTGACACAGACAGACCTCAGCCTTCTGCAGTGTTATTCCCTGCTTTTCACCTTGATGTTCAGGATGGTATCGTCTTCACTGAGATAGGACAATGGAATTTGCATGGGTTTTTTGTTTTGTTTTGGGGTTTTTTTTTTGTTTTTTGTTTTTTGTTTTACTAGATAGTGCTGATTTAAGACCTAAATTTAGCTAGGGAAACAGAGAGACTGTCAGCAAGTGATCCTATTTCAGTCAGCAAGCCAAAAGACCATACCAAGGTCTGAATGTCATTTGGCACTAAGGGATACATGCAGGCAAACAGCTGTGGGAAGATGCCTAGCCAGGATGGCAGCATTAGCACAAGTGGATTTACAGCTGAGAAACCCCACTCATGTGTGTATCCAGAGGAAGAGAGTTTGTTTAAAAACAAACACACTCTCTCTCTCTCTCTCTCTAAATGTTTTCTCGGTGTCAGTACTGCAACATCTCTACCCTCATTACAGAAATGCATTGGGGTTTCTCCAGTTCTCTGAAAACAGGGATTTGAAGACAATCCTGCACAGCAGATAAACATCAAGTTTACCTCCAAATCCAATTCTGGTATATTTGCCTAGATCTACAGATGTCTGGCAAAGAGGTTCCCTTTCCCCAAATGAAATGTGTGCAATCAGCGGAGCTGTTCCATCCTCAGCTCTGAATTCATGTTAGCCCTTGAACACTGATCTGAGAAGGCCAGGAGATGTCAAATTTCTTGACCTCTTTTGGAAGGAGAGAAGGGCGCCTGTTTATCAAAGTAGTTGACACATGCCAATTAGAAGAGAAGGGAATTCCATCCATGGAATAAAGCAAGTAAAAAATGGTTTTCTGGCCCTATCTATTGTAAGTGTGCATGCATAGAGGTATGCATGTGCAGACATCATGTTACTCAATGTTTGTGGACATGTATGTATGTAGACCTCTTCGGTGGAGCACTCTTGTGAGCAAGTGTTGAACCAGAGCAAAAATTAACCATATTACAAAAGTCTCACTAATCTTCCATCCTGGAGAGTAGTTTGTGTTTTAAAGCCCAGAAGTGCAAGGTTTACTTACAGTCCACCCCAAAATACTGTGGTATGCCACAGCTGGTAAAACAAATTTGCTCAGCAATGTCAAAGACAAATGCATCTGAATAACAACATTTGCTGTCTATCTTTATCTTTTCAATGTTTCATCATACAGGCACAGAAGATCGATCATTCCAGAGGGACTTAGAAAATTACTAACTCACTGAGTGATATCTTCTGCAGTCATAGATCTTCTCTCCACAACTAGCTTGCTTTGTCCCTCACCAGCTACATAAAAGGTGGGAAGTTTCAAAATAGTGACTCAAGAAATGCAGTCAGTCTTTCCAAAAGCATTTCAACAAAGACTAGCAAACTCCCTGGAAAACTCACTTCGCTACAGTGTGATCTATGATTGAACCTAAGAGTTAAACCAATGTGCCAGTAGGCAGAAAATGTAGGTTCAAACCCCAGCCTCTCACTGACCTTGAACAGGTCATTTAAATCAAACTGAATAGTCACTTACTCAACACAAGTTTTGGTGAGCCTGTCTGTAGCATAAGATATTACTTACACATACCTCATCATCTGTAAAATAGGCATATTGCGGCTCTCCTGACTTACAAAGTTTTGAAACTTAATTCATCATTCTTTGTGCATTGCTCTGGAATTCCTCATGGGAAAAGAAAACACAAAACTGACAAACTGAATCAAATCAAAGGTCCATCTAGCCCAATACCCTGTCTCCAGTGTTGGTAGGCAGTGGATACTGAGGAAAAAGTAGAAGGAAAGTGAGAAGGACAATCTTTCTCTTGGTATATTCTCTGAAGTCCCAGCATTAAAGAATATATGGATTTCTTCAGCCAGAGTTTTCATCTGAGCCATTGTGTTCAGCTGCCATTGATGGAGCTATCCTTCATGAATTTGGCTAATTTCTTTTGAACCCATCTGTACTTTTGGCCTTCACACAGGCTGAAGAAGCATAAAGCAGTTCTGTCCATCATATTAACAATGTAATGTGCTAGTTCCACAACATGTGACAATGTTACTGGGAATCACCCAGGAGCATACCAAATACAAAGAACTGGAAAACTAGTTTTGTGTTTTTCTCAGCTACTATTGCTGTTTTATTAACCCTGAAGCCAGTCATCCTCCCAGTCCTGAAGCTAGTGAAGAAATACATAAGACAGAGTTTCTCCTGGTAGAACAAAAGCCCTACAGAGCAGAGTGAAACAATGAAGCTGTTAAATTCACAGTGTGTGGTTTCTCTCAGCTTGCTTTGGCAACTCAGTATGGGGAATACATGTAGGTGGAGCTGGAAAACTTCTTACTCAAACTTGAAGGAGGCACGTTTTCCCGTCATCATCCTCTAAGCACCTTTATACACAAGACCACAGGAAATAATAAATCCCTGCTGTGCTTCTAGCTAGCACAAACAGCCATGGTCCACAGACAGGATCAGGGGACTGAAAAAATATAAGCTCTTTTTTTGGATAAACAAAAAGTAATTTAGCAGCCATGCCTCAGCACGTTTCCTCAGAGCAGTGGGTTTGTTTCACTATCCTTGCACAGCTGCAGGCAAACAGCAAGGAAAACATCCTAGCTGTGGAGCAATCTCCCAGTAAACGAAGCATCAGAAAGCATGTGGTGCTTGCCAGAAGCCTGTCAACAGGGTACCTAGCTTGCTTTCTCAGAAAAGACAAAACTTGCACAAAAAGATGCACTAAGAGAATAAGCAATAGCAGGACCTATGTGAGTTTGGATACTTCCAGATGCAACCCTCCCCTTGTTACATCCAGTGTCCCTGAGAGTTTTCACAAATGGCCCCTCTTAGCTCCATTCTGATCTGCTACCTTTACTGCCGCTCTTCCGATCTACACCCCCTCACACCCAGTTCAAGCCCTCAATGGAAAACCTGTCCTTTTTGAAGCTTTCTTTCCCATGCAAAAGATGTAAGCGGTTCTTAGGGCCTCCTGTACATAAGAAAATTTCGTACTGACTGGATGGATGCAGTCACTGGTACATCCTGGCAGCACCGCTAAAAGCAATGAGCTACTGAGGAAGCAAAGCTCTAGGAAATCAACAGACACTTGTGCTTAGCCTCACCTGGGAATACTGGTTAGATATGTGACCACATTCAGGAAATCTTCATCAGGTATGTCACTGAATCCTGCAAATTCTGGAAAGGTTATAATGGGTGCCCCATCCTTCCCTCTTCCTCCTGCAAAAGAGACGTTGTAAAGATTAGAGGATGATTTTATGCCTTTGGACAGACTGGTCAGTACTCAAATGGGAAACACTGGCATATCACTCACTGAAAAGCATCCAGGTCCACACATGTGATCAGCTTCCCATTTGAGTGAGTTTCCCAGTGAAACTCACTGCTCTTTCATTACCTCAGTTTACTCCAGTTGAGATTCTAGCCTTTGTTGTTTGTTCTCAGCTTTTTCATGAACCTTCTGCATAATTCTAAGTGCTTTCTTTGGTTCTTTGTTTTCCATTTCCAAGTAATTTCTTGTGATGATATTACAACATTTCCCTACATATAGGTACAGCACTCTCCGATTCCTTCTAGACATTAAAGTAAATGAAGTAATAGAGCATACAAGCTTTGAATACAACATATAAACCTGTGACACAGGCCTAGGACCAATCCAGTCTTAGGTCTTTCCTTAACAAAAAAACCTGCTAAAAGTGCATGGAGTATTTAATCAATGAGTTTTGCTCTTGTCTTGTTTATTTGCATCAAGCCTCCATTAAATAGGACAGGAAGGTCATAAGCAGCAAGGTCAAGAAGAGTCCCTATCTGAGGGACTCCCTGATCCAAACAGCAGTATTCAAACTCTGGTAGTGCTATGGGAAGCATGGAGCTGAGTCTCTTATAATCCAGCAGCCTTTACAGTTCTCCTGACCCAATGCTCAGCTCTAGGAGATGCTGCAGTACACAGCACAAACCCTGTTTACTTGCAGGACCAATCCTAACCTGGCTCTGCTAATAAATCTGAGCGTCACTCAAACCATGCAGAAGTTAACAGGATTTTTCTCACCAACTTGGGCTCAGAGCTAAGCAGACCAATGAGGCAGCAGCACATAAAGGAATACTATGAAACAAACCTTTTGTTACAGGTACCTTAGTGCTTAGTGCTGCTTAGGGCATTAAGGACATGCTTTTCCCTGAGACTTGCCCCTTCCTCTGCAATCTCTATGTAAGCCTGTTTTTTGCACTAGGCTGAGGAATTCTCTAGAAACCCAATACTGAGTGTAGTGCTGCAGCACACACAGTTTTCCTAGTCATTTATCACCTGCAGGAGATTCTTGTCCAAGGAATACTCTGGGTTTCCCCTTAGGGAAGGGAAAGCTGCGAGAGGGAGACAGAAAATTACCTCCCTGAAGGAAAATATCCAATAAGTTATCTCATTAGGAGTATGGGAGGAAACAGAGACTCAGCAGGAAAAAAAAAAAAAAAGAAAGAGTCCTCATTCCTTGAAAGTATCCTCTAAATCCCCATAAATGAACCCTGTTTCCAGGCTGCTCCCATAGACCTTTGCCTTTCTCTGATGATAACCACAGCTGATGCCACAAACTGTTGCTCCTGCTCCTGGTTTGGTGGTCACTGCAAAGACGTGCTCCAGTAATTCCTAGCTATTTCTGTGTAGAGAGTCAGTCCCTTGCTAGTCCTGATCCTGCCTCTGCCCAACCCTCCCAAGCTCAGTTGAATTATTTAAGGCCCCTTCTGTGCTTTCCAGCCGTGGAGAGCTGGAACGCTGAGGAACCCAATCTTTGCTTAAAGTAAAAGTGAGAGCTCTAGAAAATAGGAATTTAGAACAAGGAAAACTTTTCCTTCTTGGCATCTGGTGACGTGGTGGCTTTGTCAGGACACTACCTTTAGCCCCTATTTTCCTTTCTGAAGGTTGATCATTGCTTTAATTACATCTGAAAATGACTCTGTAGTGTTCGATCATCCACTAAACTCACCCATTAAACTCACCCAGCCCAGAGCCACGACCTCCACCTTGAGATAAGGCCAAATGCTGATGCATGTCACCTTGATCTCAGGGCACTCTAGCAGCACTATCTGCAGTCAGCAGTGACAGAGAATACGCTGTCATGCAAATTTAGTGAGACTTTCCCTGGACTGTTTGTTTCGCTCTCAAACCAGGAACTCCAGCAGGTTCTCAGCTAGGATGGTTTGTTACAGATTCTTAGTGACATCTTCTGGACACAAACAATAATGGCCAGGAAAATTAAAGACAGAAGGCTGTCTGCTCCGTCTCTGCTTGCAGAGTTCAATGCACGCCAAGGTATTTCATAGATGGTATCTTGTACGCGGTCACATGGTTCCTGAGCACCTTTCCCATTCACGTATTTCAGATATGTGAAGATACTTTAAATGGGGGAGATGTAGTAACCTGGAGTATTTTGGTTTAAAGCAGCAATATTTGCCCTTCAAGGAGAATATAAAGATTTCCCTGGATTCCCTCCTTCAACACCTGATAGTTTACCTGCAGTTATACTCACAATTTGTTTAAAATTATACTCAGTATTTGTTTAAACTATGGGTTTCAAATGGCACTTCTAATGCTCCTGCTGCCCAGGGTCTCTTTGTGTCCCTTTTGTCTTCTCTTTCTCTCGCATCCACATTCATACATGTGCTCTTCTTCCTCTGGCCTCTTTTCCCTGAGCTAGATGAGGCAGACTGATGACGCACTGTATGTATGTGGGTGTGTATTTTTGTCACAGGATCTTGTCCTATAAAAAGGCATCCAAGGAATGAATGTAAACAGACTGAACACTGCCTTCTTCCCTTCACCACTGGCAACAAGGACGCTTAGGAGCAGCCTCAGACTGAGCATTCAACTAAGAGCCAGGAGCTCCTTGCCTCTGACTAGGCCACACATCCTTAACAGCTCTTGGGCTCCATCTCATTCTCCAAGCTGAAGGTAGCATGCAGTGCTGCAACCAAAACAGAAGAAGGTTCTTGAATACAGCTATATTTCAGACAGGGAAATAAACAAGGAAACCCGCGGTTCCTGCCATACCATGAAACTAGGGTGAAGTTTGAGGGAGTTTTGTGATCAGAAATTGGTAAGTACTATGACAAGGAGAAAACAGGAATGTCTGCAGTGTTAGGTGATAGGTAATAACACAAATACGTTAGGAATGGGTTGTTCCTGCCCATATCTGAACCTTGAGCAGCAGTTGAGTTACAAGGGAACACAACCCATATCCATTTATCCACATATCTAGCAAGGTAACAAGTGTGGATGTTAAGGGACATAAGGGAAGCTCCTTATATACCAGGAGTGTCTGGAAAACTCTCCCCTCTGGATGAGAGAGCAGTTCCATACATCTAAATGTTAATGCCTATTTTTTTCCTGACACTAAACCACGATTTGCTGCAGTATGCAAATTTCTGCAGAATGTGAATTGACAAGCTGCAGCCCTTTTTTTCTGGGCCATCAACCTTGCTTTCTAGGGAGTTGCCACTAGACTTCTTCCAGTCCTTGAAATACTTTAATTGGCCGCTCTGTGTCTTAGAAGGGCAGAGAGCACAAACTAAAACCCAACAGGGACAGTCTTCAGTCAGTTCCACAGCCATAAGGACTAAGTGCATGGAATTTGACCCCAAGGACTCTGTATACAATCCTTGCACTTGCTGGGACTGTGCATAACCCTACTCTCCTGAGCATCACTTGTGAAAAGAGTCTAATTGCTGAATACAAAATTTTACATTCCATCCTAAGTAAGGTACACAGGGACAGAACAAATTCCAGCAGCTCCATGGAAGGCCAAAAGGAAAAAATGCTCCCCGAGAAAAGAAAAAAAAAGACTTTTTAAGTAGAAAGTGAGGGCAGGAGGAGGGAGATGGAAAAGAAGAGCTGAACAGAGCGAGCCCCATGAACACAGAACAAAGCCAAGAAGGTTACATTACGGCTAGCTGAAGCACATCCGCTCTATTCAGCTGTGTCTGTGCAGGAAGATAAGGGGGGCCAAGGACTGCCAGGTGCAAAGGAGCTTGATGAAAACCCACAGCAGTATGAGGCATGAGCTGAGCTAAAGAGCCCCAAGGCAGAAGCGAGCAATAACTTGAGTTCAGTACAGTCAGAAGGAGAAACAAAGATACACTGGTTTCAGTGTATGGATACCAACCAGGAGCATGGCCATGCCTGGCAGCTGTCTTCATGCAATGCACAAGCCTGTCTTGCTGACTTGCAGCTCCTCCAGGCACCATTAGATGCCACTCTGCAGCACTCTTCAACCAACCCAGCCACCTCCAACACCTTCTGGCAGCTCCAAATACTGGTGCCAGGCGAGGGACAGAGCAGCTGGTGGCAGTGGGCATTGCAAGCAGCAGCCACAAGAGTTCGACTGGCAGGAGGGGAGGGTCAGGGCTATGCTCTGGCTGAACTAACAGGAGGCTTCTCCTTACCCTGCCGTAGGGGAGATAGGCCACCTCTGGCAGTCTCCCATGGGTCACTGCTCCTCAGTCAGACCCCAGGCTGCTCTGTCACAGCTAGCCACAGAGTTTTGCCTGCACAGGAAACTTAACCAGATTTTGTCTGTCATCCCTGCTGCAGACCTGAGCTCCCCTCCCAGATAGCACCCACAAACATAACACATGCTGCCAGCCTGATTCAGCTCCATCAATTTCCTTCTGGAGGTCCATCACCTTTCTGCTCTCAACCTCTGCAGATAGCAACCTGCCTTGCATCCAACCCAAACTCATTGTGTCAAAGGACGCACTGCTGTTTGGGGAGGGGCATTCTGATTAAAGATCTTGATGTATGATCAGAGGTAAATTATCAGCAAGCAGTTAAATCATTTGCATTCAGGGTCACGCACAGAAGGGCATCAAACTCAACAACTTGAAGCACAAACAAGGCAGACAGCATCAGCAGGAGCTGGAGGAGTGGAAGGCTCGACTGCCTGGAAAAAGGCAAGACTTAAGAGGAAAAGATTACAGTCAGCTTGACCTTCTGCCTGGTTTGCCACTCAGAATGACAGCATCACTTTCCTCCTCTTCCTGAGCACTGTCCTTATTTTCCACCCCAGTTTCTTGCTGAACTTTTCCTCTTCTCTTGTGGCCCAAGGGCAAAGGGACAGGAAGAACCTGAGTGACAGGACAGAAGTACAGAGTGAATGTGGAAGGGAAAGAAAAGTAGGCGAGATGGCCATGCACAAGTTGCATCAGGGTAGTACAAGGCATGGTAATGGGACCATCGCTCGCTCTTATGTGTGCCAATTCCCCAGGTCCCAGGACACAAAGCAGCATTCATAGTTGCTCCCATTAGATAGACCTCCCAGCTGCCAATGCTAGCTGTTGCAGTGAAGATGGGGCCAGAATTCAGCTGTGGCAACAAAACAGCTAAAGCATTTGGGGGAGGAACACGCATGGGGGAGAATGGGATACGGCAGCAGAGAATGTTTAATTTTGCTTTCCAGTGCACAGGGTGTGATTGACAAATGAGGTGTGAGTGGTCAATTCTGAGAGTTCTCACAGCTGGAGTTGCATGTTGGTATGACTGATGTAAAAGTAGCAAGCAATCACAACTGCAGGCCTAGGAAATCTCCCACTCCCCAGTTCTAGCCCACCTATGCCTCCTGTCTAGGGACCAAAAATATCCATGGTTTAGACACTCAGGGGCTACATTTAAGTCCTATTCCATAGCCAGCAGCTCTTCTTGTCATAAAGTATCATCTAACCAGAGCTTACCAAATATGCTGAATCCCTTGGAAAAAATAACCCAGAACACCACAAACAGGCTACGGTCAGGAGAAGTTCCAAAAGTTTGTCTGCAAGTTTACAGTGCACACCTCCCCAGCCTGTCACAGCCACCAACTCATCAGTTAGTATTGGAAAGTTTTCTTGCAAATTTTGCTGACACATGCAGGCTAACTCCTTGGGTCTGCCCACATGCAGAGAGCTCCCTTAGTCATGGCGGACCTGACCACAATTCATCTCCTGGGTCAGACAGTTGAAAGGCACAGTGATACCTTGGCTGAAGTTTCACTGCCTTGGTCAGGTTTTGCTTTTTCCATGCTCTCTTGTTTTGTTTTTCCATGTTGATTAAGGATTGTGAATGCTGAAATTTCTCATTAAAGTTAAATCATACTTCCTGGGTCTAGATTTTTACACAAACTCCAAACTGTCCTTTTGGTAAGGTCAGGCCAGGTCAGGTTTTCCAAAAGGCTCAGTTTAAAAACGAAGCAGATGGCCAAATACCCTCCAGGCTTTGGAAATAAATAAACTGGCTTTGGAGTCAGTTACCATTTTCAGATCCCATCCACTGAAGTCCATTGACTTTAACAGGAGCAGAATACAAAGAAAATGAATCTCTGCTAACACACTTCGTGACAGTTTGTCTAATAAATTCGTGATTTAGTAACAGGATACATTATTGCTGCAAATGGCAGACTGGGCTCTTTGACAGTGTAATTACAGATAAGAACAGGTTGTGAAGCTGCAGATAGAAAAGGAGGGGGTAGTAATAGTTCCACGAGCAGATTGGTACAACAGGTTATTAGTCTGTCAGCAGGACAGGAACAGTATTTTACCAGTGGTTCTCCATTCTTCAGTAAAAACTGGTATGTGTTAGAATAGCCAGGTTTTCAGTACTACCCAACTTTGTGATCTAGTTCCCTTAACAGCTACAGGAAACACACAAACATAGCTGTGCACTCCTATGTTATCACAGCTGTAGTCCCATAATTGGGAGTTCAGTTTTCAAGGAAAGGAAAGAGGCAGTAGTGGTTTCAAAACTAGAATTTAACCACAAGAACCAGTACCCCCACCATCTAAGCAGGGCTAGATCAGCATATGGAAAAAGAGATGACCAAAGTAGAACTACGTGATTAAGGACATTGTCACATTACACTGCAGCCTTTTCCATCACCACAGCGGACCAGGGAGGGTTGTGGAGAGTTTCCCTGTTCTTGGCACAGACAGTACAGTCTTGGTTAGTCTGGTAGCTAGAGGGCCAGGACAAACAGGAGGCTGTCAGTATCTAATACATTCATATAACTAGACCCTGACACAATCAAACACCAAACTCATTAGGCTTGTTACATAATTCCTACCATCTGCTCAGAGACTGCCAGACAGTCAGATCCTCTTCTAAGAAGTTTGTACCCAGCAATAGGAAAGGAAAGAGTTTCTAATGAGTCATGTCCAGAGAAAACAAAGAGCCTTTGACTTCAATCGTTTTACTCTTTCTTTTCTGCTTCACTGAAAGGGAATATTATGGTATCACTACACCTGGCTCAGCCACCAGCTGTTAATAAAAAGCTGATATTAACCAAATAAATATTCCCTTGTAACAAACTCTGCAACAGTCAACCAGTTACTTTCATTACCACTGGACAAATGGATTTGGGGTCCACAGGGCTGAACAGGAGAGCTCAACAAAGCTAGAGGCTGTGGAGTAGCACAAACCAGACTCACTGCTAACATCCTCTGAGCTCTGCACGTGCATGCTTGGAAGAGGTGGCTAGCTGCCCTCCGGAGCCTGCAGCCTACAGAGTGAGAGAGATAAACCCAACTAGCATAAATTAGCATATACAATTTTTATGAAGTTGTTCAGACAAACATATTATATGCCCAAAACACTCTACAAGTAATTTGGGAATGTCTTTTACTGCCCATGGTGATGAGGCCAAAATGCAGAGAGTTTTTTTTCAGACAGTGGCTGCTGAGCTGAAACGTACCAGCATGGAAAAGCAGGAAATAGGCTAAGTATCAGGAGATTTCCAGTCTCCACATAGGCAAGCACTGAAGCACCAAAATATTTGTGGTTGCGTGTGCCTAATGAAAATCAGCATGCTTTAAGAAAAAGCTGCAGAGCTGCCTGGGGAAAAATAAAAAATAATCAAAATCAAATGAGGTCATTTATGTGTGAATTACTTTGATAAGTGAAATGAGGCAGGAGAGTGCCCAGATCTGTTTTCATTGGATGAAAAAATCCAATCTTTTACTAGAGGAAAAAGAATGTTACACTTATTCAGAGAAATGCATTTTTGAAAAGTATAGTCATTTCTGGCTTGTACCTAAACCTCAGTTTGCAGGAGGCAATAAAGGGACAGTAAGGAAGATTCCTGTTGTTATATTTTACCTATGACCCACCAGTGGTCACCAACAGAGTAAGATACTGGGCTAAAGGGACCTCTGAGTAGATGATTTTATGTTCATGATCTCCTTCACAAGCTGCCATGGGGATTTTGGAGTGGAGGTACCCACGTTTCCAAATATAGCTGTGAACTTCAGACTGAGATCAACTTAGAAACTATGAACTATACTGCCCTGTTTCTTATTAGGATATAATTTCTGGACTGTACCAAGGAGATTTTTGATAAGCCTGAAAAGTCTTCAAATAGGATTTGTTATTTATGTAGACGGGGGCATGAAAGACACCTTTTCATTCACTTTTGTATGTGTTACTAGTACTTGTATGCTGATGAACCAGTTATTTGCTAATCCCTAACAAACAAGCCCCTCAGCCCTGCCTTCTATGAAGAGATAGTTCCAAAGTCTTTAAGCACCTTAGGTTTAAATAAGACTACTTAAACATCTTTCTCACTGCTTCCAAGAGCAAAAGAATTAGATCAAATGTGAAGAGTTGAATTTGCTAAAATAGCAGATGATAATACAGGCACTGCTGAAATGATGAGTCCATAAAGAAACATGAAAATGCTTTTTTATATTTACCCTTGGTATTTCTGGGCCATGTTTAATGTTCTAGCTGGAACTGGAAGCGGGGTTTTCTTCCTGCTTAGTAAACCACTTTCCACAAGTTGCTCATTACGTGCCACCTATAGCTTTTATTAATGGTCTTAAATGTTGCATGGTAATGGGGTTCAAGAAAAGCAGTCCTCCACGTTTTACCAGACAGGCATTGCACACAAGGCACTGAATTCGCAACATGCATGATGTTCTTTACACTGATATAAGTGTTTTCAGGCATTTGTGTATCAGTTAAATCAAAGGCCTTGAAAACAATATTGGTTTCTGCAGCTCTGCATGCCTGGTGAGCAGAAAAAGCCAGCAGAGCATTCTAGAAAGACCAGCTGATATGTGCTTTCTTTCTTACAAATCATCCCAGTTGTGATCTGACTGAAGTTAACATCAAGACCCAAAAGGAGTCAAACAGTGATGAGAGTCTCTGTTCCTTTCATTGTATTTAGAATATTTTAAAGTCAGTTTAGCACTAATAAAAGTCACCTGAGTAGCATTCCTGAAGCAGTTCTTTAAGTGAGGATTGTTTTCAAACTTGACAACAGCCCCCAGATTAAGAGACTGTCAAGTGCCACCCATCAGTCATTTTTTCTGTTAAGCAGCTAGCACCTTAAGGGAAAGGAGTGCCCATCTTTCCCTGACTGCCTAATGCTCCTGAGACCTTGTTGTGGCATCTGTGCATTGAAATCCCTGGCAGTCAGGTGTTAAGTTGTGCTTAACAATAATACCAAGTTACTCACTATCCTCTCCAGTTTGGCATGGCAGATCTATAGTAAGCACATGGTATGCAGGTGAATGCCCGGACAGCCAAAGGAGAATACTGCAACATTACCCCACAAAAATTGCCTTAGCATTTCCTAGTTACCCTGCACTGTGCACAACGGTGGGATGCAAAAGGTTTGAGCAATTTTATGCAGTTGCTGACACTGTTCTGCATGGAGGTTTGTGTTTATTAGGAATTCTAGAAAGATGTGACCCAGATGAGAGGGCAGCTGGTTCCACCTCTGCTCAGTCAATACCCTCTGCCGAATGCAAAACAGTTCGTTATTGAGCTTATGAAATTGCCACAAGATGCTACCTAGAAACCTCCAAAATCAAGTTTTAATATTCAGAGCACCATAAAGAATTCTGAGTAACTTAAGATTTGGATTTCATTTGGCAGCTTGGAGTGTATTTGAAAGTGGGATGTTGCAGAAAGGATTGGGCCTGCTGAGTCGATTGTTTGCTGAGCTGGGTCTGTGTACTCTCTGCACAGTGTACCCAGTGTTCCTCTCCACCAAGCAGAGGGGGACAGGCTGTCCAAGAGTACCTTATTATGACCATCTCAGTATTTTGTGCAAATTCATGATACTTCACTGTGTATCTATGGGGAAGAAGGAAAGCAAATTCTTAATTCCCTTATTTGCAGAACAAGCGGAAACAGAGACAAAAGGAGTTGCCGGAGGCTATACAGTCAACAGCAGAGGCCATTTTAGGACCCAGATAAGGATTTCTCTTCTACAGTATCCAAAATAAGTTTATTGAATGATTTGGCAAATATTTCAATATCAGCTATTTATTCAGGGAAGGAACTGCGTCATTTTTTGTGATTGCAAACTTCAGGCAAACAAAAGGAATACGTAATAATCAAATCTTTAAAAGATTAGAACCTTACACTTTAGAAATGAATCATTTTTAAAACAAAGGCAAATGAGGAAGAGGGGGAAGGCAATGAATAGCTCCCTGATAAACCAAAATCTTTTCCCACAAACAAGATGCTTAGACATTGTGCAAAGATATGTACAGAAATATTTGTTTAATTTCTTAGCTTCTAAATCTGTTCCCCCACCACATTGTGGAGAGCATGGAAAATTAACTTGCCTTAAGAAAAACAAGCACAGCAAGTTGGCATTTATCAGTTCCATACACTGATAATGTCTGATTGTAACAGCACTTTTCATTAGCAATATAAAAATACTATTACAACTGCCTGAAGGGTGACAGTCAGCATGTCAGATTCCCATATGTTTCCAAGAGAATCCCGGAGTGTGATTACCAGCAACTTCTTACCTGACAAGATAGCAAATTGCCTGTGGAGCTGCTCTATTATATCCACTGCAACCAGCGGCCGTATCTCCTGCTGCATGATTTCATCTGTGCAAGTGAAAACAGAAATCTTCAATGAGTTAATAAAACCTTAATGACAATTTTTCCATCCTTTAAGAACCCAGCAAAACAAAGATGGCACTCAAAGGAAAAGAGCCTGGGTTGACTATTGGTTCAGATGTTATATGACTATCATGGAGAAGTTTATGATACTTACAGAGTCTCATCTTCAGCCTACTTACTTTATCGCCTTGTGATTTCAGAGAGAGTTTTTCATAAACCAGCTCCAGTAGATTTGCCAGAGCTTGTCACAGGTTTGCTCAAGCTGACAGCCTGCTCCTTACTACTTCATGTTCCATATTAAGCCACTCCACTTGGCCTCCCACATAAAGCAGCTTTTCACTCTTTGAAACAGTAAAGTCTATTTCAGATACAGTGCCATGTTCCACCCTGAACTCCCTGGTCTCTGCTTGAGGACTTTGTGTAAGCAGCCAATCCCGAACAGTTTCCTTTGCTGATGCTTTTTCCGCTACAAGCAAATACATAGTAAAAGGAGGAAATAAGGGGCTGTGAAGCTTTCTTATCATGAAAACAAAGCCTTTTCTTTTGAAGTAAACACTGAAAAGTTAAAAAATAACTTGGCAAGCAGCTGGGGAAAAATCACCACAATTTTTGTGTGTGATCTATTCAGTGACCAGCAACTATAATCTCACATTGAGCTAATTTGATCTCTCTCTCTAACAGGTGCACCCAATTGTTCCCCCCACTCTTCACCCCAGTCTAGACCAGCAACACTTACTGGGGAGTACTGCCAGCTCGACTGGCAGGATCCAGGCTTACGTTACAATAGCACCTATTATAATTAGGCCTTTAGTCACTGTGCAGCTACAGAACAACCACCAGTCCTGGCTTTGTACAGCTCACCTCTATCTGCCCAGACAACAGGCGGAAGGAAGGAAGCTGGGTCCAGACTGACCACAGATCAGACTAAAGGCAGGTAGTCGCCCTAGTTAAGCATCACGGTCTTCATTGATGTCAATACAATGCAGGCACTGAAATACTTTGGTGCACCTGGTTTTAAACAAACTGTTCAGAAATAGAGAGGGAGGTCAGAGAGGTTAGAAATTAGCTTCTTTCTCCTGCGTCCTAGTCTGCTGCCCAAAATACCATCTCTGTCTTGCTTTCAGACATCTACTCTGATCCTTTCCAGAACTAGGGATTCTAGATTTTAAATTGCACAGTGTCACTTGGAAACTTTTCTATTAATTTTCAAACCACTAATGCCATGAGACAAAGTAACGGAAGAGCTTGTGTCACTGCCCTCTCCTAGACAGACGGTGACACACAATATGGAAAGAAGTTGCATAGATTTTGGCTGATGCACAAAACACGGCAATAATTCCAAGCAATTGAAAAAAAAATAATCTCAAGGGAGCTGATCTGCAAATCCTCCCTTTGAACTAAAAAGGGGAAAAGTCAAACTAGAATGAGTGATGTTTTTGATGTGGGACCTTCATTTGCATCCTGCTTATACAGCCCACTATCAGCTGCTCTGATTCTTGACATTGCAGGTGGCTAAGAGCCAGAAGAGCAGACTAATGAATCATGGCTAGAGAGCATGGTTTCAGTGGTGTTCATAGAACTTACTGTAATTTCAATCTACTGCTGTGGTCATGTATTTACACTGTTGCACTGACTTAGCAGAACCAAGGCTTGACTTTAGACACAGACTAGTTTGTTTTCACTCTGAGCAGAGATACACTGCTCCAAGTTACCAAGATGGGTGTCTGCAGAGCACCAAGCCACACAGTTATAGCCCAAGAGCCCTTCATGTCAATGTGGGAGTTATGCTCACTTATTTGAATGTGTGATTCCTAGTCACCAAATGTATTTTATGCTACTTTTCTAATCACCTGAATGGAGGCCAAGGGTTGTCCAAGATCTAAATCTGTGTCAGGTACAGCATGTATATATACATAAGAGACCAGTGAGACTCAAGATCTCCTAAACTGGTGGCAGCTGCAGGTAGGGAAGAGAACAATTTGTTTCAAAAAGCATAGTGGAACACTTTAGATTTGTGGCTTATTCTCTCAGTCAAAACCTGAATATGCAGTAGAGATCACAACACATCAGAAGATAGAATCAGCCTTTATAGGAAAACCAACATATCTTCTCCCCATCCCAAGGCACCAGAACTCAACAATGAAAATTACATCCCAACACAGCTTCGCAACAGCATCTTACACACAGACTCATGACTTAATCTCCAGAGATGACCCTGTGAAAACCAACAGAGTTTGCCTTTGTTTGGAGTGGCAAGAAACCTTACAAAGCAGTGTTGCTCTTGGCTGATTGACACAGTTTGTAAGATAAGGGATCCTGGTCATTCAGATAGGTACAAATATATTCTGATACCAGCTCAGTGTTTGCTTTTCTCTCCAGACTTCACAGAGCAGGAAATAAGAGCGGGATCTACCTCATGTCTGCCTTGACATCAGGGCAACTTAACCTTGTGCTCTGATGCATTACACTACTTCGTAGCAGCCACAGTGCAGTGGTTGTCTGGACCACCCCATCACACCATCTTTCCTCCAGCCTTGATTGCTACAGCAGAACTGCTAAAAGCAATGCACATCTACCTGTAGAAGTGTCCTGTGCTACAGAGGGTGCTGCTGGTGAATGATCTTCCAGCATATTGCTGACATTGTTCTGAAATCTGCTTGGGGAACAGACTCATGCCCTTTCTCTCAACATGACCCTAATGACTATATTTCACAAGGCTTCTATAACAAACAGGCCAAAGGGACCAAAGACTGCACAAGGCCAGAACAGGGCTGGTCTCTTCCACTGAAGAGGATTATGGTCTTCTCTGTGCTATATGTGTTCTGCACGTGCTAAAAGAGAGTCATTCTCCAGGACTGGAACAGTAGGACCTTTTCATCAGCAGGGCACCCACTTGCAATTGATTTTAAAGTAGGACAAAAGCCTGCAAATTTCTAGACAGAGCAACAAAAAGGCTAAAACAGTAATATTGTTCTGAGTCTCTCTGTCTGTAGACACCCTGGACCTGAGATAACTCAGTGTTATGGTCTGTGGGAATTCATTGAAATGGATAGTAAAGCTAAACTCAGTACATCATATTCAGCAAGTCATGTTCAGTTTCTCAAAGGAAAGCCCACTGAACAGCTAGGGACAGAGAATTGATTTCCACTCTGTGCCTTTACAAAGATAACTAGCAATCCTATTTGCTGGGCTTTGGTTTTGATACCACACATGGCCACTTAGAGACTGAAGGACGGAACAACCTCCTGGTCTCCCCGCAGGTATCTTACTGACCCCAGCTGACATTATTCAAGGCAGCAGAGTAGGATGCTGCAGCAGTAATCTCACCCCTCCTCCCACAGCTTTTTCTTGTCTCTATACCAAACATCCATAAATCCTTAATCCTTAGACATCAGGATTCCCAGAGACTGTGTTATCCACTTCTGATAATAGTTTTGTGCATAGGAAGGCCATGTCAACTGGCACAGCATCACCTATCTTGCGCATCCATCAGACAAAGCAGGGAAGTCAGAGGACCCGCAAAGTAGTTTATACCCTGCCACTTTGAGTTGCTGTGTTTACCTCCTCCCCCAGCCCACCTAAAGGGAGTTTTATGCCAATTCATTATCTGTATGGTGGCAGCACAGAGATCCCAGCCAACAGCCACATGGTACTCCAGGTTTTGAGGAAATTGAAAGAGTACACGTTCCCAAAGCAACAACAGTAACCCATTAGGTTTTTTCATTTTTTTCTCTGCAGTTTCCCCCATGCCTGTCCAGAATGGGATCTGTGGGGGAAACTGCAAAGTAAAAAAGGAAATGCTGAACAAAATAATTTTGAATATACAAGGATATTTATTAGAAAGCAGAGACCACCATAAGCCAGATTTCTCTGCTAGCTGCTTAAGGACAGCATGTTGATAGCCCTGTTTAGAGTCAGTCAAATACTACACCCAAGGAACCAGCAACAAAAAGGTCCTGTAATCTATGAATACAATTCTCAACAGGTACTGACAAGCGTGTCCAGATCGTTGGTCAAAGACTTTTTGCATCCTGCAGACAGCCTATTTGAAGTGTTTCTGAATCACCATAATAGTTATAGATATGCCCTTTTCAAACCACAGGTTGGCAGCAAGATGAAGGCAGAAAAGAGAAAAATGGGTGTGGAGAGGTGACTATAGCTGAATCAAAAATAGCAAAGAAAAAAAACCCCAACCCAGAAGCAGGGAAAAAAGAAATCAAAATAATATTTAAAACTGAGCTTGGACTGTCAGAACTGAGAAACCTTGGAGCATCCATTGAAGTAAATGCTGCTGATTTCAGTGACAACTGTGCAGTCCCAAAGGTAGACAGGTGCAATCAGATTTGGGTGATCAGGACTGAGCTTATGCCAAACAGTTGCAAAAATGGAGCAAAGGTTTCTACAATGGATGAGACAATCACAAGAAGGCTCGAAACAGAAAATGAACTAGAAAATGTGCCACCATCTCTAGCCTCTCAGAGGCTTGCTTATCCCTCCAGGGTGACAAACCTGCCAGTACAATAACTTGCTTTTGATGGTTGCCAATATGAAGGCATCATTAATATCATCTAGTCTTAAGCAAAACAGAAGTCTCCCCCGCCCCCTTCATATAGCTGTTTTATTAACAAGCTCTAAAAATAGCTTGGTTTCTGGTTTCCAAGTATCCTTTTTCTACCAAAATAATTTTGTGGTGTAAGGATAAGATGAAGTAATAGAAACAAGAAACTGCAGAGTGCCAGTTGGTTCTCATCAAATCCCCTGCCTGGGCAAGACAAGCCACATGGGATTTGCTGTAAAACCCACACTCTGCAGGAGACATTCAGATGATGAGAAAGGTGGCATAAAATACATTTGGTGACTAGGAATCACACATTCAAGTAAGTGAGCATAGCTCACACACTGACATGCTGGGAAAAGAAATTGTAGCAAAAGAAACTAGCAGGACACTGAGAAAATCTGAGGAAACAAGGAAAGGTGCCTTGTGAGCCCAAATGGCAAATCAGATCACATGGCTACACAATGTCAGTAGCTGTAGCCAACAGCACTCAAGATCACATTTGCCCTCTTGCATCTTCCTTTAGGACAGCACTTAAAGGTAGTTACTCTCTAATACTAAAGAATTTGTCACACCACCACAGCACAGAGCTTGCAACAGAAGTCCCTGTCCTTGGAAACATGGTGCTGCTGAAGGAAGTTTTCAATCTTTGACTAAAAGAAAAGCTTGAAAAAATTCTTGAAAGCAAATTGAAAGACACAGGTCTGGGTTTGTTTTAAAGCCATGGCATTTTGCCTAGCATTAGTGAACATTAATCCCTTCACATCTTCCACTAACTTTACCCCAGGAGGTTCTGTAGCCTTCCTGCTCTGGGTACTGCAAGCCACAAGCCTGCAGGAAGCGGTGTTCAGCCTCTTGGGCAGAAGCAACTTACCATTTTCCTGTGGGACAGAAAACAGCCACAGCTGAGAAAACCCTGCTTTAGGCTGACATGAGCTGGTATTGAGCTAACAGCTGCAGGTTCATAGACTACTTCAGAAAAACTTATTGATGACAGGCATCTTTTAATTCACTACACAGGGACCCAAAAGTCAATGGGAAGGTTTTGGGAAGCTGATAAACCACAAGAGCTTGACAACAACTTGCTTCATTGCACCTTGCAAATATCTGCAGAAGAGATTGGATGACCCCTTGTCACTTCAGAGCAGTCCTGTCCTCTGATAAAAGGTCTGTAACAGCCATATCAAAATATACACCAGCCAAGTGCCTGGAACATGGCTATCTTGGCAACCTTGACTCAGGCATTTCCTAGCTTCTGTTTGACCATTCTTGTGGTCTTAATTTTTTTTTTTTAATTGAAGAGGCAGTTACACATAGCTTCTCAAATTTAAAAAAGACAAAAGCTTAATTGATCAAACAGTATTATATGAAACAATGGCAATCCCCCACATAGGTTACCAAAGTTGAATCTTTACACATACCATGCAGTTCTTCATTACTTGAGCTAATTGAAATGTGAATAAGGATGTGATACTAGGGAGGGAGAAACAAGTCAGTTCATCTACTCTTGGTTCTCCTCTTAAACTGCTATAAATTCAATTCCTAGCAGAGACTGTTCAAGTTTTTACATGCAAGACCAGTTTCACTGCAGAAGAATTAGGCCTTACAGCTTTGCTTCCCAAGCTTTTCTACCAAGGGGAGGAAAAAGAAAAGCAATTACTATAGCCATCTGCCTGACACAGCTTTTCCTCCCTCCCAGATCTCTAGGGAGGCTAGCTGCAACTGTGCTATCTAATCTTTAAGTGAAAAGCCGTTCATTTATGCTTCCTAATTCCTCACTTAAAAATGAAACACATTTGGGCTTCCCCACACACACTTGCCTATTTTATTTCTCACCACAGTTGTATGTATTCCTGCAGCAGGTCTGTAGCACAGTCTACAGACTGTCGCCTTCAAGACTACACCAACAGCAGCTGATTAAAAGCTACAATGAATACGATGCTGTTCCCTCCTCTCTTCTCTGAGCAGAGAGAAACTAGTCTACATGCTAATGGCAACTAACGGTTTCCAACAGTGTTGGAAAGATGACCTGCTGGACTGAAAGATTGGACTGCACAGAGCAGATTGACACAGCAGTGCCTATTGCTCCGTGAAAGACAACCAAAGGCCATAACAGGACACTGGGGTTTCTTTGGTTTTTAGTGACTGAATGCTACAACTGCCTGGCCTTCTGTTGACTAGAGGAGGCGGTTGTTTCAATCCCCCATCTGAAGTCGCTAATCTTGGAATAAAGGGCTACAAATTTCCAGAGCAAAGTTCATCTCTGCTTCATGACAGCCTAATATGTAATTCACAGGGAAGGAAAACAGCTGGGAGTGAAATAAAATCTTTGCTAAAATTTTAGAGTACGTCGGCCTACTTCTACTCTGTGCAAGCTCAGTCAAAAACGACCCTCACAGCATTAAAATCAAAATCGTGGATTTGGGGAAAAATCAGATTGCTGAAGGGATGAAAAAGAGTCAGGTTAAGCATAAGGACAGAGATTTCATTTTAAGAGCATGAAAGGACACCTAATGTTACGTGTTCTTATTATTCTCTAAAAGTACCAAAAGGCAACACACAAATCCAGAGTGCGAAAGTTGCAAAGTACCTACAGTTCAAACGTTCTCCCTAGTCCTGTGTCTGCTTGCTATGAATAACAACAGTTAGTCTAGCAGACCTAAATCAGATTTCAAGAATTAAACACACTAAGGGGACAAATTTGCATGTCTTCATAGCTAAGGTTTAAGCAGGCTAAAGGATTTGAAAATATTCTGTCCCACCAGAATTCCCAATGCAAACCCTTAAGCAAAATATTTCCCTTCCTGAAGGCCAAAAAGAACTTTAGTTATTACATCAGAGAAAGAAGCTCTTGGTTTGGGTTTCTTTTTTTTTTTTTTTAATTCTGTTTATTTCTCTTTCTCACCATTTGTGCCCTTTGTTTACTTTTTGAAAAGGTTTGTTTATTCTTTCAGCCCAGACAGAGAAACTGCAAGGTCAGTTACTGATACAAGCTGGCTGTGCTACAGATTGTTTGCTTTAAAGAGGAACTAAACCAGCTATAAACAGAAAGGAAATCCCATCCTTTCTCTTATTCTTCTGCACATTCCCACCACCTCTTTTTTTGCTAACCCATGTTGAGTCAACTGAAAACTAGGCCAGGAAAAAAGTTATGGTAAATAAAGTGAGGCAATCTTTTTCTTAGTGGATTGCTTCTTATCTGGGTTAGTTCTCCGCAAAGGAGCTTGAAGGATACAAGTGCTAGTAAGGCGTGTGGTGGGAAATGGCAAGGCCAGGACTACCTCTTAGAGCAGAGAATCACACTTAGATCAACTTAGAGCAAAAGCCAAAATGCAGCACATGTAGGGGACCAGTGTCATCTCTTCTCTTACATAATTTGTTACCCAAACACATCTGTGAAACATACAAAGTGTATTTGTTTAAATGGAATTTCTATTCTCATTAAAACCAAGTTTCATAGCAAAGTTTGCTAAATAGCTTCCAAAGACAGAAGATTCATCTAGAATATTTAAGTAAATCTGGTTCATGTTTGGAGGTATCCCTTAAAGTTTGTTGGTTTAGTTTTGGTTTTTTAACTGTAACAGCAAACCCAACTTTCTGTACGCTAATGTAGGAGAAATCTGGGCAGGCAAGGTTAGGAGCAACTGTCTTGAGTGATGCACTGTATGCTCTGATCCCTTGAGAAGGGGACACATCTAAGCTATGGTGTAGATGGAATTGCCTTGCAAGCTTTCCCAAACAATGATGTCCATGAAAGAGGGAAAGGTTAGAAATACACCCTTTTCTCTGAAGAGCTCAAAAACCTGTGACCCTCAGCGTCTATCTGCGCAGAAGCTGAACTGGTACCTGATGTGATCTTTTATTGCACAGCAGACTTGCTCTGAAGTTTTGTCCCTTTGTTATGCTAAATTGCAATCAGTATTTCAACAGCATTCTGCGCAAGCTAATGAAGGGTGTACAGCTTTACCTGAGCTTTGCTCTGCAGGCACATTAAACATTTATTCCGATTTTTAAGTCTTTCAGCAAAGATTGCTCAAATTACTTTGGATCACTGCATTTTTCAGTTCATGTCATTGACTAAATTTGATGTTCACTTTTAACATAAAATTACAGGAGTGGAGAGGTCACAGATTGAATAGACCTGTTTAGTGGTTATGTTTTCCCATGCTCCAGGAGTGGTTACGGACTTAGTTAAAGAAGTTGTTTTTACAGGCAGGCATAATACACATTAGGAGTTTACTGTGGCTGACTTGGAAGGGGGAGCTTTTTATATCAAAGAACTGAAATCATGTCCTCCCAACTGGAAATCCCCTCACTTTCAGTTTCTTGAGTATGTATGTTGGGCCACTGTGGTAACTGGAAAATCTAACCACCCTAAAGATACAAACCTATTAACACACCCCTGTGCTTGAAGCTTATTAAATGAAAGATTAAAGAGAGGCTCAAAGCAGTCATTAGTGGCAACCTCCAAAGGAGACATTTGAACGCTGTCCAGGTAAGAAGGTAAGGACTACAGACAGGCAGGCATCAAGGAGTCAGGGACACTGGGGAGAATTAGAATTCCCAGTTATTTGCGGGTCAGCATTGCCACTACATAAAAGGGAAATTTCTCGCTTACCCTCAAGATCACACCAGCCATTAGCAAACTGCAATGACTTTTCAAGGACTTGCTTGCAGTGACTTTCAAGTCACAAAGAGTCCAGCATGCGCCTTCTTTACATTGGAAATGCAAGTGAACCACAGTTATTTTGGATCCAAACCTGAATTTCCCCCAGGCTTTAGATCCAGGCTTTCAGGTGCTTGGTAATTCAGCAGACCCCTCAGGCATGTGCTTACGGCAAAGTTAAGTCCATGTGCAGCTGCACTGAAACTAGAGGAAATGTATACATGCTTGGAGTCCTGTTTTCTTAAACATTTTAGTATGTAATAATCTAAAATGATAGCAGATGGCCAGGAAGTTCAGATACAGAATTAACCCCAAGAGTCAGAAGTAGTGAAATTGACAGTTCTCAATCAGATCTATCTGTAGTTTAAAAATCAGTTATTCACTTCCGTGTCAAACTGGTGAGCAGGCTGTTACCAACCCAGGCAGGATTATATGCTACTGGTATATGCAGTGCTGGTACCACTAACGTGCACCCTCTAGGGGTTATTTCAGCTTTCTAAGGCAACTTCAAAAGATTTTGGTATAGACTTCCTTGGGTGAAGAAACAGATTTTGCCACTTTTTCCATTTAACCACTTCTTGAAAAACAGTCATTTGATGTCCTTGTTTGGCTGGGATTTTTTTTGTTTGTTTTTAAAGTAAATGTCTTACAATTGATTGGTGAATCAAAAAATCAAAATCTTTCTCCTACATAAGTAAATTGGAAAGAAAGTCAAAATAAGCCAGTATTTTGATTTACTTTTGGTACATTCTACAAAAATACATTGGTGTGTACAAATTTATATCTATAGTCACACTTCAAGGATTTTGACAACTACTTCTTGTCAGAATGCACCACAGCATATACTCTCACTGTTCAGTTTAGGTGATTTCCTATCCCATACTCTTATGAAGACACTCCTTATAATGTTTCTGTAAAATCATAAGAGATAAATAAGAAATTATTAACAAATCTTCTCTATACATTATGAACTATCCACATCATTTGCTCAGCAAAATACTTCTATACTTTTTTTTTTTGAGATGTACATTTTTTGATTTCACAGTGCACATACTGGGATATTATGGGGGGATGTTATATCCTGCTCACCACGAAACAGAAACTTTCCTAATAAATAGCATTAAAGGCCAAGGTCTAATCTCAGCAACAGCTTCAAGAAATTAATCCAGATTTACAGCAGCATGGTACAGCCCCATGTCTAGTGCCTCAGTAGTAAACACTTCTTGATAGTTTCTAATTTTTGCCAGAGAAAAGTTAAGTATTCTTCCCAAAATCTGTGCTTCACAACAATGCTGGATTGCTAGAGCGCAATTCCTGCTCAGAAAACAGAACACAACAAAAGAAGGTTTCACATTTCTACACTGTCATATTAAAATCCATCATGAATAACAAAAACCACATGTGGCAAACTGCAAAGCTAAAATACATTCAGTACAATACTTGGACACTAATCTAATCAAGATATACAGCAGACTGTATAGCAGACTTCATTCCTTCCTCCCCAGACCTTGCCAGCAGACAGTTTCACAGTTGAAACTATCTTAGAAAAATTCCAGCCACTGGCTCTGCTCTGAACTATTGCATCCAGTAAAATAATTTTAGAGCCTATTCACATCCTTTTTGAGGGACCACTCAGTTCAGGAGCTGAAGGACTATTTTCTTGCTCAGTCCTGAATAGAGGCCAGTTAACTCAAAAATATTTCCCTGGTTACTGCCATTGGAGACAAACAGTGAGCCATAGCAGCCATCACTGCTGCCAGCAGCACGCTGAATATATATCTCAGTAACAAGACAAATACTGCTCACAGCCAACCTCTCTGCCCAAGGAGACCCAGCAACCCCTCCAGCAGCCTCCTCCAAGCTGCCACCACCATCTCAGTTCAGATTCCCATTAGAAAAGGCAATAGCATGCAAAGCGTGATGCTTCCCCGTTAGACCCACGCACTCACAAGCATGTGCCCTCCCTTGTGTCACAGGCTGGCTTCTCTGCAGTCCCGCTGTGGTAATGAGTTCACACGAGGCAAAGGGGAGGGATGGAGAGAGGCAGCCTTCTGTGGAAGCAGTCCTGGATCTAACCAATGCACCAAAGAGCTGACGCTCTCCTGGAGGAGACTGCACAAATTGCTTAGTAACTGCTTCAACGCAAACCACAGCAGAGACCTCTGACACGCACCATACCCAGGCTTTAATCCTCCCCAAGGTACAGCTGGCTTCTTCCCTCCCAGGCAGCTCTCCACTCAGACCCTTAGACACTTTGGAGGCATTCACAGCTTAGCACAAATAAAGGTACATGCCGACAAGAGACAAAACAGATTCATGTGCTCAGACTAAGGCATGGAAAGGGCTCTCATTAAAATAACTTTAAATAGTAGAGTATTTAGGGCCAAGGGAAACCAACAGCACTGCTGTGAATAGCTGTCTTGGAGTACTATCCCGAGGGCACACCCACGCACCAAAGCATAGTAGTTATTTAAAGACAAAAGAGAAGACTGCACAAGACCTATGAATTTGGTTGGAAACATGATGAAAGCTCTTGAACAGGGGAGTAATCAGTTTTACATACCTAGTTCAACAAAGACTCCAGGACACAAATTTGTATGGTGGTGTATGAAGAAAATACATGTTTTCGTGTTAGTATAACAATGGCAACATGGCATCTATAGCTGTCTGAAGCAATATTGGGTCATCACTTTAGCATTAGATTTATTGATTAAATTGTCCCTCTCCTACCACAGACCCCAGCAACTCAGTAACTTTAGATACAAGTCACTCTACCTAGCATACAGCAGAGCAGCTGTCCCCTAGGATGCATGATGCAGTAGTAACATCTTATTTCTTCTACATGTCCTACCATCAGCCAGGCTAAAAAGAGACAAGTGTCATTCATTTTATAGATAAGGAAATTGAGGCACAGGGAGAGGAATCCAGATCACGAGCCAACCTCCATTCTCGCCACTTGTAAAATGAGGAGCAAGCCAAAGTTTTCTGTACAGATAGGTTACTGGAGTGGATCTGTCTTAAGGATAACACAGCCAGTGTTTTCATCCTTCCCCCATCAGCCAACCAACACAAATTATCACAATTATAAATTATTATTTATAGTATAGCATGAAAAAACTAACAGGATTTTATATGCAGTTACAGATAAATGCCAAATCAAAGTAGAGCATCACCATGCTAGGTATGAGAGCTTAAGACACCTGTAGTGTTACAGGCAGACACAAAGTGGATAAAGGTAGACTAGGAGAGCAGCAAGATGCATAGTATGTTTTTACATTGCACTTTCTTTCCCCAGCCTCACCTAAACTGCATGCAAAACAAATTAATTTAACAGCTGTAATGCGTGTGTCAAGTTACTCTCTGCGGCCTATACTGATATAAATGTCCACATGTAAACAATTTACAATCAAAATCTGTCTCCCATTCCAGACACGTTTTGCTCTCCGGAGGGGAGGCGCTGGGTGGGAGGTGCAGCTCCAGCTCTGTTTGTGCACAGTGAAGGGACAACAGCCCCGTTCCTCACCGAGACCCCCCTCATCTCCTGCGGGAGCCCCACAGCAGACTGCGGAGTCAGCGCGGAGCAGAGCTCCCCAGCGAGGTCCGGTGTGGTGCACTGCCCTCTCCCGGGCAGCATCCCTAACCTTCCTGCAGAGACGACTCCTCTCCAGGACCAGCGGTGGGAGAAGCTCCAAAGCGTTACGGGCAAGTGTCACATATAAGTAGCTGACAAACGTGCCAGATGATTACATTCTAAAAATCATTTTAACCCTGTGTGTACAGGTGCTGCAGAAGTGGCAGATCCAGCTGTGGAGTTAGAAGACTAAATGCTACTCTGCAAGTGAACGTAAATGGCAAACCTGTGCTGACTACTGAGGCAAGGAGAGGAATGAACTCATCATAAAAGGGGCACCAAGAAATTCCTCTCAGTCCACTGCATGCTCAAAGGAAAGCTCATCAGGCAGCACTTTCAGTTTCATAAACTAGATTTACAAGTGTGAAGGCATTTTTTCATTTGCATAATTAGTAATGGTAATTTCAGCGTGCATCTGTAAAATGTCTTTGTCAAACTCAGAAAGCTTAGTTGTGCTTCTCACAGTGGTACAATATTTTTTACTATGCAAATATTGTCCCACCAGCATACAACATATGGAGTAGCGTCAAAATTACTGTTTCAGTTTTTGTTACTGGTAAGCAACTACAATACATATGTAAGTTTATTAAAAAAAAATAAAATAAAAATAAGTGACCTGATCCTATAATACACCCCAGTTTCACTGAAGTAACTTGCACCGTCCCAGCATCTGACCTCACGTGTTCACATGGTCACACCTGTGGGTATGGCTCTCCAGAAGCATGACAAGGAATGGCTCGTACCTAAGTGCTTCTAACTTAGAGATCATTTTCCCAGATTCTTTCACTGCAGGATCAGGGAGGACCACTAGGTTCATTGTGTTTGACTTGTTGAACACACAAGAAGTTCACAGAAATTGGATTAAACCAGCATTTTAGAAAGCTCTTTAATCTTATGTTAAAGACTTCAGGCAACTGCAAATCCACTGCTTCCCCTGGAGCTGGCCTAACACAAAGAAATTGGCTTGTGTTTCAAAGCTCTCACTTCAGTTTCCAGCCCACTGATTCTTATTGTGGTTTTGATTTAAAAATTTGATAGTTGCCCCCAATTTTACCCTTGCTGTGGCAGATCTCCTTTATAGAGTCTAGTGGTGAAGTCAAGGGAAAATGGAACAGCGTATCACACTCCTTTACCTCTTCCCATCTCACCTCAGCTTTTCCCAGTGCTAGCAGAGGATGCCCTTACTAATTAACAGTATCCCAATTTCATAATCTGATCTTCAGTCATGTATACCCTTGCTCCTTAGAGGGCCCTCACAGCAGCATACTGTACCAAGGTGGTGACTCGAGAGTTTAGACAAATAGCCTGAACTCAGCAACCCCCAATTTAATGACTCAAAGGAACAGGTTCTGAATATGAATAAAGTGCTGTCTCTGTGCAGAACAAAGTTGCTGAGACATCCTGGCTTAGAAAAAGGTGAAAAAAAAAAATGTTTGGTCAATAATTCTTGTCTGTTGTAAAAGCCTGAAGGATGGGGTTTTTTGCCCTTGAGAAATGTAATGAACTAATAGGATTGGAAATTTGTGCAACAAGACACCTGGCATAGTTCAAATATTCATATATAGGAGCTGGGCTGCTACAATCAAGCTTTATTTATCATTCTTTTATACCTGAACACCAGTAATTCTACTAGATAATAACCAGGTGCTGAAGGAGGAGAGTCCATGACTTAGAAACCTCACTGGGCAGACTAATCCACAGCAAGATTCAGATAATAAAGAAGCAGCATGATTTGTACACAAGATCAACATATTAGCACATATGGGTAGTCTTCAAGCGGGGCTTGAAGCAGCAGAACTGGCTGAAATCAGAGAATAAGCTCCGTGGGCATAACCAGGGTGAGAGCCCTGCACAGATGCTCTCCAACCTCCCAGTACATTCTGCACCATTTTCCCCTGAAATCTTCTCCCCAGACAGTTTACACTACAATTTAGGCGGTACAAAAAAAGCAAACTGAGCTATTATCTTGTGGTAATAAGTCCCACAAGTTAACAAAACATTACCAATTACAGCAATCTGTCTATCCATGTTTAATGCTTTTCCATTTCACGGAGTTGTTTCTTGTTCTGGTATCGTGGGAGGAAGGGAAAAACATAAATACCCAGAAGGCCTCTGCTATAACTTGCCCTCTGAGAATTTGTTCTCTTGATCTTCTCAGTACTACTTATCTCTCAAAACTCTTTTTAAATGGAAATCAAGCTATGCCTTCCTGAATTTCATCACCATTCTCTGGACTTTTCTGATTAGGTAAACAGGGTTCAGCATTGTTCAATAGCAGCAGAGCAGGCTGCATATCAATGGAACCGGTGAAAAGAGACACCAGCATCTAAGATAAGGATTTCTTTTTCTTAGAAAAACCTCTATGGAAAACAGAATATTTTATTTTAGCTATTTTCTTCGCAGTGAGAGCCAGCTGAAAAAATTTATCCCAGGTTCCCTAGGTAGCATTTTACATTAAAGAGGAGAATAGATATTGAATGCAAATAAACCAAGAAAAATTCTGAGCAATGCACGAGGAGGCACTGTGACCAAGTCTCAAGGGGTTTAGAAATAACTTCCACTTAAACTGCAGACTTCAGTCTTCACATGAAAGAGTCACTTTCCCCAGTAACCAGCACCTTGTAGAAAGGTCAGCCGTGTGGGAAATGAAAGCATTTCACATTTATTTCACTACTGAAGGTGAAGTAGCTCCAAAAAATCCAAGAAATTTCAGCCTGATCTCATTCAGATGGGATTTCCTTCTGCAGATAGTGCCATAGAAGCTGTTTTCTGTCTTTAAATCCTTAACTGCTCTAAAACCATTTCCAATACTTCAGTCCCTTTTCCTCCCTGAATTGCTTTTCATTTCCAGCAGTAAGAACAGCAGTAGGACTGAGAACAAGTGCTCATGATTGCTGGACAGACAGAACTGCAGCATTCCTCTGTCCTGCAGAAGGACAAAATCGGAAATACTCTGTTAGCCCAAAAGACAGGTCCCCATCCTACTGGCAAGGAGGATCTTGCCTGGTTTTGCAGTAACAGCAAAATCCTGAATAGCCTCAGTAATGAAGTGCATATTCCTTAGCATCTGCAGTTTCGTTGCCCTGTTTTACACAGCCACTAGCCTTGAGCACAAATAAAAAACCCCACACATTTATTCACTTAAAAATATATAATTTGCATACAGCCTCAAGCTCCACAGCATGCAGAAACACAGTCTAATCGGCAAATGACCATCCATCCATGTTAAGCCCCAATAGCTCTGTGGTCCCATTGGAGGACTCGAGCATCACAACAAGGCAGGCTATGTAAGAGCATCTGGGGACAGAGGGGGCCATTTTGGCAGGAGGTGTCCTCAAGCATAAAAGATGCGAACCAGCAGCTGGGTGACATGAATAGTCATGTCAGTGCTGAAAAGGCACAGGAGCCACTGTCCAAGAATGATGTATTTCATGACAAGAGGCCATGCTTTGCTTTCAGCTTCAGTATCTCTTTTGTGAGGAGCTGAGAGCACTACCAGGAGGGTCAGCTCAGGACTGGACTCGCTGCCACATTTCTTATCTGGCTTTCAGGGGCTCCTTTCCCTTGCTTGTCAGGTATAGCACCTTGGAGCTGCAGCTCCCAGAGAGTCTCAAGGTCACATACTGGTACTCAAAACAGCACCATTTGTACATCAGACCCCAGAGGGGACTTCAGCACCCGTAGGCCAGCTCATACAGCAAGGTCCCGTTGCAGGGAGCCAGGGCTGTGGAGCTCTGAGCAGTCATCATGTGGCCATAGGGAGACTGCCCTTCAACTGCCGCCTCACAGCGGCACTTCCTCTTTGTAAGCATTCACTATTTTCATCTCTTTACATAAACAGGAGACAACCACCACACTTTTAACCCCTATCAAAACAAATCACATTGATTCAAAGGAAGCCTTGAACTTGCATGATCCAGGAACTGCATTAGCTTAGCACAGCGCTGCATGCTATGGGGTACTGCTGATCAAAGGTAGGTTACCTGCAGGCCACCGCAGGCCTGACTGCAACCACGTGGCCTCTATTTCTGCTGTAGTTACCTGTGTGCCTTCCATCTCTTCTAGTTATGATATTTAGTACAAGAAATAAAATTGCCACAGAATATTCACAGGGCTCCACAGATGTGGTCTGTATGTGAAAAATGCTTCATACTTTGGACTGCCTGAAGTACTGAGTAAGCACTAGCCGATTAGTCCTCAACAGCAATCCAGCTGCGTCTTTACATTGCAGAAAGGGTACCCCTAAGTGAGAGTTAAGTCAGAACATGCCACAGAGATCCATGATCCTGCACTGCCACTATGTTCAGACAGAGACAAGAGACGAGTACAGGGTCAGAGTCAGTTCAGAGCAGGAGGAAAGTACCCAGGCAGTGTTTCTGTTATGAACTCCTGTGCCACCTTGCCAGCTTCTTAGCCCCCTTCTAACACGGTCACCCCATGCTGAGTTGTCACTGGTGTATTCTCACAGCTCACGCAGCTCTAATGCATGCACCTCAAGGCACCTTGTCCCCAGCAATATCCTAACTTCTGCCCCTACTGTGGCCTCTTTGGTAGAATTTAAAACAAAAGCAGCAAAGATGCATTCTGCCTCACAAAATGGCAACAGGCTCAGACTAGTTGACACGCTATCTGTTCTCTGGCAGAAAATTATTTTCCAAGGGATTTCCGCCCATAATACTATGCCAGGTCATCTCTCAACATGAGAGGCAGGGAAGGTGTTTCCCTGGGAACAGTAACCATGGCAAACCTCTTACCAGTGTCTTCCCCTCTCTACCTACAGGAAGAAAAAGAACAGCAGATGCCTGAGCTCTACCTCCAGCAGGCCCATGGGCCCCTAGAGCCGTAGGCAACCTGGAAGCACCTGATCAAAGATTCAGGAAGGACCTTCAATTAATTCTGTTCTGTCTTTTACTCAGATACCAGACATTTCTGCCATGCTACGCTGAACTCAGAATGCCTCATTACAAAGAGTGCAACTGGAAGCATCAGTGTTACCGAAAGGTCAGCCAAATACAACAACGCATAGGTAGGCACTGAGCCCAAAAATCAGCGTGGATAGATGGCCAACAGAAGCAGAGGTACAATGGACTGGCTTTGCAGTTTTCAAACCCTGGCATTGTGTATTAGAGCTCTATTAAAGAAAGCATCTGCAACCCCCAATTCGTAAGCAGTAGCTGCCAGCAGATGACCTGCTTCTGGTCCACCTCTTTTTCTGCAGAATATTCTCGATTTACCAGACTGAATGCAACTCTCTTTGCTGAAGAGCTAATTAAGTCATAATAAACAATTCAACTTGAAAGTACAATCATATTGCATGCTTTTGGGGATCTTTCTGTCATGTATTAGTGAACATGTTATACATTTCTGAATTTGAGGTTTGAGTATTTATTCGAGTCAACAGAGCAAATGAAACCAAAGGGCTCCCTAGTTAATCTTTCTCTCAAATGACACGCAGAGAAAATGCATTCTATGATTCAGCAATCTTGATACGTGACTAAACAGTCAACAGCCTAGATTTCAACTACCATCACTCCACTTCAGAGTTAACATGCAATTAGCACGAATTGCCAGGATACCAGCATCTTATACTAGCAACCCACTCAGAGTGGAATACTGCCCTGCCACCAGACTGACTCACACAGAGCACAAAAATCTTGATAGTCCAAGTTTCTGTTATGAGCACAGTGAAACTAGAATCTTTACAGTGAGAAAGATACTGACCTTCTACATAGTAATTTAGCAGCACAGGGTGACAGGGTCAACTGGGTCATGGTACCCACTGCCCCATCTCCTTACATTCATTTCAAAAAGGTATTTTACATGTGCAGCAAATACCTGCTCCAGACATATACAGAAACCTCAGTGTCTAACACCCGAGTGAAATAAACATTTATTCAGAATGAGTCTAGCATTCATTTTAACCTCCTCTAAGTCAAATCACTGGAAATACCCCAGAAATATGCAGCCAAATCAAATGATGCACTCATACCTGAGTTAATATCAAAATCCAGCCAGTTGTCTTTATTTACCACTGAATCCTCAGAGAAAGCATTAGAAAAATAACCTGTTTTTGCAAATCTCCTAGGAATGCAATGCAGCTACCACTAAGAGAAGATGCTATTTCTTTTAAAGATGCTGCACATACCTTTCTTTGCCATGCGCTCCAGCCTAATGCATCCTCCTATAAAATCGTGATAAGATTTCATTTCTCCTTCTGTTATCCGGACAGCAGTGAAAGGTGGATTCCTGGGCACCTGTTGTCCACATTTCTGACACCGAGAAGCCATTGCCACAGCTCAGGAGACTCTTGTCAGGAATCTGCTCTCTCAGTTTGCTGGAATCCAGCCTGATTCTTCAGCCGTCAGTCCAGGCTGGTGACTTTATCCCACTTAGTTCATTCAAGGTCACCGTCTCCAGCAGGATGTTCGCCATTGCAATTGGCTAAGACTTTTATAGGCTTACTGACTGTGTTTGTTTCTCCCTCCTTGCTTTCAATATCAGTTTACTTTATTCTCTCATTCAGAATGAAAGCTGTGAACCTCAGCACAGCCCATGCCCTGAATGGCTTCCTTATCATTAATTTAAAGCTATTTTATAAGCGACAATGAAGAGAGAAGATCCCAGAAGCACGTTGCAAGATCACAGAACGTCCCTTAAAGAGCATGCCAGATATGTTCACAAATAATTTTTCTTTAAGAAAAGGTTTTTCTTCGTTATTTTTGGTCCCTTTCAGGCTTATGATTTTATGATTCTTCATCACTGAGAACGGATTTTTTTACTTCTGCATTTCAGCTTGGACGGTGCAAGGAGACTGCTCTGCAGAGCTGCTCAACCAATTACTCATATGTCTGGCAGTGGTACCGGGAGGCTGCAACTGTACAGAAAAGCCCTCTGCTGCTGTGCACGGTCCCTGCTCATAAGATCTGATAATCTAAATGAACAGAGTAGCAAATGGAGGACAAAAGGGAAATATTGCTGGCAGATATGCTCTGCTAGCTGTGCAACCCCCAACCCAAATTGTTTTAAAAAAGAAGCTGGATCCATCAGTCCAACACCAAAATGAGAGATCTCAAACATACATTTAGAAATCTCTCTTTGAAGGTGCTGGATATTTAAGTTGACTTTTTTCCCTTTTAACAATTACTGTAATACAAATCACTGATCAGACAGCCTTGTGAAAAAATTAGTACTTGGGGAGCTGAGTGCAGAGAGGACTCAATCCTGATGCAGTGAAATAAAAAGGAGCCTTCCCTGGGGTCAGGAGGGACTGCACAGGAGATGTGTGAACAGGCACAAGGCCAACACTGGTGACAGTGCAAAGAATACAATGAGAACCTGATGAATCAGGGCTGAGCTGCAACCCAGAGCTCAACTGCAGGCACTTGAGCACAGAACAAGCTTCCTGCAAGGATCTAATACACAGGCCAGGAGAGTCTTTGCCTTCCTCTGCCTCAAGCACTACCACCTGTTGGCACTTTACATATAGTTGCATCCAGTGCTGTTCAGCTTGTGGCCCTTTCAGATCACAGCTCATCCCTAGACTAGAGTGGGAAAGGAGAAGCCCAATTAACACAAATCAGAGGATGAACTAGAGGGGACAAAGATGCTCTGGAGAAAAAGCCTCATGTGATGCCATTACTAAAATGGTGAATAACTAGATGGACAGGCATGAATACCTGTAAGCTAAAGCATACAGAAGTCAACTGAGCCCTACTTCTTCCCCATTCCACAAACTTCTGCAGCTTCTCCCCGGCGAGCTCCACTGCTCCCCAACCACACAGTGAGCTGTTTCAGCTCCCTAAGTAAGTACACACAAACTGAACCATGCAGTAAAACAGCTACCAGACCGAGGAAGCAGTGAGTCTCAGGACCTCTCCTTTTGATGAAAGGAGGCTATAAAGGGGATCTCCACTCTTAAAGTAAAATATTTGTGCTCCCTTGCCCTCTAAATTTGGTCCATGGCATGAAGCTGGTCACCTTCCTGCTCTTTGCCTTTGCCAAAACCCTGCCTGCAAAGTGAGGACAATGATGTACTGAGCTGTTGGGTGACCTGGTTAATTAGCATTTGTAAAATATTTATTAGAGCTTCCATAGAGACATCCCCAGGGGACTGCAATATTTTGCAGATAGGGAGAGCAGTGGCACAGAAGGCAGAATAAATTTTTAGAAAACTGTCATCATGAGATAAGAAAACTAGAAACAACCCAGCAGTTTTATCTTAAAGCCTTTCTTCCATCCTCTTTTCTGTCATTACAGGGGCTCAAGGTGTCCTTCCATACACAGGCAAACATGATGTACCTTCAAAAATAAGCTTTTCTGATAATATGTTCATGTGTATGTCTGACATAAACAGAATAATCACACTTCCGCCTTGCACATATATAGATATGCAATGGGGGATAATCCAGCATTTATGAGAATATACTTCTGTCTCCCATCCTCCCTTGCATACACTGTGCCCACCAGTATCCACGTGGCTTAGCAACAGGAGGATCTGCGAGACACTCCATTCCAAGGGGGAGACTTGATCCTGGAAGTGGAATGCAAAAAGAAATCTGCCCTAGGTGTGAGTTTCTGAAGCACAGGTAGCCACAGCATACACCAGGGAAACTATCTAAAAACATCTAAGTCTCAGTCTTTCCCTAGGAAACACTGATCCATTAGAATGCTAAATACATATCTCTGATGCCTGGGGTACCACTGCCATGACCCAGCTCCAGACAAAAAATAAGCTGACTATAGCTGCTACACATTTAGCAACAGGGCACATAAGGTTTACCTCCGGGACTGAGTGCTGTGCTGCAAGGACTAGGATGGATGGTGAGAAGGATCTGGTTATTCTCCTGGAAGTTTCATTTAATTCACATTTCACAAGCAGCTGGGCTAGCTTCTGACACATATCGGAAACGTCTGATATGGGAGCACTAAGAGACCTGCACTGTTTCCTACCACACAAATTACTTCTGTACTGGACTGGATGTATCTGCACAGGAGCTGCTGCAAGGGCTGGCATGCAGGAATGCTTTTATGTAACATGTAAACAAACATGCACTCAGCGTGGATAATTGTTTCTTCACAATTTTCCTCCATTAGCTAAAGGGTATTAGTCTGACCAAAAGCAAGTTACTGTTCTTTGCGTGCAGGAGTATAGTGGAGGGAGCAGGTACAGAAAATGGCAAGCATGCTTCCCTGGGTCTTCTCCATAAATAACAGAATGGAAGTGAGTTACTTTCCTGCTGCTCCAGACAACCAGAGCAAAATGTTTGGTAAAGCTAAGGAAGAGGACAGTTTTGGCTCATGAATGGCCAGCATTGCCTAGCAACCTCTTCTGGGTTGGTCTGTCAATGAATAAGCAAGTAAATAAATGTAAGAAAGTGTCATCAGAAATGAATAAAAAACCAACAACCAACCACCCAGATATGTTCAGATGCCATTAACCAAAACATCCTGGGGAACTGCACTAGCTCCTAGTTTCATTAGAAATATTAGTTCACCTTGGAACTGGAGCTTGCTGGAAGGTGCTTGCTGTCATTATTGCATGGCCAGAGGATTGTCACAAATTTAAAGCCAACTCTGTTAAATCAGTTTAAGCCCCATACATCTTCTCATGAAATAACATGCTTCTGCCCCAAAAAGCAGTGCTCCAATGATTGGTATCACTGTTAACCATGAAACAGGCAACAAACACATTGGATCTCAATGATGCTGAGCACAATGGACATAATTTCTTTTGAAGAGTCAAGAACTGAGTTTGGGAACAGCATGTATGTGCCAGAGAAAGGGGGAAAGATGTCTGCTTCTGCTGCAGGTGTAAATGAGGCAGCTAGAAAATACTGTAGAACACTCCCTGTTTGCAACTTACCCCACACAGTCATTAAAACAATTGAGGGGAAACAGACATCCCTTTTCCAACTGAGCCTTATAAGAACCATCAAGAAAGTTTACTAGATGAGACTCAAAAATTGCCTCTGCTATCCACAAATGATTTAAAAAAACAACAACAAAAAAACCCAGTGAGATCAGCAAGAGATACCTTATTTATTCATGAAGACCAGCAGCTCCCTGCACCTGTGTGTAGTATTCTACACAGATGAGAAATAAGTAATCTAAATCCAGTGCTGCTATTAAGATTGCTATACACAGAAGCTAAGGAAAAAAGTCCATATTTCATTCCTGAACGTCCAGCTTCACATTTTCCTATTTTTTATGCGATGTTTTATCTGAAGTTTGAACTGTTCTTTGATAGCTATGGTGAAACATACTATTCCTTTTGCATATACCTCCATGACCTTCTTTCTGCCTTCCCCACCATCCAGATCATGAATCTGATAAGCCACAAGGCATTTCAGCAGCTTGACGTGAAGGTTTATTTTCAGAGCACGCTTAGTGCTGCTACAGGTAACACCCATTCCACTGTTCAGCTAGGAAATGGAAACTAGTCTTTCTATTAACTTCCATTTATTTTCTTCCAACTAATAAAAAACAGATCAGGATTCCCTCCTCCTCCTTTTTTAATAAAGGGCTACATCCCAAGCATTGTTTTAAGCCCCAAGGAGTTAAAGGAATGAGCAGAGGAAAAAAATATCTCTGCTCTTGAAATTACTTTTAGCATACAGCACTGTTGCAATTACAGCATGCAGTTACTGCACTAGAAGGCACTAATTCCAGTGCCATATGGCTCCAGAATCTCATTACACTGATCTGCTTAAAGTGATTTCCTAACTGACGAGCAAAACATTTTGGTCACCTTCAGCAGTGGGAAACAAGAACTCCGCCACTGTTGGTGCACATTTACTCCCACATGAGCTGCCGAAAGCAGGAGTGAGTATAGCAAAGATCAGAAGACAACTTAGCCAAAGAACTTTTGTTGCCATCTCGAAGCGGTATAGGCATCCAGGGCTAATCAAGGACCGTTACCATCATTATTAAAAAAAAAAAAAAAGCCAATGCCATCACTGCTGGATTAGAGAAGCTGCCCAGGAGATCAGGAGATGAGTGGAATCTTCATGGGCCAAGCAGTGGTCAGGACTTGCTGCTGCATCTGCAGGGTTTATTTTATCTAGCGCTCTTGACCTCTGGAGCTAAGTGCACATCAGCAAGAACAGAAAGCATTTCTGTCCTGCTAGGCATCTGCTTGGCAAGATCAACAAACAGATTCCCAAAGTTACCAATTTGTAACTGGCATAGGGGTAAAGAGCAGCTAGATCCAGGGTTTAGGCTTGGATGCAAAGTTATTCCAGTCTCGATCATGAAAATGCCTAAGGACCCAGTGAGGCTAAGAGCCTTTCTGTGCAACACATACCCAAAACATAGCTCTTGGCTTCAAGAGTCAGGGGAATAAAATGAAAGACAAGTAAACACAAAAGAAAGAGATGAGAGATACTGGGTAATCCAGAGAAGGTTGTGATCCCTAACTGGGCATGTCAGGCCACCATTCTCCCACACTCCTAAACACCGTGATCACTGCAAGAGGTGGATGCACGGGCACAGTCTTTGTGCCATTGCCCTCCAGCAGCAGCGTGAGTGCTGGAAAAGAAAGTCTCTGGACATTAAGATGGAAACATGGTTTTCTCTTCTCTGTACTCCGCCATTGACACATTGAGTCACCTCCCGTGTGACCATAACCCTGATTCTTGCTAGCATCCAGAACACTGCACTGTTCTTCTTTCTCTCCCCCTTCAGCTTTTTCTCCCTGCAACCCACCACTGGACCACTGGCAGTGCAGAGCAGCTGGTGGATCCACGCAGCCAAGACCACCAGGACAGCATCTTTCCCTGAGGAGCAGCTGTGCACAATCCCTGATGGAAGCAGCATTTTTTGTTGTTGCAATTCATAACTTAAAGCAGATAAAGCAGAACCAGAAAGACGTGGGGATAAAAATAGGATCTGTAAGAATCACAAGGGCTGTTGATATTCAGGGCTTTTGGACACATGCCAAATGTTAGCCAAACAGGAAGAAACAGCTTCTCACATTACAAAGTAGAGTAAAGGCATTTCTGATGTTTTATTGCCATCTCTCACTCAACATCCGTTACTATATAGAGTGGGATACTAGGCTTTAGGGATTATTGATTTTTTTCTTATTTGCATGTCTGTGCACTGAGGTTCACTCAGTTACTCTGAGCAGTCCACAAGGAAAAAGGAGCTCCTATCTACACTTTTCTGAACCCCAAGGCTTCTCTCAGCTGGCAGATACGCATCAAACACATTCCTTCCACGTCCCCTAGGGCAAGGCTTGCGTCTTTCTAGGGAACTGAGGATAAAAATCACTCCAAGAGGAGTTACTCCTTCTGGCCTGGCAACTGTGAAGTACACGTTCTTATTTTTTCCCCAGGACAGTGCTGGTGTCAGAAAGCAGAGGTCTGTCCTGAAGGACCTGCCCACAAGGTAGTTTCTGAATGCTGGGCACCTGCGAATGAGAGGCTGCAGCACCCTCCTCTGTGTGCACCCACATATGCAATCAAACAGGGCAGCTGGACACTTGCACGCACCTATATGCGGGCAGTAGGAATTTGTCCTGATCAATGCCTGATGCTGCAGAGCTGTTCCCTCTTCACACCCACCCACCGCCTGAACCCCTAAGCTGTTCCCAGTTTATTCTCCCCAGCTTTGTCTCTTAGCCATCAGCTGTAATGGATTTAAGGTTCTACAAAGAAACAATCTACAGGGTGATTTCCCAAGTTACACCAACGCCTGGTGTGTAGCAGAAAAATAAAGGGATGGATAACTTGCTAACATGTGCATCAGCATACATCATGCGTACACTTCATTTACCTCTCCCCACCCAGAGCACTGCATCAAGCACCAGGGCACAGCAAGGCCAAGATGTTGCCTCGCCACACACAACCACACTCCTGCCGTCTTCCTCTCCTCCCCAGCCAGCACAACTACTGGTTTTCATCACCCTATGCTGTCTTGATTCTGTAATGTCTAATAGTAGGGTAAATTAATGACTGACTCTCTCACAACCTATTTTCACAAGATTTACAGGAAACCAAGAGTTTCAAACCTTTGTCAAAACCAGGCAAGAACTGCTAAAATTGTATGGAAAAGTGCCAGCTGGGATAGACAGACAAAGCACGAGCATAAAAGCCACATTTGCTTTTGTAGCAAGTCTAAAATTATCCAGGGACAATATATACTAATGGGCAAGTAGCTCCACACAGTAAAATAGATGTCTAAGTCAGCTTCAGGTGAAGAAACAGTACAGCACTGCATCTGAGATAACTTGTCCTACAAGAGGCAGCGCAAGGGTTTCTCTGCAACATTACACTAATGAACAAAGACCTTCCCTGTCAACTCAAGCGTCCCGCTATCAGAACACGCGGTGTTCTTATGTTGGGATGTGCTAAACACTGTATGCACAAGCCTAGATCTTCAGCCAACATAAAATAAGGACAGTGCTTTGACTTCAACAGCACTGTACCCTTCAATTGGCTAAAGCTGAGTGGTGCAGTGTTCTGATGAGATAAGAAATTCCTCTTTAGTCTGCCAGGAAACCCCACTGCAAATGCTTTCTGCTGACCAGCACAGATTAACTCAATAAATTTTATCTAAATCCCACATCTGTTTATGGACCTTAGTCCCAATAGGCGTAAGTCCACTTCATGGAATATAGCATTATATAATGCTTTGTACTTCTTCAGTGATCCTCAGCTGAGCACTTCGGCACCACAGAGAGATTGTTACTCCCATGAAATAGACAATTTCCCCTTAATTGCCAATAAAAGGATACACTTTAAGAATATTTTTTTGGGTTTGTTTTATTTTAGTATACATCTGAGAACCATTTGAAGAAGGCTTGGGGGGGTGAGCAGGAATAACTTCACCTAAAGCTTTGCCCCACAAAACACAAAATTTGGGGAGGAATGTGTTAAAAGCAGAAATCCATACATCTTCCACTGGCTTGAAAGCCCTTCAAATTGGTTTATACTGAGGAGAATTTTTAAATGCAAAGATGTTCTGCTTAAAAAAGCAACAGCAAAATAGTTCAAAAGCAGCTAAAAGCAGTAGGTTCACAATTAGGACTACTCTGTTGTCAAGAATGAAACCATGTCAGGATTAATATAATAATATTAACATAATTTCCCTCTACACCTAAAAATCTATCTTCTTGTTTCGTTTCTTTCAGCTAGTATCTCTTTCCCAGCTCCTTTGGAACAGGCCCTGTAGCCCTTCTCCATGACACTATTAGTGATAACACCTGATCCTAATTGCTACCTGCTTTTCAGGTGGGGAAATAATAGTTTCACCCCCTCTTTACCCTTTCTTTGCTGCTCCTTTGTAGCATAAATTCACATAATTCTACGCAGTATTTTCCTGTCTCTTGTTTTAAATATACTTGCTTCAAGAATAGCAATCAACTGTACAAAAAATAAAGCAATATATTTAATTGTGTCAGAAGCATTATAAGAACCTACCAAGTAACTTTAAAATCTCAATACAAATAATGCAGCATAAGGAAAACAATCTTAGCTGGGAACTGAATCCCAAGGTATTCATCCAATTTGCCTAAGATGAATTGCAATTACTGCAGTAAAGCTGGAAGATAAATGGGAACGTACCAAGAAATATCCCTTTCTTCATTGCAGCCTTGAACATGGCACACAGAGTGCTTCTCAATTTTATGTTATATCATTTGTAGATATCCCCATCTTTTCAACTCTGTATTTTAAAGTAGTGCCTTCCTCATTAAGGTTTTGCAGTGTTGTTTGTGTCAGGCTAATTACTACTACACACACTTTCAGAGGCAGCAGGTCTGATAGTGAAGGCTGCTGAACTGAAACTGCTAAGAATGAGCTAATTGGTTGAATTAAAAACAAAACACTAACAAGGAGATTTAAAATCAGGCTCAGTGACTGATCCCAATATCACTGGTAGTAGACATGGCAGGTATTTTAGACCACGTGGGCTTTACTAAGAAAATATTTTGCATTTGGCAGCAGCATGTAGTCAGGGTCCTGAGTGCACGAATCAGCCTTAACTGTCAGAGCGTTCTCAGCTGAGGTCCCCACCAACACACCCTACACTCAATGCTCCAGCTACTCCATTTAAGAGGGCCCCCAGTCCCTCTTTCTCTTATGCTGTAGGTAATGCTGTTTTCAGCTGTTTTCTCTGCTGTTCCTGATCTGCAGTTTAGACTTGTTAGGTTATCTTAGACCTGATATGTTGTTTGAATTTGTCACCATCTCCACTCGGGTATTGTAGGACTGCGTTCTCGGGGGTGAGGATGGCCATACTAATGCTAGCCTTATATTCCTTTTAGATGTATTCCTAGTCTTTGTATTTCCTGGCAGATGTTTAACACTTTTAATAACCTTTGTAGTGTTCAATTAAGTTAGCAAAATCACAACAGATTTTCACATTTGCTAAAAGACAAGCTGCCATAAGGTTAGGGTCTGTCTGATATTTTTCTAGAGATTAAAATGAAGGGATGTGCTTAATCCTAAATAGGAAAATGGCTTTTATGTAGCACGTAGACTATGGTTCTGAAAGAGACGAAGAATTACACTCATATAGTCAAGTGTTGTCCTTCTATAGTATATCCTAGTTTGGATGAAAACGTTAATTAGAGAACTCGTGTACCCAAATTTTCAAAGATTCACCACCCATCTTGCAGGCTACTTATCTCTGGAGACCACGTCTTTCTTTGAAATCGTGCTGTCCAGGTGCTTTGCACTTTGGTGCTATTGTAGCATGAACAGGGAGATGGCCTTGTTCCTACAGGGTTTGTGCAGAGAAATGGTTATACCCTCCTGTGCCCTCTAGCGGCTCCTCAGCAAAAGAGGCGGCGATGGGGACCACCTGCATCTCGCTGGCTGGGGCTCTGTATCAACAGAAAGCAACTCCAGGGTACCAAACTCCGCAGTGCCATAAAATGTCTTGGAGAAGGGGCTTGAGGGAATGAGGCTTCTCTGTCCAATTCTGTAACACCCTGCCTTTCAGCTGATCTGAGAAAGGAAGATAAAATGGTTTGACCCTATCCTTGAGGGACTTGGACGGTAGAAATTGTAGTGCAAAATGGCACTGACAGGCCTTCTGCTCCCCTGCGGTGGACCAGGCTGCTCCAGCACTGCTGCCTTCCTGAGACCAACAGACACACACCTTCTTCCCCAGGCAGCAGCCCTGCTCTCGTATCCTGCTGGACAGAGCAGGATGCAGAAGATGATGACTGCTTGTGTTTCATCTAGCCTCCTTCCCATGGCTGGACTGGGGAAACCTTGCATGGTGGTGTACCCCAGCTCTGAAAGGGAGAGTGGGACAGGCAGAGTGTGGCCTGTACAGAGCTGCTATTGCAGATACTGGGATAGGATGGGCACAGATTATCACTGCCAAACTCCTCTTTGCTTCTGTACAAACCATACTGCTCCTCAAAGTGCATTTGGCTGCTAGCTTTCTTTTCCCATTCAGGATACAATTATGCACAAGGCTCTGCTGTATAGCCAGACTGTAATTCAACATGATTCAAAATGACAATTGCACATTGCTGAAACTGCATTCTGCCCTAGCTGGAAACAAAGCCAGAAAGTAGGATTTTCATGAGCTACAAAAAAGTTTACCTCAAACTGAACTGTAACTTCAAAGTCTGCTGTGAAGCCTCTACTGGATTCCAGAATGTGGAAAGGGAAAACATACTAGACATTGATAACAGTGCAAATATTTTGGACAGAGGAAATGGTGAGAATAGCTTTGAATTTCTCTTTTTAAAAAATTAGGAATTTTTTCCTAACATAAGGAGGATTATATATAATCATATAACAAGGATTAATCAGATTTTCCCAGCAACCTTCCTATAGCAACTATTGGCATGTAATTGCTGGGAGCTTTCTGATTAGTTATGCACCTGATTACAGCTCAGGGTGATACTAAGGCCATAGCTATTTCTGTTTGAAATAACCTTTCCTCTGGATGTTGCAAGATCAATACTATGGCTCCTATGTATGTCATCAGCTTGGCTTTTATGCTGCAAACACCAATATCGATCACTTCAGAAAGTAAGCCTTGGCTTCAGAGACCTTTGAACCAAAGTGTAATGGGTAACAGTGAACTTCAGACTCAAAAGGGGAAATATTTATAGTCAACCTTTGTTATGTGAAGGATTGTTGATTGATAACAAGAGGCAAACTTTTGTGATAGTAATTCTAGCCACAGCAATTCTATTAGAATATGAGCTCCATACCAGAAAAAAAAAAGCATTTGAAGTGTTAAGGTTGTAACATATATAATTAATAGACAACATATCCAAACTTTGCACATCCAAATCATCTCATTTGTACTTATCATTGTTACTAGAGCTGCATGTGTTTGCTGTAGTTCTTTCCCCCAGTACTTGTCTGTCAGCACTTGCACATCCTCAGAAAGTCCTAACTAAACCATAGATGTTGCAATAATAATAATTGGAGGTGTCAGTAACTGTGGGCTAATCCTCTACCTATGTATAATTAAAATATGGTTGCTACCTTACAGGTCTCGGAATTTAAAGGCAACAATCACTCTCCTGAAATACTGAAAGATACCATCTCTGGTTTTAGATTTTCTTCACCTCTCCATGTTCCAGGTATCTTGAAGTGTTTCTCCAATACCAACTTGGAGTAACTCCTATAAAATCTCTGGAGCTCAAGGCATGTATTGAATGAGGAGAGTCAGCTCCTGTCAGCAGCTGTTGCCAGGCAGACCAAAATGCTGTACATTAGCATTGTTCGGCTTGTATTTATGTCTTGGAACTGCAGATAACTCCTCTTGTATCCAGGGCCAGCTGTAGAGAATTCATTGCTCAAGGGAAACTGGAAATCATACAGCTCACAGTCATGCAGAGAAAGCAATAGCTAAATGGTTTGCAGCCCCTCATATCTCGTTGCCCTAGGCAACAGCCTGCACTGCGGAAGTGGCGGATCCAGCCTTTCTCATATGAAGTCTGTAACATATGGTGTTAATATATGGATTGATACTATGAAAGCCCTACTGTAGTACCATTGGGGTGCTCACATATTAGGTGCTATAGGTGAATGCATGAACAGTCTCAGGATAAAAGCTGCTGGTTTCCATCCAAGATCTTTGAGACATAGATGGAGGTAACTGGGAGCACAGAGATTATAGCCCGCACTCACGGATGTGGGGCATCTGACTCAAGATCCTCTCAGCTTGGCTTTCCGTGAGCTCTTACAGGAACTGACCCAAGATCCCCAAGTGAACTCAGGGCAATTCTGACAGTAGGTCATAAGTCTCAGCTCCCAAGGCAGTGCCTGCACTGTGCTGCCTCTTAAACCCGTTTGCAGCAGGGGCTACAGCTGGGTCAGCTACAGCTGAGTACACTCAGACAAAATATCTGGTCCTGCAGTCTGCTGAACACCAGCAGTTCCCCATTTATTCACACAGAAATAAAGAGCTCTTTGCATCTTTCTGGATCAGAGCCACTGTGTTGTAATATTGATGAGAGATCATTTCCCATCACCTCTTTGCAATCTTTCAAATGATTTTGGCTTCTGCAGCAATTTAACATTTACTCCCATGCTTGAGTAATCCAGGTCAGGAATCAGTGACTTTTAAAATCAAAACCTGGACTAACATCCCAAAAAGGACCTTGTATCTCCGTTTAAGCTTCCAGAGAGTCAGCTCTGCATTCCCTGTAATAGTCTTGCACTTACTGCAATGGAGTCCTCAGAGAACTTCATCTCTGTTGTATTCATGTAGCTCTGGAAACATGGAAGCTCTGCCAATGTGAGGGAGGTCTGGGCTGGCTGCCTTGAGGTGCCAAACGAGCCCCTGTATCCTCAAATTAGGAGCGCACTAGATGGTAGTATCGTACACCAGAGCCAAACCATGGGCGCAATCCATCTTTGTGGCAAGCAGGGTAATGATATTGAAATGAGGGGCAGTGTGTCTCTATGAAGGCATGGAGAATCAGTGCTTTGGCTGTGGTTGCTTCACTCTTGACTGCCTAAAGGATTCAGGACTCAAATTTCATGACAGCAGTGATTTTGGAACAATGCATTTTCAAGAATACTCCAAATACAATGCACAGCAGGTGCAAAGCTGTTTTTGAGCTATTGTGTGTTGTTCTGGTAAACAAAATAGACAATCATTTCATGACAACATGGATTTTTGATCCTGATAGCCTGTCTTTCCTTTGGCCATACTGTCTGGGATATTGTTCTGTACTGTCAGGTCCCTCCAATGGCTGGAAAAGATGGATACAGAACACAGCAGCTTTGTAAACTAAATCCTAGGGTCCACTGCAGTTTGGGATTGTCTGTCTCAGTTCAGTGCTTCATTCCCTACTACACTGCAAGGAATTTTCTAATAGAAAACAGGATAAAGGACTATTCATTAATGCTGAATTATTTGCAGACCTCTGCTGAAAAGGCATCAGCCTTCTGTAATGTTGCACTGCAAATGACAAGAAGTGGGTGCATACAAATGTCGTATTTCACCCTTGAATAAATGCTGTTGCTTCAGACTTATACCAGCCTGAGTTCACATGCTGGACATGGTGCTCTTCCAGTACGTGAGCTCAATCATTCCTCATAGGCAGTTATGTCTTTGGACTCACAGATGTTATCTATGTTGTGCTTACATGACAGTGGAGCTTGAAGATACTGTGATCTCAACCCAATCGTCCCCTACATATCTGACCCTATGCCAGCCAAATTGGAGCCTGCTGTCCTCTTTTCCACTAAACTCACAAGCTTTTCTTTACAGTGTTTCTGCTCTCAGAGCAATACCTCCCTCTGTGCCACGATTTACAGATCACTTAAGGTATTTACAAGTGATGTTTTTCCATCTTTGTATGTAAGAGTTGGCTGTTTCTTCACCCTGTCTCCTGTTCCTCGGTTTCAATTCTGGCCACATCTGCTGCACTGGTTAGTGTGAGTCACCAAAGCTGACTGACTAATAATGATCCATGTGCCATGTTATCCCTTTCACATATTCTCCAGCATTTTCTCATGTGAGTAGGAGCAGGCAGCTTTGTCGATAACTAAGATTTCTCCCAGTGACTGACCCACTGACCACCTGGGGAAATCCAGATGTTACTGTGCTTAACTCTAAAGTGAGGTACAAGAGGCTCAGTCAGTAGGCTACAACGTATCAGCATTAACACAAAACATTTATGGTTTATGTTCTCCCAAATGCTTGAACACAAGACCAGCACTGAATAAAAAAATCCTAGATTGAATGCTTAGTCACTCAATGGGGGCTGAGAGGCCTCAAACATGGCGCAAAAGAAGGGAGAAAGGAGTAACAGCAATGAAATTGCTTAGCTTATTCTCTACTCATTGAGACGGTCTGGTGCTGCAAATACCTTCCCAAGTGCTGAAACTGTTTCCCCCAGGGAGATGTCCTCTCAGGGGGTTTCTTGGATTCAGGCACCATATGGAAGGCAAGAAAAATAAATAAATAAAAGATGAGGCAAGAGGTCGAAAAAGGCCCCTGTATTTAATGAGCTGCCAGGAATTGTGATAGATGTCAGCTCAGTTTAATTTCCATTGAGGCCATCTGAGCTTCCCTCTGCCACAGAGACGGGAACAGACAGGGGTTCCTCTCTACCTCCCTTTGGCCCTATTTCCTTTTTAATCTTGGGACTTAGCAGTGCAGAATGGTCACAACTGCCTAGCCTGTTAGCACGCAATGACTTCTGTCAGCACGAGCAGCTTTCATTGTGCCTGACCCAGAGACCTCACACAGGAGGAAACCTCCTATACTTGCTTTCCCCTGGAGAGTCCCCCCAACTCCTCCTTCCAGTAGCCCTGGGCTTGCTCTGGGGTGTTTAAGATGAGAGAGGGAAGTGCTACAGTCTGAGTAGTTCATTGAATGATGCTGCAAGAAGTAATTTTTCCCCTGCTTGTGACCTAAGCTACCTCATTCTTCTTTTTTTAAATTATTATTTAAGAACCAACCTCCCCCCCTCTAAAAAAAAAAACCAAACAAAAAACAACCAACAAACCCAAAACAAACAAAACCCAACAGAAACCCACCACGTAGTGTTTGCAAATGCCTGCTCTGGAAGTCAGAAGTTCCTTCTTTCTGCTGTATTAAAACTGCCATAGAGCGCTAACACTGTGAAATACAGTCCTGAGACAGAGGTGGGTTCAGGAAAGCTGTGAGAAGAGCTGACCCAAACAGCAGACATACAGATTTGCTTGCAACTGAAACATGCATCTTAGAATAATTTGTTTGAGTCCCAACTACTTTCCAGGCACCAACAGACAAACTACAGAGCTCAGCAGAGCTTTCTAAGAATGCACAGGACCTGGTGCCTGGCATGCATAGCTGTGGAAGGGACCATAGGAGGGACCAGCACTAACAGCAAAACTCAGATTCTGCCACCTGACTTCCCTTCAATAATTTCCTCATGTGTTAAACACTCCTCCATGCATTCATTCCAAGAAACAAACACCTACAAGCCATTACTGAGGTAGGCTGGAAAATAAAGGACAGAGGGAGGAGATAGCTGTAGCATTGAATTTAGCAGCAATGTGGAGGCTTTCGAAACAGTGACCTACAGATTGACAGATTGGATCACACCTCAGTTCCATCCAGACTAATACCCCATTTCCAATAGTTGCCATCACAAAACACATAAGTAGAAAAGTGAGAAAACCCTGCAGCAAGCAGATGGTGGATGGTAGCTACTCCTATTCCCTTTTCTCCCCAACATCATTGTCTTTTACAGGCACGAGAATGAAAGCTCAGAGTTTAACAGCCAGTTTTGGGGAGGATATCAACAAATGAGAAAACAGCTAGGGCTGTAAGCAGCCTTTCTGTTCTGTGGGGCTCTGCATGGCTGTGCCTACTGCATGCTGCTGTAAGAGAAATGATTAATGGTAACACACCTGGATATTGCAGGATTTTTCTAACTTTCTCTTGAATTCTGTTATGGATGGTAAAGTCAGAGTCACATCCCATATGAAAAAGCATTCAGCAAAAGTAAAAGATGGAATGTAGAACACCTGTAGAACAAGCTGTTCTTTCCTGAAACAGAAGCAGCCTTACTGCAGACTACTCTTTCAAGTGGTTGTGGGAAGCTCTTTAGTTACCTTTGTTTCCCTAAACACGAGGCCAGCCTATCACATAAAATGTTTTGCCTTCAGACAAAGACAAACTAGTGTTCCAGATCCCCAACTCATAACAATTTATTACGGTCTTTACTTCTGATGATGCCTCAACAAACCAGATTAGAATGTGGGCTTTAATGTAATATTCTACATTTTGGAGAGTGCACTAGGCACATCTGCACATTTTTCATGGATTTCTGTGAAAGCTGATTTCCACTTTTTATAGGCACAAACTTTGCAGTATTAGCAAAACACTTTTAAATAGTTCTTATTAAACAGTTCCCAGTGAAACAGCTGCACAGAATACGCCATATAGAATAGGGTAAAATTAATAACCACAATCTAGGAACAAAAATGTAAACAAGTAGCTTTTTTAAGCTGTGAAACTAAACAAGATAACTTGTTATTACCTCTCCTTTCCCCTGTTCCACTTTCCCATGTGAATTCTCTGAGGTTTAATAGAATGAGCTTATTTGCCTTTTCTTCACTAATTGCATCTTTCTTTTCTATTCAGACACTATTTTCATATTTTGGATTAACTTAATGTTTTATGACCTTTGTCACTTCACCAAATTTGGTACAAATTGGCCAACAGTTCAACAGCTTTACTGGGGTACAGAGAGAAAGATCTAGATAACATGATCACAGAGGGTCAATTTTTTAATAGAAGTAGGTTAATGGGAAAAGGAACCCCAAACTACCACTTCTCATTAGCTTGAGATCCCAAGCAAAATTAGCAAACACATTTCTGCAGTTTTCCATTGTTCTGTTTCATTGGGAATGCAGTGATAGATGCATATCCCATGCCTGTATCTTACTTTGGGTTAAGGAAACCTGGTGTGCTGTGGTTGGTGGAANACAAACAAAACCCAACAGAAACCCACCACGTAGTGTTTGCAAATGCCTGCTCTGGAAGTCAGAAGTTCCTTCTTTCTGCTGTATTAAAACTGCCATAGAGCGCTAACACTGTGAAATACAGTCCTGAGACAGAGGTGGGTTCAGGAAAGCTGTGAGAAGAGCTGACCCAAACAGCAGACATACAGATTTGCTTGCAACTGAAACATGCATCTTAGAATAATTTGTTTGAGTCCCAACTACTTTCCAGGCACCAACAGACAAACTACAGAGCTCAGCAGAGCTTTCTAAGAATGCACAGGACCTGGTGCCTGGCATGCATAGCTGTGGAAGGGACCATAGGAGGGACCAGCACTAACAGCAAAACTCAGATTCTGCCACCTGACTTCCCTTCAATAATTTCCTCATGTGTTAAACACTCCTCCATGCATTCATTCCAAGAAACAAACACCTACAAGCCATTACTGAGGTAGGCTGGAAAATAAAGGACAGAGGGAGGAGATAGCTGTAGCATTGAATTTAGCAGCAATGTGGAGGCTTTCGAAACAGTGACCTACAGATTGACAGATTGGATCACACCTCAGTTCCATCCAGACTAATACCCCATTTCCAATAGTTGCCATCACAAAACACATAAGTAGAAAAGTGAGAAAACCCTGCAGCAAGCAGATGGTGGATGGTAGCTACTCCTATTCCCTTTTCTCCCCAACATCATGGTCTTTTACAGGCACGAGAATGAAAGCTCAGAGTTTAACAGCCAGTTTTGGGGAGGATATCAACAAATGAGAAAACAGCTAGGGCTGTAAGCAGCCTTTCTGTTCTGTGGGGCTCTGCATGGCTGTGCCTACTGCATGCTGCTGTAAGAGAAATGATTAATGGTAACACACCTGGATATTGCAGGATTTTTCTAACTTTCTCTTGAATTCTGTTATGGATGGTAAAGTCAGAGTCACATCCCATATGAAAAAGCATTCAGCAAAAGTAAAAGATGGAATGTAGAACACCTGTAGAACAAGCTGTTCTTTCCTGAAACAGAAGCAGCCTTACTGCAGACTACTCTTTCAAGTGGTTGTGGGAAGCTCTTTAGTCACCTTTGTTTCCCTAAACACGAGGCCAGCCTATCACATAAAATGTTTTGCCTTCAGACAAAGACAAACTAGTGTTCCAGATCCCCAACTCATAACAATTTATTACGGTCTTTACTTCTGATGATGCCTCAACAAACCAGATTAGAATGTGGGCTTTAATGTAATATTCTACATTTTGGAGAGTGCACTAGGCACATCTGCACATTTTTCATGGATTTCTGTGAAAGCTGATTTCCACTTTTTATAGGCACAAACTTTGCAGTATTAGCAAAACACTTTTAAATAGTTCTTATTAAACAGTTCCCAGTGAAACAGCTGCACAGAATACGCCATATAGAATAGGGTAAAATTAATAACCACAATCTAGGAACAAAAATGTAAACAAGTAGCTTTTTTAAGCTGTGAAACTAAACAAGATAACTTGTTATTACCTCTCCTTTCCCCTGTTCCACTTTCCCATGTGAATTCTCTGAGGTTTAATAGAATGAGCTTATTTGCCTTTTCTTCACTAATTGCATCTTTCTTTTCTATTCAGACACTATTTTCATATTTTGGATTAACTTAATGTTTTATGACCTTTGTCACTTCACCAAATTTGGTACAAATTGGCCAACAGTTCAACAGCTTTACTGGGGTACAGAGAGAAAGATCTAGATAACATGATCACAGAGGGTCAATTTTTTAATAGAAGTAGGTTAATGGGAAAAGGAACCCCAAACTACCACTTCTCATTAGCTTGAGATCCCAAGCAAAATTAGCAAACACATTTCTGCAGTTTTCCATTGTTCTGTTTCATTGGGAATGCAGTGATAGATGCATATCCCATGCCTGTATCTTACTTTGGGTTAAGGAAACCTGGTGTGCTGTGGTTGGTGGAAAAGACCAGTTGCCCCTAGCTGCTCACCAGAAATTTGAAAGTAGGACAGAGCCATAGAATCAGTGGTTCAAAAAGAGTTCCTGAAATGCATGAATGCTCTAAAACAAAGGGAAGATTTTTCTGTTGCAGGCAGGGGAATTTCCATTGCCTTGATTTAAGTCTTTGCATAGAAGTAGCAGAAGGCCTATTTGATATGGTACCTTGGAAGTTAATTTCTTAAAAAATCTCTTTTGAGTGTCCTTGCTGTACACATACACAGATCAGAAACATTGCAATCGTCTATCCAGCTGTGACATATTAGATTATTTGTGGCTTTGCAGCATAAAACAGATTCTGTGACTTGTGATGCTAAGCCATTGGCCTTGGACAAGAGCCAGCTCGGGTTATTCCATTCTGCTGACCTAAATTCCTCTCAAACAGTCAAGTGGATGCAGTATCATCCTTCACTTCCTGTCCCAAATTGTAGCACAGCTTCTCTTGACACACAGAGATATTTTACACCACTCCTCAGAGCTGGTGGTTAAGCCAAGAGTGGTAGGAATTGGCCCACTGTGGTTAACAGATAGGAATTTTAAGTGATTGTGTAAGTCCTGAGATGTCCATCCTAAACCAAGTTCTGCCACTGACTTTCCTTTTGATTACCATCAAGTTGCTTAAATTCTTTTTTCTATTCATAAAATGGGAGACTGGGCAAATAGGAGTGTGTAAAACCAGATGAAAGCTGACATGAATGTATGTGGGGTTTTTTTGTGTATATCATTTGTGCAATGTGCTGCTTTCTGCAATTACACATCAGTGCCTCCCCTACCAGGAACGCTGACAGACAGCTCATCTGGATCCAGTTGTCATCTGAAGATGTGAGGAGCTCTTACAACTTCATCGGAAGTTAAGGGGAGCCTCTAAGAAAATCCTGCCTCTAATGTGCTGTGGAATTTTTTACTGGTAACAGAGAGGTGCCAAGCTCTGCCGTCTCCTTTGGAGATGGCTGACGTCAGTTCTGGCAGCTCCATCTTATTATAAAATCATTTTAAGAATAAAAACCTGTGGAAAATGGGGCACTGGGTGGAGGTGCTTGTGTGCGTAACTGTGCCCAGAACATCGCCCACACATAGCAAAGCTGGTATCAGACTTCTGGGAACCAAACTGCCAAGTGTGGGTGGGTAGTGAGTGCACAAAAGTATATTCTGGTGGGCTTCACAAGCTGGTAGAGCTGTACCATTCCCACAGCCAAACAATCCTGCTGTCAGCACCAGGCATATCACCCAGCAAACCTTCTTCCCTCCCCATCACAGAAGAGCTGCCACTTGCCCACCTACCAAAAGGACAGGCTTTTTTCAAAACAGATGAGTGTTTCCCCAACACCTCCCAACAATCAAGTTTAATGAAAGTAGGTTAAATTAAAAAAAGAATCTTGACGCAGTTTTGGTAACAAGATTGGGTAACGTTTTGTGCTATATCTTGGATAGCAAGCAGGAATGCCTGCTAGCACTCACAAACTACTCCTGCCCTAGACACCTGTGGTGGCCCTATTACCTCACCCACACAAGGGCAATCAGGAATTATCCCAGGGAGGCTGAGGGAGCACAGGGCTATTTAAGAGATCTGATTTGGTCCTCTATTGTTTGACACTGTGTGAAGATGTGCTACAGAGCAGGGTGCACGATACTAGAAAAGTACCAAGTTAAGATAGCTACTGTGGAGTAGGTTAATAACTTCAATGCTTTGATTTTAACCTGGGTGAAGACGTTAGCTATATGTATGAAGTCTGTAGCAGGATAAGAGGCTTTTTTTACAAGCACGTGAACTGTCTAACACAACATGAGTCAGCTAATGAGGGATCAAAGCTTCTGACCAGGACAGATAAGTTGAGCTCCAGGCAATTAACTATGATTGTGACACTCTTATTGACACATTAAAAATAAAATGGTGTGTCATCTACTTCACACAGAACAAACTGACCCCATAAAGGTTTTATTGCAAATATAAAGGTCTTTCTTTTTAATGGTCCCATAAAGTTCTTGTTTGGCTTTTTGCAAATTTTGTAAGTTTTTTCCCTCTTGCTATTGGGTGAGCTGAGAGTGGTGCTCCCAATCAAGAGTTGGCTACATTCTAGACAGGTTGAACGCCATCAGTCCAAGTGGTAATATGAGGGTGAGAGATGCTGTAAAAATAGTAAACACTATAAAGTATGTTTATGGCGAGGGATACCCTCAGTTTGCTAAGGATGAGAGCCCTTTCACTTGTTTAAGCTATAAAGATTCCCACTGAACTTTGAAAAGGCCCCTGCAGCTGCCCAGGAATTAGTTTCAATAAGCTACTGCTCATTCAGTTAAAGCAACTCATGTTACAAGGTGTGATTCATAAACATGGTGCATCATCAGTGGGTTTGGAAGAAATGTTCTTCCTTCAGCCAATAACAAATTTTTCTAACATTACGTGCTTCCATTTTTGTACAGCTGCTTTTTCTAGTTACATGAAGGACCTTGGTGTGCTGATTGACGAGAAGCTCAACATGAGCCAGCAATGTGCGATTGCAGCCCACAAGGCCAACCGTATCCTGGGCTGCACCAAAAGAAGTGTGGCCAGCAGGTCAAAGGAGGTGATTCTGTCCCTCTACTCCACTCTCATGAGACCCCACCTGGAGTACTGCATCCAGCTCTGGAGTCCCCAACATAAGAAGGACATGGACCTGCTGGAGCGTGGCTGGAGCCACGAAGATGATCCGAGGGCTGGAGCACCTCTCCTATGAGGAGAGGCTGAAAGAGTTGCGGCTGTTCAGCCTGGAGAAGAGAAGGCTCCGGGGAGATCTTATTGCGGCCTTCCAGTACCTAAAGGGGGCCTACAGGAGAGCTGGGGAAGGACTTTTTACTAGGGCATGTAGTGATAGGACGAGGGGGAATGGCTTCAAACTGGAAGAGGGCAGGTTTAGATTGAACATTAGGAAGAAATTTTTTACTTTGAGGGTTTTAAGGCACTGGAACAGGTTGCCCAGAGAGGTTGTTGAGGACACCCTGGAGGTGTTCAAGGCCAGGCTGGACGTGGCCTTGGGCAACCTGGTCTAGTGGGAGGTGTCCCTGGCAGGGGGGTTGGAACTTGATGATCTTCAAGGTCCTTTCCAACTCTAAACCATTCTATGATTCTATGAGTCTATGATTCTATGATTCTATGATATGACAAGAAATGAGCACTGTCTACTAAAAGGCAGGCAGACTCCACAAGTAGGGTCTGATTTCTAGGTCTTGAATGGCTGGGAAAATGGTGGGATTATCCTTCCCCATTGGAAGCTGGTGAACTAGGCTCTCGCCTCAGTATGAAACAGAAAAGCCTCCAAGATCTGTGAGCTTCATTCCTCTCCCTACAACTGACCTGCTGGTTCACCTCCAGGAAACCAGTGAGACTCTCTAGCCTCAGCCACATGACCCAGAAACCTCTTTGTTTGTCAGGGAGCAGGGGAAAGGTTCATTAACATCTTTCTAGTGTCCAGAATGATCTCCTGTATTGCTAAATGCTAACATAATGCTATGTTACCTCTAACAAATCCCTCCTGACATCAAGGAGGGCAGTCAGTATGGATGATAGGGCCTGTATTGAGTCTAACAGGAAAACCAGGAGATGTACAAATCTCTTTGGGTCCACTGAAATACTCTTCCAAAAAAAAATTAAACGTGCCTCACATTGAATGCCAAATCTTCATAATAAAAATGTGAAGTCATGTGACTTTGTGTCAATGTGCATTTGTACAATTGCAAAGCAACTCGTGTTGGCATGACTGGGTCAAAGAGGCTGATGCTGCAAGCTCTCCTGGCAATCATATTCTCTCTCCCATACCAAGCCCCTGCTGAGGTTACCAGGAGCACCAAGACTGACCCCTGAAGAAGAGCTTGGAGAGATGGGATCTGCTCTTAAGTATTTTACTCAGTTTAAAGCTGCTTTTGTGCTATTTCTCCAGGCAAGCTACTGATTGCATTTGCCTTCTTAAACTTCGTTCAGCTGCTACAGCTAATATCAAACCCAAGAAGAATTTGGGTCTAAAATCTTAATTGTATATTCTCCAAAAGCCAGATTTTGGTCACACTCAGTTTCATATACAGACTGAGAAAAGTCAATGGCAAAGGCATTTCAGGAACCTGTACAACATCTCTGGCATTCACAACACATAATCCATTATAAACACCAACAGCTATAAAATTTGCTCCCATGCAATTCAACTAAAAATGTTCTCTTTACATGATGCAACACAGCCACAATCTGCTTTAAGGCAATTGTATGTAACAAAAAAGCATCCCAAAAGCTTTTCTCAGTTGATATTTTAATCACCAGCATCTCCTACTGTCTTGCTAGTTTCAGATTATTTGGTTCCTTGTAGTTTGGTCACCAATGCCAGCAAGTGGGTAGCCAGTTTAGACTTATAAGGATGCCAGTGCATAGTATAGGGCCTTACCTGTATTCACTAGCATTCGAAGGCTAGCAAACAGTAAAATCAAGCCTGACATAGAGAAAAGCTTTTGGGATCCTGTCCTAGCACCTTCCAGAACCTTTGAAACAGCAATGGCAATAAAAAAGACTCTCTGAGAATAGGCTGCTATTCCAGTATCACAAGCAAATACAAAGCACATTCGCACTGCTGTTGCTCTAGCATCCTTCCACCATGCCCTTTTCTCTACTCACCTCCCTGCAAGAAGGACTGTGCTTGGGTATTTTACACAGATCAGTTCACAGGTAGGACACTCTGCTTTTACTGCTTCTGCTTTTCAGAGAATTGCATGCTTGAAAAGCAAACCAAACCATCAATAAAAGGCTGTCTAATTGCCCAAAGCCATGGGTTTGTAGTCTGCTGATGGCTCATAGGTGTGATATTGTCACACAAAGGCTTCCTGCCCGTACAGAGCATCAGCACCTCCTGAGGGAATAGAGCCCCCAAAATCTACACAAATGTAGTGAGAAGAAAAATAAAGATGTCTTACCCACATGGGTGATAACCGTAGTCAGTCGCTGGGTGAGCTCCTGATGTGACATCTCTTCTTCTTTTAACCAAAAAAGCATTTCACACAAGGAACTGCACAGCATCCAAAAAAAGATGCACCCCGAGTGGGAGGCTGCACACTCACTGCCTCGCTCACACACAAAGCGAGGACCACTCCCACAGCACGGCCCTTCCAGCTCTCACATCTTCTGCCGGCTGCTCACCTCTTCCAATTTTCTGCCGTCCATGCGTGGACCTAGAAAAGCCCCTTAACAAAAGGGGATTTTACCCGCCTTGACAACAGGAAGGGAGCAGGAGCGGGGGAAATAAAAAAGGAAAAAGAAGCAGGCGAGTTGATTGCTTATGGCTTTTTTTCTTCCTTCTCCCGCGGATGAGGCAAAGGATAAAGAGACAAACCAGCAGGCAGATACCTTCCTCCAGGGAGACTTTTGGATGGTGATGCTGTGAGTCAGGGAAAAATCCTGGAGGTAGGAATGGCATCGGGAGGAGTGGAGCTGGCAGGAGAGCTGTAACAGCAGCAGCTGCTCTGCGACGCTCTCTTCACCAGCGTGCCTGGGAGTCGAGAACAAGCCACCCGCAGCCTCCGTTGCTCTCCCTTGGCCCCTGGGGCCCAGATGCCTTTCAGGTTGTCCCCAGATGGAGCCCCCCAGTGTCCCCAGAGACCCTCCTCCCCCCGCCTCTAAAATCCCTTGCCTGACAAATGGGGCTGATGCATATATGGAGGGGGAAGGGGGGTCAGTGGGTTTTTTAGGGGTGTTGTGGCCAGAGGCTTTGTCGCCCTCCTGCATGGACAGGATCCCTGGGATCCCAATGTGACTGAGCCCACAGGACCCTCTCCAGCTGCACGTGTACAAGAATGATGAATTAATTAGCCCCGGGTGCTGGGCACATCTCACCTGTGATCATGGCCACAGAGCTCAGCGGTGCCTGTGGGCAGGCAGGCACTGCTGAACATCAGCAGGCCAGAGCAGGTCAGCAGGGAGCAGCTGCCCCTGGGTGCTAGGGACACAGCTGAGGCTTGCACGGACACGTGGCCACCATAGGGCAGCTGGCTGCTGAGCTACAGGAGAGTTTCATCAACCCTCCCGGCTACAGACCCCAGCTGGGATCTGAGGAGAAGTGAGGCAGGCAAGAAAGTGAGAAAGGGCAGGGAATGCCAGAGACTTGTATCTCTCCCCTTGCTCTTTGCACCTCTTCCTTTGAAGCCACCTGAAGCTCCACACAAGGTACTTCTGGAAACAGGGAAAATTATTACACCTCTAAAAATGAAGAAATAAAATAGAAGGTGCAGATGCCTGCAAGATCTGCTCTATTTCTGCAGAATGGATTCAGCTCTAATTCCAGATTTCCCTACCCATCCGTAGGATTTTCCTTGGATCCACTTTTCCAGACATGCCAAAGAACATGACATCGTGTATACACAAAGCAGGAGATGTAAAATACCCCTGTGGGCTCATTGGATCTTACAGCACAATTAGTGCTTCAGTCCCGGTGTTGCAAAAAGTTTTATCTACCTCTGTGATGGGAAAATCCTATAATCAGCTGGCTGACCTGCAAGCCAGTCTGAGTATCTGTGCTGTTGTCCTCATTTTTGGTTAATTGACCAACTGTGCTGAGAGGTTTCTTGCATACTTCTGTTGAGTTAGTTTAACAGCAAGTCTGCCTGAAAACAAGTGAGTAGCATGAGTTGAGAGCCACCCACTTGCCAACATTTTGGGATTAAAGCAAAAGGCATTTTTTTTCTGAGATCCTCTTTTTACTGCCCATCTGGGCAGTAAAGTTCAAACTGTAAAGATGTGGACTAATGTTAAAAGGATTCCCTCAAGTGGGGAAGAGATGCCATCATCGGGGAAAAAAAGCATATGGAAAGCAGACCGACTTGCAGACATAATCTTTGGAGAGGTCTGAAAGATCTGGGATGCTTTATTTTGCTTTTGGAGGGTCACAGATCGCAGGTAGGAACACGGAACTAGAAAAGTCATCGTGTTTCCAGATACTTAACAGATTTTCTTTTCTTTTTTTTTTTTCTGCAGGCAGAGAGAATGTATAATCCCATTCATAAATGAATTAAACTCCACTGAAAAGCAGTGTAGATGGTTTGCTCTCACTACTCCTACAGCAAGGCTGTTCAAGAACATCAAGGATAGCTAAGAGCCTTTGTCTTATTTCTAGCTACATTTATTCTCGGTTATTTTAAGACCATATGCTCCTATATAACATTGTTATTCAGCACCAGTAACTGCAGACACATGTACATTTGCTATTTTAAGATCATTTTTCTCTTATTATTTGTTCTTGTTATGTTAGTCTGCTTTCCAGTTTTCCACTGTACCCTCAATAACTTTTGAACCTGTCGGTCAATTGCAATCCAGTCCAGGAGGCAGAAATTAGTTCTTACAGGTACACTGAAAATTAGCAAGGCATACAAAGCCTGAAAGGGGAAAGGATGCAATACGGACTGAATAATTATGTTTTGTGGTTGCTCCATGCCCAGCTTATACTGTGGGATGGGTTACACAGGATTCAGTTGGAGTTGAGGGTTCTCTCCTATGATGTGAGTTATAATGAACAAAAGGAGGAAATCTAGGTTATTTTGGTGGGAAGGTTTGGGCTGCAGGACGCAGCCATGGGATACCAAACTCCACTAGTTTTAACCAGTCACAGGATGATTTCTTTACACTGCCAAGATTCATTTAAAAAAGGCTGCTGTTCATAGTGTGTATTGCCATTACAAATTTGCAAATGGAAGAGCCACAGGGACTCAACCAAGTCAGAAATACTGCAAAAGCACTGGTGATAGAGACCCAAGTTGAGAGGGGGAAAACCAGGAGCCTGGACTGTAGGGATCTCTTGGAGATAGAGAGAAATGAAAGCCCTATGCTCGTCACTCGAGGAATAGCTCAAAGATGCGGAAGCACCTTAGTTTGTCGCTGTGATGGTAACGATTTCCAGTGCTGCATATAGTTGCAAAATTGAGCCAGCACTTTCACTACTACAAATACAGACTTCTCCTCTGAAGGATCGAAGCCCTTGCTGATACATGTGTTAAGAGGTACAGAGGATGATGATTTACATTTCAGGCATGAGCCAGGGTCTCACCAGAAAGCAGGGCCACGGGCTGCACAAACACCACGATTCCACTATTAAAATGATGGCCAACAGGCAAAAGAATTTGATTTCTCCATAGAGTGACAGCCTGACAAATCACCAGCCATTTATTAGATCCTGAATCAAACAGCTGAGGCCAAAGCATTGTAAGCAATTTTAATAAACAGTAAATTGCACACTGCAAACAAAGTATGTTTACAAGATCCTGTAGCCTGGCCAGATGGAAGGGGAAACTCTCACATCGAAATATATATATAGATTAATCTAATCTTTCCTTCTTTTTCATCTTATGTAGCTCGTGTCACTAAAAAACATTTAGCCAACAGACTGAAGGGCTATTAAAGGTCAAAATGAGATCCATCCATGAAACTAGCCTGCCTTTTTCACTGCATAGGTTAACGCCATTTTCCAAGTCCTATATAACCTTTATAGGCTCACCCATCTCTTAGTTTTTCAGGAAAATCTCCTTCCAGAAGAAGATCACAACCTTCTGCTGTACAGAGTGCATCTGAAGACATTTTCATAGCAGAAAAAAGGCAGGCTGATGAAATAACAGAAAAGTTTAGAATCCCTTTCCCAATTTTCTTCTTTTGCAAACAGGCTACTTAGGTATCACATCTCTTCCTCCCTTAACTTTTGCCTGTAGACTGTCTGATCCCCATATCAAAGGCCGGGGCTCTATTACTGTCTGGGAAGAACTATAACACTGTTGGCACAATGAGGAAAGGTAATTACACTGTCACCACTTCTGACTGGTTATGGCAGTACTTCAGATCTGCAGTACATTTCCATTAGTAGAAGAAACTGGTAAATGAGTCAGATACTTCTTTGATGCATACCAACAAAGGAGGCACATAGAGTGCCATTTGCTTTCTGTAACATCAATCATGCAGTAAAGGAAAACACCACTCCATGTTTAAAGTTTTCTTACTTTTGTTCTTTTTGGAACACTGCAGTCAACACCGCTCTTGCTTAGCTTTTAACAGGCTCACAGTGCTAGTGCTTCGCTGGCTGCTCTCAGCTTTCCACGGCCCTGTCACTGACAATCTTGTCTACTGTGACAAATCTTCACTTCTCTGACGAAACTTGCATGTACGCTTTTCCTCCTGCACACAGCTCCCCCGGCAATGCCTAGGTCCCTGCCTTCATGCTTAGCCTCTTGGCTAAGCTTTGCAAAGCCTGACCTGCTTTGCCTCAGATGCTGTTTCAGCTACTTTACTTGAAAAGGAGCACAGCTGCTTCTAGCATCCATTCTGAAGGAAAAGAGCCTGCTGAAGACACTCATTTTTTGCTAAAACTAGTGCAAGCAAATGCTCCCTTTCTTCCTTCCCCATCATAAACCTTTTTGTCACCATCATTTACATCAATCATTCGTTGTCTGTGCTCCAGAAGAGCTGTCCTGACACAGACTGGGGCAGTAGCCCATCTGTGAGTAGGACCATTAATATACCCTTAGGAAAGAATGTATGAAACAGGACACTTACAGAGAGCCCCTCTCCAGTGTTCCCCTCTCAGACTGCAATGGTCTGTAGTTCATGGATTTTTCTGAGCTTAAGTTTGCATTTGGCTGATCATATTTAAAACTCCATTTCTTCATGAATCTGTCTAGTTATTTTTTGAATCTGTTTATAATTTTGACAGCCATAAAGTTTGGTAGCAACAAGATCTGCAGTTTAAATATGCATTGTGTGAAAAAAAACCAGCTTCTTCTGGTTTTAAATCTGAAGCCTGATAGTTCAATTTCAGGCCTCTGGTTCCTGGTTCTTGAGAAGTCATCTTAGCCATGACTTCATATATAGCAATCATATCCCTCAGTCACTCTTTCCTGAGCTGAGCTAAACGCTGTCCTAGTTACTATCTCTTCATAAAAAAATAGGCCAATTCATACCTTTCAACAATCTTGCCATCTTGCTTTGAACCTTCTCTTGTTTACGCAGCTTGGACAGTGAAAACTGCCAGTTTCAGTCTGCTCTGTGTTGCTTACATAATTCTGACAGAAGTCTTCAAATGCTGAAAGTTATTAATGTTTGTTGTTAAACTTTTAAGAAAATCAATATGTACCTCTTTCAATTACAATAATTTCTTTCAATACTTTCTAGCATCTTTCCTCTTTTAAAACAAAGCCTGAATTTTGGACAAAGTGATCCTGTAATTTTTAGGGTCAGCTTACTTCCTAAACTCTATGTAGTTTATTTTAGGGAAGCTACTTGTCCACTTTCAGTGTCATAAAAAAACCCAAGTTCATCTCCCAGGAAGCATTAAGGTTGAAGATCTAGACTGGTGGATGCATGGGCAGTTGTCCATGGCAGAAGGCAGAGTAACTTATAAAGACAGATGTCCTCCCCTTAATCAATTCTTCTGCCCTGCTACTGTCCTTAACCCCAGACACATTGGTTTTCTGCCAGATGAGTTCTTGAACCCTCATTCCGTGGTTGTACACCTGCAAATGCCGGTATAGGAAGACTGGGAAGGAAGGGAACCATGCTTCCCATCAGCTCAAGCTGCCAAAAAACTGCCCTGCCACCAAAAGATGCAGTCTTCACCTCCCTACCCATCCCACCACACGCTCCCAGTTCTACCTCCTGTCTGCTGTGGTAGTGCAATGTATGGGATCATTTCACTGAGCTGCTGGATCTACTTGTACCAGCTGTGAAACTAGACCTGAGGTACTTGGAAGATACTAGGGTTCAAGTGTGGCTGGAGGACCTAGCTACAATGAGAGTGAAGAAAGTTGCCTTCAATCAGTATCAGTAATGAGGCATCTGCCACTGGGGTACTATGTTTTTTAAATACCAACACATCGTGGGTTATATAGCTTTATAAATTAAATAGTCTTAAACAGTCTTCAGTAAGAACAAACCCAGCATGCACCAAATAATTAGCATTTTAAAGCTAAACTGGCCTTTCTATGCATTAGACTAGCAGTTTCTACGAGCCACATTTGAGGAGCAATGATGAGGCTAGTGAAAAACACAGACTTTGCCATGGGAAACGCTGGAGTCAAGCAAATGAGAGGATATCTTAACCGTCTGAGATTGATCTTTTGGACCTTAAGATGGTGAGTGAATGCAATTCAATAGACCAGAGCAACCATAATTTTCAGTCCTTTTATATCTGAGGGGGAAGGAGAAAAAACAGGGAGCAAGAGAGTGGAGCTTGGGTTTGATTATTCCTTTCTGGAATTTTTAACTTTTGTTAAGGTAATGAAACAAAAAGGTGTGTTATGAAGTCAAGGTAATGTAGCAGACAGGAAATTCCATTGCTGAACTGAACCTGAAGCTCATACATAGTTGATAATATGCTCAAATGCCAGGTATACTTGAAGTGGTCTCATTAAGGAGAGTGGACCAAATAGAGACCATCAAATAGGATGAAGCTTCAAAAATACAACAAAGCTTTATACAGTTTCAGAAAGAAAGCTAATGAGTTCTAGCTGCTTATACATCCTTACCATTTCCAAGTTACCATGACCTGGAAGTACCAAATATAATCACAGCAGGGAAAAAAATATAGCATTGCGTTTTCATCTAGAACAAGACAACTGCAGTAATTATATATGTGGGCATTTCTTGCTGCTAAGGATACGATCTGGATTTCATGCTTCAATAGCAGAATGCCAGATGAGAGGAAACAGCTTGTTTAAAATTGCCCAGACAAGGATTACAGGCTTGTCTCACTGAGAGAATAATGTATTTTCAGCCTAAATTCTTTCCTGCATCTCCTTTTCCAAAGACTGTTCATCTGTTGCCATAGAGACCATTTCCAATCCACTCTTTTCCCTTGCACAGGTTCTATTCTGGGTGATCACCACCTCGGCTGCCCAGGCCGCCCCGGCGGAGCCTCCTGCCCAGGAGTAGCCAAGGGGCAATAGTAAAGCTCAACATCTGCCACCACACAATGTACAACTGCTGGTAGCAGAATTGCTTGCTTTTTTTAATGCACAAAACCCAGTGCATAATAGGGAGGATAAACTGTAGCTACCCAGCATATGAGAATGTGGGCGTGCATCACGACTGCCAAACCTTCTAGGATGCCTTTTTGTCCTTTAAAGGGAGCTGTCACATCAATCACACCCCTCATTTCCCCCCTCCCCCCCTCCCCGGCTTTGCTTTAATGGAGATTATTAGAAGTAATGGGAAACCAGAAAGGATTCACTTTCGCTTCACTGGTAGCACAGATAACGCCCGCGCCTGTACACCTGGGGGAGCTGCTCGCACGGCGGCAGCAGCAAAGGCCGCAGGCGGTCTGAGCAGCCATGACCGTAAAAAGGCAAATCGCCAGGGGCAGCTGGAGCAGGACAGGGCTGGGGCCTTGGTGGGCTTCACTTCCAGAGACCCCCCAGGACCCACCTCAGCCGCCAGGCGAGGGGAGCGGCCGCCGCCGCAGGGCCTGACAGGACAGGCCCCTCCTCCGCTTGCTTTCGGTGCCCATTTTCTACAGCACTTCCCCCCCCCCCCAGTCGTTGGGGAAGGGGCATTTGGGAGCGATGGCGAGGACGGGAGGTCGCTAGCCGCCCGGCACCCCGCTGGGCCCGCCCTGCGCCGAGGCGCGGCCATGGCCCCCTGAGGTAACGGCACCGCCCCGCCGGGAAGAGGTGGGGGGAACCTCCCGCTCCGCCCCCAGAGCGCGCGCACTCCCCTTCCCCACTCCCCCCTCCCACTTCAGAAACCGGAGCATGCGCAGCGCTGCCGGCGGGGCTCCGGGGCGTCACGTCAGCGCCCGCCCCCGCGGCGGCGCCGAGCTCTGTGGTTGGCCCTCAAGGGGGAGCGGAAGCGGCCCCGCCCCCGGCCGGTGGCGGGTTGGCGGGAAGGGCTGGCGGGGCCTGTGGTGCGGTGGGCTCGTGCGCCGCTCGGCCTAACGGTTGGGCTGAGGCGGGGGGAGGCTGTGAGGTGACGGTGAAGGGCCCGGCCCAGCCCAGCCCAGCCCAGCCCAGCCCAGCCCAGCCCAGCCCAGCCGGAGCCAGGCAGGCCTTCCTCAAAGGCCCGTCTTCCATCAGCACCAAGCCCCCCGCTGCCAAGGAGAAGGCCGCAGCGGGTAGCAGCGGGGAGGGCAAGAGGCTCAAGCCCATCCCCTGGGTGGAGAAATAGTAAGGGTTCTTCTGGGGCAGCGGGGTCGCTGGCCCGGGGTGGCAGTGGCTGGTCCTGAGGGGGGTTTTGGCTGTGGAGGGGGTGTGTGGAAGAGGGAGTGGGTGCACAGCAAAGGGGGCTACAGCTGTAGGTGTCTCCACCTGAGACGACAGCTTTAACTTTTTCAGTTGTTGGGGAAAACCAGCACTGTGAATTACTGTAAGAGCCCTTTGTTGGTGCTACTCAGCAGAAAATGCCTTTGTTGCCTGTGTCAAGCAGTGCAGTTTCATCGCTGTGGCTTGGTGCAGAAGTGTGTTACATGTTTCATTTTTGAAAAGCCTGTATCAGCTCATGAAGTGGTAAAATATTGCAGTCTGTGATACAGTTCTGCTTCTAAAACCAGCTCAGGCTGATGTTTACAATAGAAGTAGACAAACAGCTTCCTGAGAAATTAGATCACTTCAGTTATACAGACCAGAGGCATTAGACAGATTTCCTGTTATGATTTTGACCTCAACTATAAAATTTGCTGTAATTTTTCAGTATCTGATGTAATCAGGAGGGGAAGTGTTTTTCTCAATTTCAATTTTCTTTTGAAACTTTGTTAGCTAATAAATTGCTTTTAATGTCTTTGTATGTAGTCGCCCCAAAAATGTGGATGAAGTTGCCTTCCAGGATGAAGTTGTTGCTGTGCTGAAAAAGTCCTTGGAAGGTGCTGATGTGAGTGTAATGATAACATCTACCCAATCAGTATGTTTAGGCAGAAACTTTATCCAGGAGAATAAAAACTTCTCTTTTCTAACTCAGCAATGATCATTTTTACAGTGGTGCTTTAGAAATAAGCTAAGTGGCTTCCTTGTAGTATGTTGTGATGTACATGTAAAATTTGTGATGTTTCCAGCCCTTTAAACATTGTCAGCTCTGTGATGCAGTTTGGAATTTTTCTGGAAAAGCTTAACTGGTAAACTTCCTGTTAATAGTTTCAAATCTGGAAAGGCTTTTGTTGTGTCTACACTACTATTCAGCTAGTACTTTTGACATTTGTGTTTGAGAGGAGAGGGGAAATTTTTCTTTCATAGAAAAGGCTGGATTGCCAGTTGTTCCTAAATAGTTCTAGTGATCTGTCAGTGCTTCTACAAAACTGCTAAACATTAAAACAAATACACTGTTTGCTAATGAGGGAAGCTGAAGTTAGAAGTGCCAAGTCTACTACTTATATAGTGATCCCCAACCTTCTTGGTTTAGAGTTTCCAAGTAAGTCTTTTTGGCTTTAAAAGGCTAAGTATGACAATTTCACTAACTTCACTGCAGTGTTGGCACCTGGGACCTAAGAATATAAAGAGGGTGAGCAGAGCCTTTTCAGTTGCTTTTGTTTACACTTGCATTTGCTTTTGGATAAAAAATTCAGTAAATATTCAGTCTGAATGAAAGTTATTTCCTCCAAAGCCAGTAATGGGGAGGTGGAAGGACTGAAGGGGAAATAAAGTAGGTAGCCAAGAGATGGCTGTACTTTCTTGCAAACCTGGACAAGTCCTTCCTTTGTACATGCTGAGACTTTTTTTTTCTTTTGCTCCACGTTGCACCTAGAAGGGTCGTTCTTGTGCTCCAAAAGCTGTTTCTGTTTTCATGGACTGCTAATACCAGCTGAAGTGGTTGGTGGATGTTCTGAAAATGACATTTCTGATATGGCTGGCTGCTCACCAAGAGCTAAAAGGAACAATTCGGGCAATTTTCAGAGTTTTATGCAAGAAGCCTTTCACTTGTAGCGTGCTCTGATGCACAGTATGCACAGGTAGTCTTGGGTATTTTAAAATTTTATCTTATGACAACGGAGTTTGCAGTTCTGGTTTTGACTAATATGTCTTTTTCTACCTGAAAATACTAATTTCATCAGAACTTGCAAAAGCAGAAGTACTTTATTTGTTTGAGTATAGGGAGCCAAAATGAAGCTGTTATGACAGAACTGGGAGACTTGTATAATTCTTTTCTTTAATTCATGTCTCCAGATTCATTTTACTTTGAGAATGCTGTTGTAATGTGACCTTGCCACGTAATGTTGTACCCATAGAAATCTGGGTTTCAACAGCAATTCTGCTATATTATAATATTTGTACAGTTGAGATAATTAGCAAGGAACTCTTAACAGCTGAAGAGAAATGAGGTGCTGCCACCTATTTTGTCTGGACGTATCAGTCATGTAACATCGCTTAGGTGATGGGTTGTGAAGTTCTATTTTGAGCAGCAGCTATTTAAAACCTTACAGCTTCTAGATCAGCAATGTTTCTCGGATTATGAGCCTGTACACTTGTGTTGACTTTTTAGTTCCTGAGTTGAAAAGACAAATTGTAACTTCTGCTTACCGTTACAGGCTTTGTACTTTGCCATAGCTACCCAAACTCAGCAAGGCATTTGAGAGCAAAATCATGCAAGTACTCTGAAATATTTGATGCTTTTAAAATTTAGACTTTTTGTTAGTTCTTGAAAGGACTCATTCCATCAAAAAGGCAAAAGTGTAATTTAAACTCTGAAGTGGCTGGTACTTATTTCAGAAGTTCTTATTGAATTTTGAGATCTGGGGAGATCAGAGAAACAGCTGTAACAGCACTGTAGGTTTGTGTAATGTTCTTTATTTAAACCTTAGTGTTGAAAATGGAGAGCCCGTCCTTTGTTGATTGGCCTGTAAGTGTTTGTGGGCCTTGGTTTGGGAGCTGCTAAATGGAGCAGGACTTTTAAGTCCCTGATATGTTTCCATCTGTAATAGCAAGCATCTGTCCTGTTATAAACTGGGGGGACCAGAGTCCAAGTGATTTTGAGCTGGAGAAATTGATTTCTGTCTGCCAAGACTGTTGATTTGTTGTTGCTTTTTTGCAAAGAAACTGACAAGTGTCATAGTATTCTTTAATTTTCATTTACTCGATGACATCATAATAACTGAAAAGAGAATGAGGTGTAGGATTATCTTTGCAATTTACATCCTGAAACTTCTAGAAAAGGACTTGGTGTTTGCACTATTTGTGGTAACTTTCCCATAAGCAGGATGATGCCTGCAGGTATTCGGCTTACCCCTGGCAAGCATGGAAAAATGGATAACCAGATCAGGTTGCAGTCTGTTTAAAAATACTGCCACAGTTACATAAAGGATTAAGCTGTGCTTGGTGAAAAAGTAGTGTAAATACTGCTGATAACTTCAGTGAGAAACAAGCCTAAACGAGGTTGAAACAGAAACTGTAGTAGAGTATGGGTTTAGTGGAATTAGGAAACGGATTCTTATTAAAACTTCTTACCTGCTAATGCTTGTTTTGAGAACTAGTAGAGTGTGAATTAGCACACAGGCATGAAATTATGAATCTCCATGAAAATGTCTACCCTTGCAGTGTGCTAACCTAACATGGTTGTTGGTGAATATTCAGCTATCATTCAGTAAACATTTCCTCTCCCTGGAGCTTTCCTAAAAGATGCAGGGGGATAATAATGTTGTGGAATCTAGTTGAACTTGAAAAAACATTTGTTAGTACTGAATGCTGCTTACTTTTTAGTAACTAGTGAAACAAGCAATGAATGATTGGCAGAAGGATCAGGCAAAACTTGAAATGGATTTATATACTCTAAATTGACTGAAGACTGAGATTCTTCTAGCTGTATTTTTCCAGTACATACACAGTTGAATCTTTTCTCTGTGTATTATCATAGTTGTTAAAATGGGACGCTATTTACCAAACTGGTCTGTCTCTATTTCATTTTCTGATTAGGGATTGTGTACTCCTGCATTTTTCTGTGCTCTTTGGATGTCTTTGTTTTGCTGTTCCCATTCTGTCTGCATTGTTTGCTATATTCAGCATGAAATTCTCTAATCTAATTTTGGTTGACTCTTTAGAAATAGAATTTTTATTAAGAGCTGGAAATCAAATCAGACTGAGAGGTTTGTCTTTTTGCTATTGATCACAGGGGAGTCTTGGATTTTTGTTCCTAGAACGTACAACTGGAACATCCCCTATTGCCAAAGGCAGCAGTTTTAAAGTGCAGCCTGATAATTTGTAGAGGGATTACTTGAAATAGTAATATAGAAAGCTATTGCTCCTGTGCTAATTATAAAGCTTCTTGATTTCGGTGAAAATTTAATCATGGCTAACTTATGTGAATTTCATTTATGACAACTTTGCTCTTTGCCCCTGTGTTGCTCTCATAAATTTATGGAGATCAGTCATATCCCCTCTCAGCTTTTGTTTTGCTGAGCTAACTAAATCAAACTCTTAAAAAAAGCCACTTCTCATAAGATAGGCTCTTCATTCCTTTAATCACCTTTCCCAGTTTGGATTCATCATCCTTGACTAAGGGTGACATGAACTGCGTGTAGATTTCCACATGAAGTCTTATTAGCCCCATGTGTTGAAACTGCACATCCTAGGACCACCATGTTACACAGTCTTATACTGTTCCTCTGACTGACAGACAAAACAAAGTCAGCTTGTATTTTATTCCAGTTGATGAATTCCAGACATCTAGCAGATATTTAGTTATAGTCTCAAATTGTGAGATTTTATGCTTTGTGCTGCTAAATGTCATCCTATATTATTACTGCGGTCTTTGCTGTGCTGCTTTCATCTTCCTGTGTCAGCATATTTCTTTAATGCGTTCCTATTTTTCGTGCTGAGGTTATTAATTAGATTATTTGAAAGATCGGTTAAACTAATCTCCTTAAGAAATGCCACTGGTCTCCTCCTTTGAAAAATCATTGGATGGATGTAGAAATTTGCCAGTGCTATGCATTACGGTCAGTTGTTGCAGGCATCTCTGTGATTAGTGTTAGGGTATGTCTGCATTGCACTCACTGCAATATAGTGCAGGCATTCACAAGCTACCTTGTACTTACTGCAGTGGAGTTAATGGCAGCACAGAATTCTCACCATGGCTTGAAAAGGCAGTCTGGGGAATTGAGAAAGTACAAGATAGTTAACCTGTGCCAAATTTTGTCACAGCTGCACTGCTAGTATCCAGATTGTTTGAAGGGCATCCTTGGTTAAATTTGCATGTCACTGCAGTCATAACAGTAAGTTCTGTAGGCTTTAGTGATCTCAGACATGACCTGGAGGGAATATATCAAAATAAAATAGAAATTGAAGTATCCATTTTGATAGAACATGTGATGGTGCCACCAAATAACAGCTTGTTCATGCTATGTTATAAAGAGCAACTGTTTGTCCTCTTTTAGAGCACTACGTGCAATGACCTAGAAGTGAAAGACTTTGATAGTGTTTACCAGGAGGAGTAGGTAGTTTCTATTCTATCAGGTGCTCAGATTTTCAGTAGATTTTCCTGTTTGTGGTTTGTTTTGTTTATTTGCTTTTTTTAAAAAAGGTGCCTTGCTGTTTCAGCTTCCAAATCTGTTGTTCTATGGCCCACCTGGAACTGGAAAGACTTCTACTATTTTAGCAGCAGCTAGAGAACTGTACGGGTAAGCTGGAATCAAGTTGCTTTGGTGTAATCGATGGTCACATGTCTTCTAATCATGTGACAGATTGCCTGGTCTTATGTAGCTTCTAGGTCTTTTTCAGGAATATCTTCACATTCTAATTCAGCTCTAATGTGAAATTTCTTTCTCATTTGTCCTGTCACGAGTCATTGATTTATGTTACCAATACAGACCTACAACACGTGAGACTAGCAGCCGTGTAACCCCACAGCAGAGTACGAAAAGAAATGGCTTGCATATGCCTTACTGAACTTTGTAAAGGAATTCCAATTTTAATGGTATATTCAGTAAGTTGTTAGCTACCCAGAGATCTCAAAGTACTTCCTGGAATGTCTGCATTGTTATCTTTCTGTTAGGCACTGTTGAATTGTATCTGGAAGTAATATTGGGAGTCAGACTAAAATCCAGTGTGTGTACATTCATCATCTCACTTGTAACTCTTGGGAGTTTTGATTAGTGAATTCAGTGACCCATAAGCAAAAAATCGATGCATAGGTGGTTTGATGTCATGAGCAAATCTAATGTTGAGGTTAGTCCCTTCCCCCGACCCCTGTCAGCGTCTTTAGTTTTTGGCTTATGTTTTTTGGAAAGAACCACTTCTAGTTTAATAGTAGGAAGACAACACATTGTGTGTCCATTTGAATTCCCAGAACTTAAAATCCACTGCATTCATTTTTTCTTTTTTGTAATCAGAGGTGCTGCTGTATAGTACTGCTGCTAAATACTGCCTATATTATACTTTCTAAATATTTCTTTCTGGTAGTATTGCAATGGCAGAGCACTGCCAGTGACTGCATCTGGGCATTTTACTTGTTCTTCTACATTGCTCACAGCATGTAAGTAGAAAGGCATTTAATATAGTGCTGTGAACTTATGAAGCCAACTTCCTACTTTTTTTTTTTTTGGCTGAATAACTGATGTAATTTTACACTTTGCTGTTTCTGCAGTCTGGGAGGCAATTGTAAAAATAGGTAATGGAAATTCATACCTAACATTTAATGATCTCTATTTAACTGTCTTTTAACAAAGTATCCTGTTTAATAATGCTGGCAAAAATAATACCTGCTGTTCGAAAAGGCCAGAAGGATTGTTGATATACTTTATCATTGCAAGTGTTTGCAGCTAACATGTTGTAATAAAAATTTTGCAGGCCTGAATTATTCCGGCAAAGAGTCCTTGAGTTGAATGCTTCTGATGAGCGTGGAATACAAGTGATTCGGGAAAAAGTGAAGGCTTTCGCTCAGCTAACTGCATCTGGAAGCCGTTCAGAGTAAGTCCTGGCTCTCATGGACTTTCTTGCTTAGGACAAAGCATGTGGTTGTTTTCGTTTGGGTTAACTTTATAATTCTAATATAAATGATGGGTCAGCATTGCCCAGAAGTCTGCAACACACGCAGTGCTTTGGCTAAGCTTTGACTTCATGCAATTTCATGTTGAGTGTTTGAATACCTGGGAGGAACTTCTACTGGTCCTGTTAGAGACAGAAAGAGGCAGACAGGGAAAACCCCGAAATATGGAGCCTTCTGGATCTGGTGATACATTGTTGCATTTGCAGATGTTGTCTGGCTACCATAGAAAAGCTTCTTTGGGTAAATTATGGTGGAAGTTACTTCTCTAGTACCTCTAATCTGCATCTCATGCAAGATGGGTACTAGTTTATAAGATGCTAACAAAATTCTGGTGTTAGGTGGTGAGAAGACCTGTGCAGGTGAAGCCACATATGTGGAAAAAACAGATTGTGGAAAGTAGCTGGATAAAACTGCATACCAGGACTATCTGGCAAGAAACGGCCATGTGTACTGAAATTACTCTGTTGCAGTGTTCTTTAAAGTTCAGGGAATCAGGAAACCTGTAAAAAGAAGAGCTGCTGTTAGTTGTTAAAAGAAGAAACTTAAAGCAAAAGTACCTTTTTTGAAGGACTTTTGCAGTATTCAAGTGTTGGTCTTTCTATGGGAACTCAGTCCTCCCCTTTAGTACAAGTATTAGTCCTTTATCTAAAAATAATAAAAAAGATTGACCCTCTGAATATGTTCTATTTATGGGCTATAAATACTTAACTAAAATATGACTTGCTATTTGTAGTGATTTTTTTTTTCTTGGTCTGTACATCGCATGTCTCCTGGATAACAGCTTTCTTATTTTTCAGTGGTAAAGTTTGTCCTCCTTTTAAAATTGTAATCCTGGATGAAGCAGACTCAATGACTTCAGCAGCCCAGGCAGCCTTAAGACGCACAATGGAAAAAGAATGTAAAACAACACGTTTCTGTCTTATTTGTAACTACATCAGTAGGTACGTGTGGAATTCGTTGCTTATTTGGACTTGTTGCTCTTCCTATTCCGTTCTCTTTTTTTTGGTGTTTTTTTTTTGTCTTCACTGAGAGGTTGATGTCTAGTTTTCACAGTTTTGAGTTGACAGAGATGGAACTATTTGAATATAAGACTGAAGACAATGTTTAGGTATCAACTTCTATTTTTTACAGTTATTTTTTAAGGTTATGCTGCCCTTTTCTGCCTTGATAGCTTTGTCTGTATGAACTTGACGCACACATTCAGTTACCAAGCACTTACCTTCCTTTTTTTTCAGAATAATTGAGCCTCTAACATCTCGATGCTCCAAATTCCGCTTCAAGCCTTTGTCAGACAAAATCCAACAGCAGAGGCTATTGGAGGTTTCTGAGAAGGAACATGTGAAAATCAGTAGTGAGGTAACTTCATGGTTGCCATGGAATTTTATTGCTTAATCCAGTGTATAATTGCATTACAGTGAAAGGGGCTAAGTCAGCGTACCTTTCCAGACTGCTCAGTTGTGTTAAATACAATATATAAACTCATTTGGATATTATTTTCCTTCCATAGAGGGAATTTTAGGAGTCTTGCTAAAACCAGAGAAACATTCACCAGAGAAAACTGAAGCAAAACTGAATTGTAGGGCTTTTTGTTCTGTGCTGAGTATACTTGCATTAAACCACGTTTCATTCTGAAACTGCCAGCACACACTTATATTAATAGAGAGGTTGCTTTGTAACTTGTGTATTGTGCCTGTCTGTGACAAGCTGCCTTAGGCACTACCTGATGTTTTAAAATCAATGTGCTGAGAAAGTGTACTGGATTTTAATTAACAGAGAACTTATAACTTGGAATTTTCAACATTATTTTTCAGGCAGTATCTTACCTTGTTAAAGTGTCAGAAGGGGACTTAAGAAAAGCAATTACTTTTCTTCAAAGTGCGACTCGCCTAATGGGCGGGAAAGAGATCACGGAGAAGATAGTCACAGAAATTGCTGGGGTAAGCTGTGCTTTACAGTTTCTCCTGTAATTAGTCTGAAAAGCATTTGTGCAGTAAGTGTACTTGCTAACTGTAGCTACCTTTGCTCAAAGTTTGATTAAAAGATTGTTTTATACCCATTAGTATCGCAGTATGGTACCAATACACTGTCCACCAGAATTCTAAAGACTGCCTGGTTCTGTACACTCGCTACATCGCAGGTTTCTAGCAACTTATTCTGTACATCAAGAAAAACTGTAAAATAGTCTTATATTCAAACTGAAGTTGAAACATTCTCCCACAAATGCAAAATCTATTGCCTTTTGTGGGGCAGTAGACTAAAACGTCTTTTTGGCACTTTTATATGTGTGTGTGTGAATATGTGTAAGTGTGTATATAAGTATAGATCACTGCAAAATATGGTTTGGAAACACCAGAGGGGAATGACTTTCAACAGCAGCTTATTTTCAACTTAACATTCACAGTGACAGTATCTCTTCAAGGATCTGTGCAGGATCTTGCTTTTTAACAAAACAGCAGTGATTTCTTCTAGAATGACATAGATAATAATGGCAGGGACAGGAGAAACCTGAGAGGAAATGCATTTAATAAAACTTGTGTGAAGGTGTTCCTATAGCAACAAAACACTTACCGCCTAAAGCAAGAAATGTGAGATTAGGAGTTGAGGAGCTGAAAAATAATGGACTTTAATGATGGACACACTTCCCTTGAAGGTGCCACCATCATAGCTAATTGTAAAGGTTGTGGAGTTTTCACTTTTTTGGAACCAGAGGCAATTGGTACTGTGTGTGTTTTACAGAACAGTTCTAAACAATTTTCTCAGTGAATTCATTGTTCAGGTTTGCGTATGTAGCTGTGGAAAAGAGCTGCATTTCACTTACACATACCTGTAAATCACAATTTCTAAGAAACCTGGCAGAAGTTGACTGTAATGATAGGAAAGAGAAGCATGAAATTCCATTATTGAATAACGCTTGTTTAAACCAAAGGAACCCAACTTTACATCTTCAGAAAGACTTCAAGTTCTTGGTTGTACATAACTTTTGTGACCCTGGAATGACCTTGTCACAAGAGATTAATAGAGGAGCTTTGAAACCCAACTGTCCACTCAACTGACAGGAATGACAATGAGTAGAGGGGAGAATGTGGGCAGTGCTTCCCTGCTCAGAGCTAAATAATGGCATCTGTCAACTTTTTTTTTCTTCTGATTTATTGTCTGACCTTGTTGCATTGGACGCTTTTTTGTATGTCCCTGGTGCGTCACTGGAGAGAAAACTGATTTGCTGTTTTGCTTAGGTGTAGAATGGTACAGAAAGTGTTGGCTGATCTCATTGTTGAAGTAGGTCCTGCACTGAGTCAGTGCCCTGAATAAGCCATGGTGTATTGGATTTATGAAGGTGACTTTGACAATTCACTAACACTATATTGTTTTTATTTTAAAGTCTCTAATATAGGATGAATATTACCGCTTAGCGGTATTATTACCGCTTAGCTCTCACTCTTAAAATTTAGCTGGTCTATCTTCTATACTTGCTTGAAAGTGGTTTGGTGTGTAGAAGAATGCAATGCTAAAACAGCCTTCTGCATAAACAGTTCATATCTGTTACTGTAAGCATCAACTTCCATTTTAAGTTTACAAAGTTGAAATTAAGACATGTAAATTCTCATTACAGGTCATCCCTAAAGAAACAATTGATGAGCTGCTGTCTGTCTGCCGGAGTGGTTCATTTGAGAAACTGGAAACAATGGCAAAGGTAGAGTCCTCTTAGTGCTCTAGCTGGATATTTTTCCAGGTCACTGCCCTGTGAATCCTTTGGTGCTGGGCAGCAGCTGAAGAACGTTTGGCCTCAGGTCAGTTAGGATGCACGTTTCGCGAAGCATGTCTTTTACCGGTTAGTACTCGGATCTTTCCCTTCTGAGGAAGAACTGTCAAAGCTGCAAATAAGATTCCCTACCAGTGTGACTCTGGCTTTCTCCTGAATGAAACTGATGACACGTGGAGCTGTTAGGCTGAATTAGGCAGAGTAGGAATTCCTAGCGAGACACTGGCTCAGGCCCGTAGAACTGCACCTTCAGGGGAACGGACTAGTGTCTGGACTAGTCACCTTCTTCCTTACACGGAAGCTGTGTTAGGTGAGAAGGATCTGAATAAAGCTGTAATAAGTCTTCACTTTTAAAATATTTCATAGTAATCTTACAGTACACTAGTGAGTAAGTTTGTCGTTCAAACTGCAGTGACTTAAAATAGATCTCGCTGGAGAAGGCACAAGCTACTGGTTTATAGAGGTGGATTTATTTTCTTTAACACAGAAAAGGTTCTTAGTGTCTTTGAAGAATGGGAAATTCCTAATCCTCTGAGTTTAAAGAAGGCTCAGTCTTGAACTGGATTTTAAATCAGGGAGTTGTCTCTGACAGAGGGGAGCGTGCAATAGCGCCGTTCTCCCAGGGACACGTTCCATGCCTGTGTGAAAAAAGCCGGTATTGGTCAACCTCCTGCTTTTTGCTTGGCTGAGCCTCATGGCCTTTTGGCAGGACCTCTGGTTTTGCGGCTGGGTTTATTCTCTTGTAAACTTGCTGCAAATCTTAGAATTGCTGTGCCAGGATTTGTGCAGATGACACAGCCTTACACTTTCCTGTTTACTTATCATGATGTGTTGATCTTAAGAGGTGATGATACGGATTTTCTAAATCCTTAGAGCTGGTATAGTCTTCCATGATCTAATCTAATGTAGTGGCTTGGAACTGTTCTCTGGTTTCTAGAGTAGGTGGGGGTTTGTTACAAATATCAGTGCTTGATATGCAGTTGACAAAATTTGGATGTATCCTTCTGTATAGCATGGGCGTGTATTTTGCTGTACAGAAAAATAAGGTTGCACCAACTCTTTTCCTGTTTTCATAAACTTCTCTCTGCCTAAATGGCCTCATGGACTACTGTTCTCAATATTTGCCAGTTTTGTAACTGGACACTACTGACTTAAAAAAAAAAGCTATCTTTAGTTGCCATGGTTTTTATTTTATTAAAAACATCTTGGCCTTACAGATCTCTGTATGTCTGAGGCTAGCAACTGCCAGGTGAAGAAAATAAATCAAAGTAGGTGGCACTTCAAAATGTGAAGACTGTGAAACTGCCACATGATGCTGTGGATGCTAAGCTTTCCTAATTTTAGAGTAAGATTGGACAGGTTCAGCAGAGGTTGTTAAATGCTTAAAATGTCTGTAGCTCACAAAATCCCCGAGATGTAAATTGTCAAAAGGTGAAGAATACTTGGACAAACTCATTGCTCTGTGCCTGCAGTCTCTGCTGTGCTTGTGCAGGTGCTCGCTTCAGGTCACCGTCAGGCAGGGTGCTGGACTGCATACAGACTACTGACTCATCCTCTAAGATGTAAATGTTCCATAATAAATTTCAGTACAGCCTTTCTCAGTTCAGACAGAATTTTTCACATTGGTTTTCCAGTCTGTGGTGTTTCTGCTGCTGAATTATTTCCATTTTCTTCTGTCCCTGACACAGAATCTCATAAACGAAGGCTATGCTGTCGCTCAGCTTGTAAACCAGCTGCATGACACTGTTGTTGAGAGCGAAGATTACAGTGACAAGCAGAAATCTGTCATAGTTGAGAAACTTGCAGTAAGTCTGTAACTTGAGTTAAAAACCCCCACATTGATCTCCACTGATTAATTTTTGTTTACTTGCTCTCTCTTGCAAGTGTATATAATGATTTCTTTTGATTTTTAGTTCTGAATATTTCTTGGTAGAACCTAAATCTTTGTTCTGAGGAATTTCATAAGAAGGAATTGAAATCCAGTTAAGTGAATTATTGGCCATATTATATTGTTCTAATGGGTCCTTGAGCAAGAGCTTTGTGGGTTGGTGTACTTTTTTAATATAAATTTAGAGGGAAAATTAAGGCAAGATTTTTAAGTCAGCACTTAAACAAATTGGGAGCTGCAAAACACAAGTTTTTGTTCTGGAGTGGAGTGTAAAATATGCCTTTTCAAAAAAACGGTTAATTAACTTGCTAAAGAAAAGACATCTGTGGTGGAGGTTTTGCTAAATTGCCTAAAGAAAGGCAGACAGTGGTGAGGACCTGCAGAGCGGTGCTCCTAACAGGCAGTTGCAGAGGAAATGGTGCATCCCTCAGGTATAGAAACTGTCACATCTTGGCCTCCTCAAGATGATGGAGGCCAGAGAGGTAATTTTTCCCAGTTTGGTATAATGGGTACATGATGCATGACTGCTGAAGTCATTGCCAATTAAGTGAACTTCATCTTGGTGTTCTCCATCATAAGGGAAGAGACAGCTCTCCTGAGCACCACCATTTTAAGAGTTTTACCTTCTCTTTTCTGTTGGCAGGAAGTAGACAAATGCTTGGCAGATGGTGCTGACGAATACCTGCAGCTGGTGAGTCTCTGTGCCCTTGTGATGCAGCAGCTAACGCAGAACATCTAACAGAGCAGCTTTCTGTTTTGTGGCAGCCGAGGTTCTGAGGGCAGCGACCTGTGTACTTTTGTACTGCTTTTTGCAATAAAAGAAATTGGAAAAGCTCACGCTGGAATACTTGAGGTTTTTTCACGCTAGGTTAAAGAGCTCTCTGACCACTGAGGGGGCAGTAATGCTCCTGCCTTACAGTTCTTTGTGGTAGACTTACACATGGACATGCATCAAAAGTGAGTGTACACATACTATACTTGGTCATCATCAGCTGAAAGCAAAGAACGGAGAAGCTGTTCCTTTCAGCCCACATTGTTTGGGTTTGAAAATACAGCTTGGCAAAAAGGCCCCATCTTTACAGAACACAAGGCTTCAGGCTCAATCTGCCACCTCCATCTTTTATTGGACCCTTCAGCATTAAATGCTGTAAAAAATCACTTTCTAGTAAGTGCACTGCAACGCTTTAATGTCACTCAAGCTACAAAGTAGGAAAAATAGGCAATGGGTCAGCACATTCTGGAGAAGTTGCTTAGATACTTCCTGTGTCTCACACAAAACTGTTTTCAAAGCTGTTACCAGTGTAAAGAACACAGCTCCTAGTGGTGGCTGAGCATCTTTGGGATAGACATGGATGCCTGGGTCCGTTCCTTTTGTAGATGCTATTCTGAACACTTCTTGGATTCTGTTTACTTGAAAGTTGAATTCTCCCTGAATGCAGTTAAGTAAGGCCTTGGGTTGGTAGCAACTGTAATTAACAGAGGCAGGGGGCTTTTTAATCAAGCTGGTACTGATTATAAAGCATGCCATTTTCTACTCTGATGAAAAGGTAGTGCAGTGTTATGGACACATGAGCTGTGTCATACAGGGACAGCCCCTGGCGCATCAAGCTCCCCATTTACTAGCCCAAGGTACCACTCAAAACCAGCCCCTGCCCTTACTGACCAAGCCAAGACCCCCCTGGCAGCCCAGGGACTGATGAAGGAAGACACCCTTCTAACCAAGAAGTAACTAGTTACAATGTAAGTGAATATAGAAGTATTTTATTGAACATTCAAACTTCATTAAGACATGTGCAATATGGCAAATTTTACTGGGTTTAACCCTAACTAAGACAAGAGTATGATTGCTTGCTTGCTGGGGCTTAGCAACAGGGTCCAGATCACACTTACCACTAATTAAATACTTTATTGAATAAATACATATGAAACAGAAATGCATTTTAATGCTTATAAAAGTTTAGAGATTTTGAAAGGCCTTTCCAATTCAATCTGAAGTGTAAGTACATACAATAAAGGAAGGTAGGCTAGTTTAACATAATTGGCTGACTTTATACAGCACTTATATCTTTTAGTCCATAAGTAAATTATTAAATGATAAAGAACATCTAATACAACCACTTCTATGGAACTAGGAAATAAATTTCTAATAAAGAAAAAATTTACAGACCCCATGACTTTCCACCCAACCCCAACAGTCTAACCCTAAAGTGGATAAAGCCAGTGGCTTTCCCCACAAGAGCTCACGACAGAAAGTCGCTTCGCTTATCAAAAATCTGTTTTTCTGATCCGTTATGAGCATTGAGACAAGATTCAATATATCCCCAAAGAAAGAAGCACAATGCGCGTTGTGAATCGCCTATTCAGCAACAGCGAGCACTGCATTCACAACCACCTCATCCCAGGGATTAAATGAGATCAGCCACATTCATCGGCATCTCCTCCACTGTAGTATTGTAGAAAGTCTCAATGTCTCGCAGGATCCTCTTGTCCTCTTCAGTGACAAAATTTATAGCCACACCTTTTCTGCCAAAGCGACCACCCCGGCCAATTCTGCACAAAAAGAGAACACATTTACACACAAGTTAACTATACTCTAATCCACTTCAAACCTTTGCAAGATCCATTCATTAACTGCTGCTCTTTTATCTGCCACTGGCCAGTTTAGGCTGCATTTACAGGACCAGCTGCTACCAAAGTCACATCTGATCAAGAAAAACTAGCAGTTAGTGCCAACAGTACAGAAGAAGTGTCCATCCTATGGAGAGTAGCAGAGCAGAAAAGGTTACTCTTTTGGCTGCAAAATAAGAGCTTTATTTAATGGTTGGTACTGTGGTATGGAGCCCTAGCTCAGCTGCCCTCCCCTCCATTCAGCTAACACACCCACAGCACATGCATCCAGTCCCAAGCTCAGGGCATAGGAAAGGTAAGCGGCTGTTCAGAAATTGGACTGTTCCTAAGTTAATCCAATTATATCCAGTAACATGGAACAGCACACTTAACTCAAGGAGTTTAATTCAATGTAACTGTTTCCAGTGGGAAAACTTAGGGTTGGTTTGTGTTTTTTTTTTTTTAAAAATATAAAAATCCAAGCTCAACATTTTTGCATAAGCCCAACTCAGTCACTAACACATCACAGTCCAGTTACACCCACCATCAGTTCCACCTCCCTGCAGACCGCACCACAAAGCACCTGGGCAGCAAGAGCTAAACACACAAAAATGGCTCACAAAACTTAAGTGAATAATCATGACAAAAGAAATATATAAATACCGACTCGCTCTTTATTCAAACTGTGCCGCTTACGAATCCACGTCCTAAATTACGTCAACGCCGTTTCTGAGCACCATCTTGTGTCATCAACTGCTGCTATCGAATCCTGTATTTTTTTACATCAAGTAACAAAGCACAGTTTACTTAATTTAGGGACAGTCACTAGAAGCAGTTAACTAAACCTAGGGAAACAAAACTCAAATTGCTACCAGAAGACACACACCACAGAGAAAAGAATCCCACTGTAAGGAGCCACCAAGAGCAGAGAAGGCACACAAGCACAAACACAGCTGCACCTCCAGGAGAGAAGGCAGTCCTACACAACTGGTCTGCCAAAAATATTAAGGTCTGGTCACTGAGCAGCAGCAGCAGCAACTGCAGATTAGGCAGGACCTAAAGACTGAGCTAACAATGCTGTCAAGACACTGGGCCAGCAAATGTCTTTTGTAATCTAGTCCACAACCTGAACGACAAAATGGTAGTTCAGTAGCTGGCAATTTCCCCACATCTCAGTAATGAATGATTAATTAGCCATCACTGAACTCATCACACATCTAAGTTTTCCCACTGCTTTGTTGTCCAAAAGTTCTGCTCCTCCCTTGTCTCAGAACAATAGCTGTGCAAGTCAGGGCATTTTTAAAGCCAAACCAGAAGTAGCCGATTTCCTGCTAGCTTTCTAGCAGCTACGGCATGAATGGATGCGTAACACCTCCTGTTATTTGTACAGACTAAAGCAAGAAACAGGTGAGGTTCTGTGCTGGGTTCTGGAGAGGACGTGACCCTCTGTGTAGCGCAGCAACTAGAGGGTAGAGCCAACTAACCTGTGAATGTAGTTTTCACGATTGGTCGGCAGGTCATAATTTATAACCAGTGACACTTGCTGCACGTCAATGCCACGAGCCTGAAAAGCAATACAGTCTCTTTAATGCAAGTCACAGGCTTCAGGTTAAATTAGTTATCCCATGCTTTTGTCGACCACAAGGTTAGTGATGAACTACAACTGTGTAGTCCATAGTGGAGCGTAGTCTTTACTCTTCCAAGAAGCTCCAAACAGTTCAGGCTACAAGAACCTTCACTGAATTATGAAGCTTTTGGCACCAGGTTTGAACAGAAATGTGCTCAGTGCAAGAGAATACTCACCAGCAAGTCAGTGGTGATCAGGACACGGCTTGATCCTGACCTAAACTCCCTCATGATAACATCTCGTTCCTTCTGGTCCATGTCACCATGCTGTGGAGTTAAAAAGTTATAATTACTACAGTTCCAATACTCCAAGATGGGAATATCCTTTAAAAAACAAAGTGATGTATGAAACCCAGCGTCCCTACCTGCCGTAGGAGCAAAGCAGGTAGGGATAGAAGGAAGCAATTTTCTTTAAGCAGGGGGAACGATAATACAGCACTGCACAGCTATATTATAACTTTCCTGCTTTTCACTCCTTATCACTTGTTTTTCAGTGTGTACATGGCATTTCAGAAGTAATGTGGAAGTATCAGTTCTTACCAGAGCTGAGACGGTGAAGTCTCTGGCATGCATTTTCTCTGTAAGCCAGTCTACTTTTCTTCTTGTATTCAGGAAAATAACAGCCTGCGTAATGGTCAGTGTCTCATACAAATCACAGAGAGTATCCAGCTTCCACTCCTGAAGGGAACAAAGAAGATCAGGAAATGCATCATGCTACAGAACCAGAGTCCCAAACAAAGAATAAAACTCAAAAACAACAGCCAATTAAGCATGCTCTAGTGTGCAATTACACTCAGTGTGACCTGAGAAGTTGGAACAAGACAGCAAGCAAAGTTTCTGCATCAACTGTTGCACCAAATCTTAAGACACAGGACACTGGACATTAAGAAAGAGGTCCACCCTAGTCATTTTTGACCCAGTGCATAGTTTTTCTTCTTCTTGCGTGTACTCTACTAGCATTATCACAGAAACCAAAGCTCAGCCTTGGTTTCTGTAATTTTAGCACAGTGCTTTAACAAGAAGGTGAGAGACTTAAGCTTAACTCATCCTGCCAGAGCAAGTACCACTGATACCAACCTCTCTTTCAACATTAATGTAGAATTGCTTGATACCCTCCAGAGTCAGCTCTTCCTTCTTCACCAAAATACGTATGGGATCTCTCATGAACTTTTTGGTCACTTCCAACACATCCATTGGCATTGTAGCTGACAGCAACACAACCTGAAATGCATTACTGGGTGTTAGCACAGGCTTAGGACACCAGCTTTGATTTAGGCAACTCAGCAGTTCTCCATTACACTGTAGCCAAACCTGCATCCATCAATTTATCCACATAACAGGTTTTTTACCTGAATGTTTGTGCTTAATTTTTGAAAGATCTCATAAATCTGATCCTTAAATCCACGGCTCAACATTTCATCAGCTTCATCCAGAACAAACATTTTGATCCATTTAGGTGCTATAAGAAAAAAAAAAAAGTATCTCATGAAGTTTCAGAAATGCATTAAACGCTTTTGTTACTGTCACTCTCCTGTAGAACTAAGCTTTCCAGTAGAACTCTACAATGACTGTAAAATGCATTTTACTGGGTGAGAAATTCATAGTGGAAGTTTATTATGAAGAGTAAAATTAAATTCATACTTACAAAGGTAGCGTCTGTTCAACATATCGAACACACGCCCTGGAGTTCCGACCACAATGTGCGGAGCCTCAGCCTGAAGTTTTTGCATTTCATTGCGAACATTTGTACCACCAATACAAGCATGGCATGTTGCTCCCATGTAGTCTCCAAGGGCCAGAATTACCTTTTGAATCTAAAATAAAACCCTTCCATTAGCAGTAGTTCCTGGTACATTAAAGATCAAGCCCCATTACCACTGGTGGTTATGGGCTTTGGAAGCTAACACAGCAAACAAGGATTATGCAGCTCTGATGGTTAGAAAAGACAGTTGCCAATGATTTTGCCCAACTGCTTGTTATTGAAGTTGTTCACCAGAAAGTTTAAGTCAGAGGAGCACTAAAGTTAAATTTTTGTCCTTAGTAGTTGAACTAGCTAATAAAATGACTGCTATGCATCTGCTATTTTTAACTTAAGCAGGGCCTGCAGAAGCGAACTCAAGTTTTGAACTGTTAAGGCCTGCATTAGCACTTGAAGAAAGTTCATAAAAGAGTATGCAAGTGCAGCACTGCATGCCAGGCTTCAACAAGTCTCACCTCACCAACGTCTTCATTAGACATTAGATTAGAACAAAGGCAAAACATTCTTCCCTCAAAGGTTCTTGTTCCACTGATCTGCTTTTTTGTTTTTTTTTTACAGTTCTTTCCTGTCTGATTTACTATGTATAGCTTTACCTTCGAGAATAATCTTCACTATAGCACCAGCATCTCAGTATATTCTAGCTGAAAACAACAGAAAGTTGTACATAATCTTCTACTCTATTTTTAATTGTTTAACGTTTTCATTTTGAGACCCTGCATTACTGATACACATTAATATTAAAAATTAAGCAGCCCAGAAATTTTCTTAAACACTCCCACTTAGAAAAACAGAATACCAAGCTTTGAAGGTAAAGTAGACATGCAGTCACATTCAGTCAGGAAAACATCACAAAAATACAAAAACAATCAAGTCACCACATGCGCACTGCAGTTTTCATGTTGCACAACTGCATGCAAGTTCTAATAGCTTCCAAAAAGTACGTTTTGTTTCCACTCAGAACACTGTGCTTTAGTAACATATCTTGTATTTTTTTTTTCTGCTGAAGATGCTCCCTCAGAACTATACACTGCATAGCAGCTGGCTCCTGCAACCCTGCCCCAGCACACCCTCCACATGCATCGAACTCAACTTTTCAAGCAGGCAGAGAACTTGTGGGACAGAAGCCAGTTTATATCCCCCATTACTCAACACAAAAAGGGTTCTGAATGGATATTAATTACAGCCCCTTAAGAAGTCTGTTTATTGTCTCACAGTTGTGAAACCTGAAACCTATGCAACACACAAGCAGCTTTTTTTTTTTTTAACTACACTATCAATACCTGTTGAGCCAGTTCTCTGGTAGGGGCCAATACTAGTGCTTGAGTCTCCTTGAGATCAATCTCCAACTGCTGCAGGATGGAAATAGCAAATGTGGCTGTCTTGCCAGTACCTGACTGAGCTTGAGCAATCACATCATACCCTAAAAAAAGTAGGATACACATTTACTGCTCCCACACAGGTCATTCATGTTTTTAGTTTTATTTTATTCCCTTTGAAAGAAGTGATCAGTATTAAGAGTTCTCTCCATTTCAGGTCAGTCCCGAAAGATGGTGTACCATCATATCACTTATTCAATATGGATTAAATAATAGGTATCATCACACACTAATAAAACAGTATATGCATTTTACAACACTTTCCTAATTATCCGATATTGCTATCAACAAACGAAACACCTGCATACCTTTGATGCATGGAATAATAGCTCTCTGCTGAATAGCTGAAGGCTTCTCAAAACCATAAGCATAAATGCCTCTCAGAAGGGATTCTTTTAAATTCATATCATCAAAATTGTCAACAATCTCATTCCAATTGCTCTGTAATGAAGAAAAAAAAAAGAAAATATTAAATTCAACACTTATCTCCATCAGTGATTAAATTCTCCAGTTAGTTCACACATGCTCACCTCAATGACACCATCGGGGTCCATTCCCTCTGGGCCGCCATGGTCTCTGTCAGCAAACAGAACACACTGTTAACACAGTAGAAGCTAACAGGCAGAACCGAGCTGACACCTCGGCTGCCAAAACCCCTATCTGGAACCCGTGACAGATCCTTCTAGCAGGTGCTTTGATATTTTGCCAATGGAGGAAATTCCCACCCCTTTTCCTCCACTGGTTTGGGTGCTGCTAACCCAAGTCCCAACGTGAGAGAAGATCACTTTGGAATGATCTTCAAGCCGCAGTGAAGAAAAACCCACCAGAAAAAAATATGGCTCGTTCCCGGGTAAACAGAAAAAAAAATAATAAAAAAAAGCCAGGCGGCAAGACGAGCCCCGCCATGTCCCAGCCTAGAGCGCCCCCCTGACGGAAGGCATCTGCTGAAGGCGGGGCCGGGCCCCGCAGTGGCGGGGAGGGCGCGGGGCGATGGCTGCCGCTGCGCACTCTAAGCCAGCTCAGCTGCAGCGGCGCGGGGGGGGGCGGCAGCGGCGGGGAGTGGGGGGGGCGGCGGCCTCCCGGCTGCGCTGCGGTTCCCCCCCACACACACCCCGCCCCGCCTCGCTCAGCGCCGGGCAACTCTCGCGAGAGCTCCACCCCTGGGATTGCGCAAATGGGACACGGCGGCGCGCAGGCGGAGGAAGGCGCCGGGCGATCGCCCGGGGGGCCGCGCCTCTTCCCACCTCCGCCCCCACATACACCCCCCCCTAAAAAATAATGGTCTCGCCCTCAGCCGGGCCCGCACAGCCGGGGGCGAACCAACTACGGCGCTGGGCGGAGGGGGATTTTTAAGGGGAAAAAAAAAAATCCTGAACGAGACGTTTAAACACTCTAATTGCAACTCAGTGCGGCGGGTTCGGCGAAATTAAAAAAAACACTTTTTATCAGGGGTAGGGATTGTCAAGAAAATCAGCACTGAAAAAGCGAACCCCGGCTAATGGAACTAAACCCCCGCTGAACCGCGAGGAAAAGGAGAGACGGGACCGAAACATCTAGAACCGGGAGGGGCCGGGGCGGGCGGCGCTGTATAACCGCAGCGCCGAGCCGCCCGCAGAGCGCTGTCTCGAGGCCCCCCCACACACACACAACAGCGCTTCCTTCCCTCTCCCTGGCCGCCCCCGCCCAGCCCATGCAGCCCCCTTACGAGGAAAGGGCCCGGGGCCTCCGCACGCCGCGCCATACCTGCTATAATCCGCGGAGCCGCCTGACATGTTCCGAACACCAGCTCTGTCCTCAACTGAAAAGGCAAAGCCTCCGCCGCGCCCGCTTTATATAGCCGCCCCGCTGCCGGACTCGTTTCGCTCTGCTCTGCGCATGGATATACACCTCACTCCCCAGCGAAAAAAGCACGAATCCCGCCGGATTGAGCCCCCTTCCCAAGAGACTCCCCCCACCCTACTGTTTGAGATCCTCTGGGGGGGATGACTGAGCCACTCGGGGCCACGAGTTCAGGGGAACGTGGAACTACTTTTTCCTCAGTGCGCGGAAGGATATTGCACCATTGACGGCGTGACAGCGACTCGCTCCTTCCTCCCGCTCCCCCCTCCCCTCCCTTCTCGCTCCTGCGCACGGGGTTTCCCGCTCCGGCCCCTGCTGCAGCGCGGGGGAGGGGGAGCGTGGTGGGGGTGGGAAGGGAAGGGGGGGGGGGCATCGGGAAGGGGCGAGGGCGGCCCGAGAATGGCGGGGGGCAGGCAGGCAGGCAGGCAGGTAGCCGGGCTGCGAGGGGCACCGAGCAGGCCATGTGGTAGCAGCTGGGGCGAGCAGAGCGACTCCCTGTCATGGCTGCGTTTCCCCCGCCATGTCGGTTATTTTTAAAGCCCCGGTGCCTGGCGTCGGGGGGTGACAGAGAACGGCTTCCTCGGGCGGGGAGGGGGGGGTCGCCCTTTCCTCTCCACACACAGAAAGGGCTCCCTCCTCTTCCTCCTCCTCCTCCCTGCTCGGCAAAACACACCCCGAGTTCTCCCTCCTCGCCCTGTGGTGAGGGGCGGGAAGGGGCTAGGCCCGCTTAGCGCGGGGGGGCCCTGAGGTGAGGGGGGAAGATGGTGGCGCCTGAGGAGGCTGGGGGCGGCCTCGCTGCCGGGGGGGCGCGGGGTGCTCCCCCCGCTCGGCCCCGGCACTGGTGGGGGGGGGT
>VUYV01000074.1:283472-421813 GCA_008711295.1 Anarhynchus alexandrinus
TCCCCCCGCCGCGCCCCGGCACTGGTGGGGGGGGGTGGGTTGTGTGGAAACCGGCATGGCGGGGAAAAGGCCGTCCGGGCCCGGCGGTGCTCCCGCCGCCCGGCTGCGAGGCGGCAGCTGACTGAACGGGGCGAATTTGTCACGGCGTGTTCGAGGTGGATAATTTCTAAAGGGCAGGAGTGTGCGGAGAGTGTCGGTAGGAGATAGGCGGGATGGTCCTCAGGGCGCTGCTGGAGCCGCCGCGCTGTGATGTGCTGCAGTTCGTAGGGTAGCGGAAAAATTCTGCCGAGGCTGGTTTGAAGGTTAGTGCGATCCCGAGTAAAGCAGTGAGGAAAATGCTGCTGTGCAAACCAATTCGATGAAACGACCGGTGGTCGTGCCCATTGCTTTCATACTGTTGTAGAAAAAAAAAAAAAATCGCTCATTTTAATGCTCTTCTCAGATTTTACAATAATCCATTCATCAATATTTATTATGTAGGCAAATCATAAATTGTAAGCAACAATTTGTGCTAGCTTTAATAGGTTTATGTGTGTCACTTCTCAGACTTGTTTCCATAGTGATTATATATGAACAAATGGAGGCAGTGCTTGAAAAACTCAACCCTTTACTTGTCTAGAATATTGTAAATTGTCTAGAACCGTCTAGAATATCCATGAAGCGAATCTCTGAGAGACTAAATGTGCATTAACTCTTCCTATGGTAGCATCTGCTGGGGCAATATTATCTTGAGAGATAATGCAACACTTATCAATAGCACAGCTAAATTATATAAATGTAGCTCCTCTGTCGACCCACCCTAATGCTCTCGAGTTTTGTCGACCTATGCTGGGTAGAAAATATTGAGGATGCGTCTTGTATTCGCAATTTAGACAGCCCCACAACAATAACCAGAGGCCTTTTTAAATGACTGATAGCAGTTTGTGTGGACCTATAAACCTCTGGTTGTAAAAGCAACAGGATGGCCTGAAGAAAGAACATGAACACAGGTTCAGGCTGGCACAGTTAGATTTCCCATTAAAAATGAATTTGGGTCTAAATGGAAGAAATAATACTACGGAATATTTGTTTTTAGTAAGCCTTCTGAACATTTATTAAGAAAGCTGTAAAATGTATACACTTTAATTATTGCAATTAGGTCTTAATATAAACCTGAGTGGAAAAGGTTTCTTGACATGTAGGAATTTCAGGAAGGTAAGCCATTGTTTTCCACAGACTTTAGTGTCTTTTTAAAAAACATTTGCCACCTCAGAAGCAAATATATAGTTTATCTTTTCATGTAAACAAATTAGTGTCATTTCAGATTGCTGTGTATTCAAAACACTTTGAAAGTTTGGTTTTGGCAAAAGTAGTTTTTAACTAATAAGGCTTTCCTAGCTTTCTTTGAGGATAGTTATAGGAGAAACTGTTCCCATTGCTCTAACTTGCTGCAAGTCTTGTTTTACTCCACTTGACCAAACTTCATCCCGTTAAAAAAAAAAAACAACAAACAACAAATAAACCCAACCAAACCTCTCAGAAAATGTTTTTTGACTATTAACTTCAGTCAAGGGAAAATTGTAAAAATTTAAAAATTGTTATTTACTCTGTGTGGTAATGGCATCTGTGAGTCTCTCAAATGCCAAGATTCCTTTATGTAGACATTAGACAACTATGGAGCCAAACAGTGTTACCTGCCCCCCAGAGCTCCTGATCGCCGGCCTTTATAGAGGCACTTGAAACTTTCATCTCTCAGAGGATTTTGTTCATCTGTGGTCTACTTGATGCTGGAATATAAAGAAAAGTCTGTGGGCGCATTGGTATCTCCCATCACGTGGTCATGACAGAGTTTGACAAATCTGATTAGTTGGCCGTGTTATTTGCTTTGGTTCATCGTTATTTTAATCCACTGCTATAGAATCAGATAGTCCCCAGTCAGGTGGCCTTTTGTCAGATGTCTCTATTTGCCTTAAGTGTTGCAGACTGGAACTGTGAAATTACGTTTTAAGAAACAAATCATCAGTTCCCATGTTAAAGAGGCTCATGGATTTTCCACATCAAGGGATATGAGGAAAGGGATCCAGTATTTCCTCCAGTGAAAATCATTGACTTGTTTCACCAAATGGAAAGAGGAAAGAAATTTTGTTTAATTAACTTCACATAAGCAAAGGGTTGGAAACACTGAATCAGTCCTCTCTTTTTTGTGAAACAAGATAGCAGAAATCCAGGATTGTCATCCTAGCAACAACCCTAACTGTACTAGAGGAAAAACTTTTGACATTTTGTACTCTTTAAAACCTATGTAGCTGAATACAGTGTTCGAGAAATATCTCTTTGGTTATAGTAGGGCAAACAGCCATTTCATTTGTGGTCTCGTATCTAATTTATGTATTTTTAGACTGCTCTGCCTGGCATTATTTGTGTTTAGAACATGAAGCATCATACTGAGAAGTATCGAAAGGTCAGACTTTGTCACTGACAAAATCTTGGATTGACACTGGGATTTGTTATCACCCCTGACTTTAAACCTTACTAAGCTTTCTACAGCAGTGTCAACTGAAAACTTGCTCCTCAAGGACCAGGTTCATGTCATCATCAGGTGGAAGAGATACCAAAAAGATACTAAATAAGATGTCTGTGCTACTAAAGATAGGAGTCACAGCCACATTTATATGTGCACACTATATACTTCAGTAGATGTCGCCCCAAAAGGCAATCCTGGTGAATCATGAGCTCTTTAGTGAGAGTGAACATAATTATACATTTATTAACAGCGGGTAACAGATGGACTAGCTGGTTTAGCAGCTGGGTTTCCAGTCATTATTCATGCAGATTGAAGTAAAGAATGATGTATCTAAAGAAAGCAAGTAGGAGCTGACACCTCCTGAAACTGAGCTCTAGTTGTGCAATCCCTGCTCATCAGTGTTCTGGCAAAGGCGATGTCACAGTTTGCATTAGGAAATTTCAGAAATCTCCTTTTAGAAATCTCATACCATGATTTGAATTTACCGTGAAACTCTCACGTACTTCATGGGAAACCTGGAAGATTCCAAGTTCCTCTCCTGCATCTGCAAGTCTGATGCTAGAGTACGTACTGTATATTATTTGATTGCCAGAACTAGCAGGGCAAAGAAAGTAATTGTAAACAAGCAGAGTTTATTCATAGTAGGTCACGTTAAGGATCAAGATGATTTGTTAGGGTGTTGTTAGCAAGAACTAACGTTTGTCAATTCGTCATTCCCAAAGGATCCTGCCTAAACAAAAGTGTGCTTCCTCAGACGTAGGAGTGGATAGGAAAGATTCTGGAAAATCTCCAGGGGAGAGAGAAAGTCCAAATTCCGGGAGTCCCGTGCTTGTTATTTAAATGCAGTCACAGGGCTTATTTAATGCTAGCTTATGGGGTTTTTTTTTGGTCGTTCCACTGCAACTATAATCTAAACAAACTAAATAATAAGAATTTATAAGATGCAGTGGTTTTAATGCACTGAGAAAGCTTACTTTGTATTCTTTAGTATCTCAGTGCAATTTGAAACCCACATTATGACGACTTCAGTACATTAGGCTGCTAGGCTTGCTTTGTCATCCTTTTTTAAAGTTATTTTACAAATTTGTTATGCTTTGACAGATATTTCTACTCTTTGTAACTGTAATCAAACTTGTGTTGTGAAATCTCAATTATGTCCTCCTCAAGTGAATTGAAAGTACATCCAGACACAGAATTTTCTATCCCAGTTAAAGTTTTGTCTCACTGAATAGTTGTGCACTAGGCCAATAGGGAACATTTTCAAAAATGCTTAAATGATTTAGGAGCCAAGCACTATAGAAAGCCAGTGGGATTTAAGCTGCTTTAGTTAATTAAATTGTCCTACAGGCTCAGTCTATTCAAGATATTCAGACTTGTGCAGAGGATATAGGGTGGACAGGACCTTTTGCTGACCAGCTGACTCACTTGTCTGAAATGTATGCATGCTGGTTTGTGGCTTCTCCTCTAATTGCTTCGACTACAAGTCTCCAAGGTGTGTTCCTGCTTCAGTTTTGCATAGTTTTGTTTCTTACTCTAAGTTCTCTTATTCCCAGTAAGATTTTTTTTATTTCTTGATGTGATATTCATTTGTTAAACTATTTAAGACTAATTTACTTGTTTTTTAAAGGAACAGCAAAGTTGTGTGAATTCCATATTTCAGGTTATTCATCCATTAATTCATTTCCTCTTGGATTTTGGAGCTTAAATTCAAACTTGTAGTGATCTTAGTGCCTTCAGAGGTCTGAAGTTATCTTTTACATATTTCTTATTCTGGAATAATGATCTTCTCTATGAATTTTTAAGACAGATGGTTTCTGTTTTATACAGTGGGAAAGTTCTTGCAACCTGCTGCTGGAAGGAAGTGGCAGAAATGTTCTGGGGCCTCAGAGGAACCTGGAATTCTCAGCCCTGTCTCAGAGGGTCAAAAATCTAAAGAACTAAGGGAACTTAAATACTTCTTATTTTTATAATAGATACATATAGTTTCAACCAATGGCCTTTGAACTTGTGAAAAATATCCTGTTTACTTCAGTTAGCATTACGTTGGGCTTCTAATAAAAAACCCTAGTGTTAATTTTAGAAAATTTTAATTTTAGAAGTATGTAAATTATTGTTAATTGTTTGAATTAGTATAAAGCAAGAAAACTATCATATGGGATCACTTATGGTGGTCTTGTGATTTTAGTAACTATTCTGGTAGTAAGAAGAATGTTGGCACAATAAAATCCCAACCCAAATACTTGAAACAGAAATATACTTTTCTTTCTATGATTTTCTTAGCCATTCAGTCCTCTGCATGCTATAAAACTCGATAGTTATAGTTTTAGGTCTTGAATGTTTTCCTTGATTGAACAATTAGATTCTTTCTTGCAGTTTTTTGTAGTCAGGCCCAGGACATGGAGTCATCTTAACTCTGTTCTGTGTTGTGTTAAAGACTCCCAGTGTGACCACAATCATGTAATTTTAGCACCAAAATTGAACACATGATATTTATTAGAGACTTGCCATTGACTTTTATTGGAATGAGAGCTCTTTCTGCACTTCATTTTTCTCTCCTGTGAACTGGGGGTGATAATATTTGCCTCAGAGGTTACATGTGGGCAAATGTTTGAAAAGTATGGAGATCAGTAATGGTAGGAGGCTTAGAAATCTTTGATAGAAGTTACGTGCATACTTTCAGGGTAGAGTTTGTTCTTTCTATTACAAAAGTAAAGAGAGCTAGAGAGATTAAGCAGGTGGCAGCTGCTGATAACATCCTGACAGAGTGCTGTGGTTGCATTTATTAAGTCAATTTGAAGACTTTGCACTACCATGAAATAACGCATGTCATACATTTCTGTGAGATAGTCTGCAAAGAACATTTTTTCCAATTCTGAGAGAAAGGCAAATATGAGCCTATGCATTATTTTGAAGAAAACTTTTTTTCCTTCTGATATTGGTTAACCGTCGATGTAAGTTATTTCTTCGCATGGTTATTCAATTTGGAATCTACTGATGATGCTTGAGGTTTTTAATTGCTGAGCTGATTTCAGTTTAATTTTTGACACAGCCACTACAGGCAGACCTATACTATGTTTTTTATTTCGAGTACCTTTCCTCATTGATAAAAAAGTTGAGTGTTATGTTCTTAGTAGGAGAAATTAATGGATGGGAACAAATGCATGTAAACCAAGCCAAGATGAAAACACAAGGGCCAAGCAGTTCTTTGATTTTATAGGAGTATATTCACAGGACCAGAGTTTGTGGTAAAAAAAATAGATATGTATGTATGTTGTGGATGTGCTTACCTTGATAGATGCCCCATGTCCAGACTGATGAGACCAAGTCATATGACTCTGTCCTTCCCCATCCAAATTGCACTTTTAGACATCAGAGCAAGCACACTGGACTTTTCAGACTTTGTGTACAGTGCTGTGAGTTTGAGGACCCATCTCAGATTAGTGACAACAAAATGGCCAGGTTTTATCAACTGATTCCGCATTGCATAGAAAGCTTTGGTATGAGTGTCTTACAGGCTTTATTGTCAGAATATGTAAAACATGTACATCCCTAAACAGCAAGAGTGAGATACCATAGAAATTACTTCGTTGTTCTTTAACAGAAGCTTTTTCAGTCCATACGCAGCCTTGTGTGTAAACGAGTCTCTTCCTTCTTCTCTAGCAGAGCGTTTTAATGTCCAAAATAGTATTTTGCAGTTTATAGAGCTTGTTACAACATGTAAATGTTAACAATAAAGATAAATACTTTGTCATTAATAAAATGAGCTATGTAATCAGAAGCATTGCCTTGAGGTAAATCTTAATTTCTACAAACTGAAAGCTTTCTACTGAGCTTTACCTTTTGTAAGAAAATAGAGTCTATTAATTTCGGCAGGTAACTATAGCTCAGATTCCCTGAGTTATGTTTCTGTCACTGATACTGGCTTAATATGAAATTATAGATGACTGGTTTCAGCTTTGTGTCCTTGTTTCTGTAAAATGGAAATGATAATCTCCCGTCTTTGAAGGATCTCTTAAATTGTAAACCGTTTAAGGCTGGGACTGATTGCTTTATGTGCTATGTTTCAGCCTACAAAGCAGTCAGTTCTGGGTGGGAAGCTGAGGTTCTACCTGCATAAAAGCTTGAAAAATTAATCTAGATAAACATTTCAACTTGTTTAATCATTTGTTTGTTTGTTTTGTTAATCCTTCTGAGATTTTTTTTGATGAAAAATGTAAATATTACACGGCTTTTCTCTTTAACAGTTAGAGATGCATGCTATTGTCATGATTGGATCTGAAATATGTGCCCATGAAGCTGAAGCTGCCAAGTGGGCTGCTAAGAAACTGTCTAGTAACTGTTCTGCTCTGTTGTTTGTGGGGTTTTTTTAGTGTTGTGAAGCCTCTGTAGGCCAGTCCTTAGTCCCAATTATTTGTGCTTTAACCATCCCAGAATATATTATTTTGTGTGATAACTGAATACTGCCAGATGAGACAAAAATGAACATGTAAGATGCAGGATAGTAGGGAGCTCATTCTTTTCCTTTCAGGTTGAACCTAGCAACAGCTGCCCACATTTTCCTGGGGTCCACTGATGCAAGCAAGCATGGACATCCACTGATGTGAACACAGACAGTATGCAGGTGATCATATTATTTTAGCCAGGAATAACTGGCATTGCTTGTGCTAATCCAGGGCATACACTTTAACACGTCATGTCACAGCAATTTGCAGTGGCCAGAAACCTTTGTTCTTTACACAGCAGGAGACAGAAATGATAGATCATGCTGAATTACAGAAATATGTTGATTCATTTATTTCATGCCTGTATTGAAAGTGATTAGATTATAATTTACTAGCAATTTTTTACAATAAATAAATACAGAAAATATATGCTCCTCTAGTCAAAGTAGTTTTATCTTATGCTGGGTACTTTAATTTAAAAGCTTCTGGTAATTGTTTCTGAGTCTTATGGAGTTGTTTATTTGCTATCATATTCAACATTTATTTGTAGCTCATTCTTCTGATTATTTTAAAAGTAGCAAAGTCAGGAAAATCCAAATTTCTAAGCGGGCTGATACTGTAGTATTCAGTAACCACCCAGTTACTGGTATTTTTTCTTTGCTTGCTCTTTTGTCCTCTGCAGCTTGTCTTACCATTTCTAAATATATTCTGATATACACTTTTTCATGGATTACAAGACTACAAGATCTTGTATGACATTATTCCTTTTATTTCAGCAGGAATTTAACAAACAAACCACTGATTTCATTTATGTATTAATAATGAATAAAGACTTAGTCAATGACAAGATACTTAGAGTTTCAGGACTTCATTTGGATGTGATATTTTGTGTATCTTAAGCCCAGAGGGTTTGGGCTTTTTTTTTTTCATGTTTCTGGCCAAGAAAGCTGAGTATCACAAAGATGATTTTGCAGTATATTACACAAAAGGAGTTCTTGGATTTCCTTTACTATTATTCATTTGCATTACTAACATTCAGCTCTTCTGGGAATACAACTTTGTATCCCTGGGAGCATGTTTTTTTCTGAAATCACGTTGGAATTGTGTTTGTTAATTCACATCACATCAGAATTGTCTTTGCTAATCTACTGGGCAAACAAACTGTGCATCTTTATGCAGAATGAAAGAGAGAAAAGTGAGAACCGTAAAGGACTGCTGCCTCAGAGCTGCTGTTGCCATAGAGCTGCTAACGAGGAAAAAACTGCAGCATGGATTTCTTCTGCTGCTGAAGGTAAGATGAGGGCACAGCAAAGACTGTAGGAGGGGGAGGGGACGCAGAGGGAGGGAGAAGAGGAAGAAAGTCCGCGTCCTTGCTGTCTAAAAAAGGAAATTCAGTTTCAGTGTTCATGAGCAGAACTGCTGGTGCAGAAGAACAAAGCTATCTCAGTTGTTTAGGGTAGCAAGAGTGATGAGCAAGCAAGCGCACTCCCATGCTTTCAGGAGGAAATACTGCAAAGAAAGGAGGGAGAAGAGTGACTTTATCATTTGGAGAATACTCACTGCTGCTTCAAGATAGCTGCTTTTTGATACTACTTTGGCATTAATATTGTTCCCCTGGGTAAAGGCAGCTGTGAAAAAACTCAGTAGGTAGATAAGCAAGAAGAAAAAGTGGTGCTAAAAAAATTCTTGAGCTGATTAATTCTGTCTGTATTAAAAAGTGTCAGTTGTTACATTCAGCCGTGCAGTGCTGTGAAACCTTTCACAATGCAAGTGAAAGTATATTTTTTATGGTAAGATCTGTTATCAACCTTTTATCAATAATTTTTGATCTTTTATCTAAGGAGATGTCTTTTGAGTGAAAATGTATGATAAATGACTGAAAAGTAAATATTAGATACTCAAGAATACTAACTACAGAACAGACATTCTTTCTGTGGAATCTCTTTAATGGGGTGAGCTTTGTAGGCTAACACTCTTCATGATAATTGCAGAATTATCTGCAAAACACTCATTCAAAAGATGCTGCTGCTGTTTCTACACCTGTCTAGCATGTTATATATTGCAGCTTATTACTAGTTTTCACCTGCTCCTTCTGTCAGTCTTTTGGCTCTTTCTGGGACAACTGAACCCACATGCCCTGAACAGCAAACCCAGCACACCTGCCATGTTTGCATAGTGGGGCCTTGAAGAGAATGAAACAACCTTTAGAGGCCATGAAAACAGTCTTAGCTATGTTGATATTGCTTAACCACCTGATTGCTGCATTATTGAGTGTGCTTGGATAGAACAGCCCTTCCTCACAATTTCTTGGTTTGTGCTTTGTTACCATTTATCAAATAGCGTTGGACTATTTCTCCTGGAATCTGAAGATTGGGCAGAGTGAACTTCTACAGCAGACTATTAGCTTGATCAAGAATCAGCAATTCAGGCTGTAAATAAATAAAAGTATATTAAGGATTCAGAATTTGTTTTAGCATTGCAGTCTCTCACTGTAAAATTGAGATTATAGCACTTAGTTTATACGTGCCATTTCCCTGTAATGAATGGCATTGTGTGAGGTATATTGATCATGAATACATCAGTTGCCATTTCAAAGGTATAAGGATGTGTAAGGGTATTTTTTCTAGTCAGACTCATTTTGTGATTTAGACTAATTTTGTCAGGCTCATTAGCTGCAGATAGTTTTTCTGCAGTCTTCAGAACCGTTCTTTTTATTTACTATAGACCCCAATGCAGTCAGTCGTTGATGACATCCCGTTAAGGTTTGCATGCGTCCTTTGAGCCAGCACATGAAGATCAAGTCTTAATCCATGATTGAGGCAACCCCTGGCAACACAAGTGATTATTAGTCATCATTAGATTATTCTAGTCATCTTCAGCTCTGAACAATTGCTAGTATATTGCTGAAGTGAATAATTGTGTTAGGACTGAGTTCCACAGAGCAACACGTGCTACATTTCAGAGTTCACTCAACTTCTGGATCAAACCAGTTTGGGTTCTTCAGAGATCTGAGGTGATTATTCAAACAAGTGTGACAGTATAATAGACACCTCTGTGTAGAGTAACTGTTCAAGAGGAAATGGATGGTCCCTATGCAGACTAGAATTTAGTTGCCTTAGATAAATGTTTAGTGGGAGCTTAGTGTTGCAGTCTTAGATCAATTTAATATAGTTCTTTGTTGACAAAAACAGGTAGCCAGAAGCACAGTGTTGCTAACTGACAGGTTATTTTCATAAGTCTGCAAATAGTAGGTATGTTTATTGGTTCCAATTGATGGGGGCTAATATTTATTTACAGAGAAGAGATACAGTAGTGCTAATACAGAAATGTCTTGGTGGATTGACTGTGTCCAGCACATGGAGTGCAGATGCATTATAACCTTCTTGTCTGCTATTCCTAAGCTAGACTGTCAGCTACAATCAACAAATCTGTCAACTTTATTGAAAGTTTCAGAGATGTCTTGGTTGCCTTATGGTAGAAAAGTAACCTAATCTAAAGCTAAATGAAGCAGAGGAATTATTTGTAAACCTACTGACCTGTCCATACATTTGTACGGAACTCTGAAGAAAGAGGCAATCTTGTAGTTTATGCTTGTTTTTCCTGCGTCTTCCATCTGACTTATATTGTGGGGAGTGGTCAAAAGAATAAGGAAGTATGGCAAAGTGTTGCCCAAAACACTCTAATCTTTGTATTTGGGCCAGGAAAAAAGCTAGTAAGCCACTAGGGTGCTGTGGTTAATGCCAGCACCTGTACCAATTCCCCAAACATCTCAAAATATAAGAGCTATTTTGAGGGTTAATGTTGCCCATAATTACCTTTTGCTGCTTGCAAGGAGGTGTTCCATCTCAACCTCTTCCAAGTAGTATCAATTTTCTACACCTTAGGCTTTGGCTGAGTGCTCTAAGGCCTGGTGTTTAGAAATGCTGAGTACCTGCAATGCCATTTAAAGTTAATGGGAGCACAGGCTTCTCAGCACGATTGAAATCAGGCCTCTGTGCTCAAACAAGAGATTTTAGTTTCACAGTCACAAGACTGCTTAAGTGATCAGGCTGAATTCTAGATACCTTCTGGAACTGATTTTTTGAGGTATGTCCTGTTATATCCCTTGTTTTTTATTAATTTTGTGAGCATTACTACTGTTTTAGTTGATATACAGCTAGTAGAACAGCTGGCACATATGAACAAAGAGCTATAATAGGTTTACTTCTCTGTGATGTTTTATGGCATTAATCTTTATTGAATTCAATCCAATAAAGAACTTCAATAACTTCTGCTGACATGTTTAAGGGTTAGAATAAGAAATAAAACAATGTTCCTTTATTGTTTAAATATCTTTACATGTATCTGGTGGACTTTTCAAGGTACTGAACTATAGTGTTTTGGTCATGTAGGTCAACGTCTTTCTTTAAACATGCTATATAGGCCCCACTGTTCTGTTGATGAGCGTTATGTTCCCCCCTTGAAATCAATAATCCTCTATTCTTGTCTATCCCAACTGTTCGAGTTTTTTATTGTAATGTAAGTTTCAGTTAGAAATATGTCCTCCCTGGATAAAAGGTGCATCCTCATTTATTCCCTGCCTGAATCAGTTTTGTTTGTTTACTCCCTTGTTTTTTGCTCACACAATTAGTTTTTTCATTTCAAGCGAAGAGGCCTCTTAGAGCTCCTGTAATAAGTACATCCAGTGTAAGACAGAGAGTCATCCCCTGAATTTGTACAGTGACTTCTCATAAAAGATATTTTGGGTTTAGGCCCTTCAGTTTTAAAACATACTTCTTTGGCATGACTGGATTCTGTGGGGAATTCTGATTCTCAGTGACTCACTTTGAACTGAAACACCAAAGTAAGTAGTTTACTGTGTGAAACCAGTAGTTAATGCCTGATCTTCAACACACAGATCAGCACTATTAGTATTTATGGCAGAAAAGAAAAGAATCACTATCAGGTTTATAATCCCCGTTACTCCATACTGATAGGTGTTACTTCTTTAGAGCTTATGTTTGGGTTCGCACTGAGCAGCAGATTGAATCCAGTTCAGGAACAGCAGTAATACTAGTATTCATGGTAGCAAGATGCCTTACCCAATTAGGAAAACCTTCACTCTTTCTTCCTTAAAGCAGCCTTCCTCTTGTTTTAGAAGGCAGTAGAAACATTGTGTTATTAATTACATTTTACCAAATGAACTTCGCTTAAAGCTTAATTGAAACTCTGGAAGCTGAATTATGCTCGTGTAGTCTTGTAAACACAGAAGAATTAGGGGTTGTGTGTGAGTAACTGGTCACAGAACTGAAAATATCAATCCCCATTGTTTTTTTAAGAACATTTGAGGAATTTGTATACCAGATTTGGTACAGCTTTGTCTATACAACAATGGCCGTACAGCATTGTCATTTCTAATTCTGTAGCTGCTTAGACCCATTTTATCCTCAGATCTGATATTCCTAAATTGGGAGCAATTGTCCTGCTATCTGAGAGCCCTGAGAAAACAAGGAAAAAAAAATGGGTTCTTACATCTTACCAAATGCCAGTGTTCATCACTAATTCTCCCCATTTCCTGTTGTCAGGTGCCTGCGCATCTCCCTCCCATGGCTAGTTACACTATGTGAACATAGCATTAGAGGATGATTGGAATTGCCAAATGTGATTAAAAGGTCATGTCTGAATTATAGCAAAAATCCAATAGGCCATCCATAGTAAAGCTGAGGAATTTTTCATAAGTCAGTTAAAATACATATTTTGTCTCATTGTCACAGATGGAATGAACAACAGAGAGAGCACATTAAATCCAGGCAGCTGCAGAATGGCCATCAGGTGGCTCTGGATCTCAGCAGTATCATGAACAGAGGTTTAATTCAGACATATTTGCATGCCCCAGACTCCCAGTTCCGATTATCTATATCAATAAGAATGCAGGTTTTTTTCGTGCAGGACTAGCTATTATTTTTTATGTTCATGAAACACTTAAAGCATTATCTTGCTCATGATAAGTAACTGGCAAACTTTTTATGTCTTATTGATAGAGATTAATATTTAAAACAGATTGCACAGATGTGGTGTTTTTATCTGCAGTGTTACTAATCCTGAAGAAACGCTAAATGTTAGGCCTACTAAACGTTTCCTGGCAATCACAAAACCCTAATTTGGAGATCATCAAAACCCTGTGGCGAAAAATCTGCCATCTGCTGGCCAAGGAGAAAAGTACTTGTTAAGCACTGCGGTGCACTGCATAGAGCGCGCCAGCATGATTCCAGCAATAGGAGAAACTGGTAATTTTGCAGAGCTCTTCAGCAGCAAATCTGAAACCCGCCTGGTCAGTAGTTTTCTGACAGCATATTTTTCCATCAGAAAGTGCTGTTTTGTTATAATTAAAACTTTCTGTGGGAACACATCAATGAGAAATTGAAATGTTCTGTTCTAAAAATATCAGAACATTCTGTTTCAAAATTTTCAGACAGGAACACTTTGATTTTTTTTTTTTAATTCCAGAATGATTTTTTTTTAAAACTAATTATTTTTGTACATTATAAAAACAAGAAGTTGAAATTGTTGTCTTTGTATTAAACATTAATGAAACCTCACATCATTACTATAGCACGTGGTAAATTCCGGGCAATCAAGAATCTAGGAGTGTTGTCTTTTATTATCGTGCTCTTAGCATTCAGTCTATGTCTCACTACTTGTGGTCGTGTATGTATGCTCTGTAGGGAGAATATGTCAAGGGTGTGACTTTTCATTCGGATGAGGGAGATCAGAGATAGGAAGAAAACTTTGTTTATCTTATTTTTCCATCTTTATTTCTGTTATTGTAATTTTGTGTGAATTGCTTAAATTGCTACAGTAATTTAATGAAAAACTGGTTTGAGCTTATATGCCTTTTAATAATACAGCATACACAAATAATTCCCAGTTATAGCCAAAATCATACCAGTCAATATACAGAAAAAAGAAGCAAACAACTAAAGATAACTCTCAAATCTTTCCTTTGCCTAGCTTTGTAAGTTTAGTGCTTGTCTTGCACTAAAAAGAAAAATAGACTTTGCATTTTATGTTGCAAAGAAAGGAATGAAAGAAAAAAATGCAGGATTTGATTAGTGATAGAACCAGGAGTCATTATTTTTGTATCTCTCCTTAAAATTGGGCTCCAGCTAAGTTGTATGACTTCTTAAAGATTGGTAACTTAAAGATTGGTTTTCAGAAAGAAAGGAAGTACAGTGGTTCTGATTATATATCACCAGTCATGATAGATGATTATCTATCTATCTAATATATGCCTATATGGCAGCGTTAAAAAAAAAAAAAAGTTTAGGTGCACATAACCAGGCTGAATTTATACTCACAAGGACATTTTCTAATTTTGGACTTCATGACTTTTAAAACATCATTTTAATGTAGCTTCTAATGCAAACAGAAAAAATGAAGAAAAAGAAATTGCATGTGTAAAATCATAGTGGTTCTCCCTCAATGTGGATCATCATCAGGGCTGAGTTCTTTTGATGACAGTGCAGTCACGTACCATGTGAGCTGATGAAGTAACTGAATGCAGAAGGTTGTTTACACCTGTAGGAGCCAGGCACAGGAGAGGGGAAGTGTGTCTATGCTGTCAGGGACTGTTTAGATTCAGTATGTTTGAGTTCAGTTCTGTGATGTGTAGGGGACTGTCCTGTTGTGATTGGAGAGGACCTCCTGCACAGGTAGGTCTTTTGCTCTTTATTTTTGCTTTTGCCTCCCCTCTCCACTTCCTGTCCTTTTTTTGCTCCTTGACGATGCTACCTCCACAGTGTAATTTCTCCATCCCATTCATTCTGTTTCCATTTTGCCACTAAATGGCTGTTTTCTTTTGTTCTTTTCACCCCATCCATATTTTTCCACCCTGCCTCTGTCCTTTCCACTTCTGTGTCTTCTGACCTTTCCTTGTAGCTATCTTCTCTTTTGAGATCCTCCTGGACCTTTTGTGCCAAGACCTCCCGATCCTGTTCATCCGTTTCACATTCTCAAAGTAGTCTTCGTCTCAAAGCAGTTCTTCCTCACTGGTGAGGTGATGGCAATAGAAGCATAGCACACAAAAGAAGGACACATTCCCAGCTGTTGAGTATATAGTATTCGTGCCACACCAATCCCAGCAACTGGGACAAACAATTTCAGAGAATATCCTTTCGATCTCTGCAGCTGTGTTAGAGGACAATTATACTATGTTTTCAAGCAATGTGGTCTTCTGCAACAAAATTGGTGAAGTGTTACCATTTGTAGCACCTTACCCTTTCAATAACTTTTTACGGGACAGAGTAGTTGTTCAAACTGGTGGACTGATCTGGCATTGATATATTTATTTATTGGTGGGTGTTTTTTCAGCTGAACAAGTTATTTGATCCATACAGAGGGAAAACGTATTTTAATTTACCAGAAATATTTGGTGGGTTTTAGCTAATATATCCTACTGAAAACTCAACCTTTGGTAAATATCCAGAATAGAAAATTTAGTCCAGTTTCTAAATTATGCACAACCTAATCATGGAAAAAGGTAGACAAATTTTAGGTAACTCAAGTGTTTGCAGTTTTGTCACCTGATCTGTAATATTTGTGCACTGCTGCCACATGAAAATCTGTCAGTCATAGTGCCTCTACTGTGTAGTTAAGATAATATGCATAGGGAATAATAAAGCTGCTTTATTTAGGATTCTGTCAGCTCTCCCTGTTATCTCATTCAACAGAACAGCCTGCTAGTAATATTAATTTGTTTAAAGAAATTGTCAGGTAATACAGGTTCCTTTATTTTATTTTGTTCTTTAAAAGATTCACTCCAGTAAATTAGAGAAATATTACTTCAGACATCTAAGAAAGGTATCCTTGTTCTATATTGGCTTGCTTTTTTCTTGCCCATATTTGGTTGAGATTCTTCATGTAATCTGCGAAATTCTTTGTGCCATTGTTTTAAACATCGTGTAGTGGGATTTGATGCCGTGATTCACTTTGTGCTTGCAAATTGAGGCAGGTGAGATACAATTTTAACTTCTGCAGCAGAAGGCTATTGACTTTCCTGGTCCCTTTACTAGACTGGTTCCATTGCCTGATTTACATCTTTGCAAATATATGCAAATACGGAGTATTGCTATATGGTCTTAGGTCTGCAGAAGTACGTGTGACCTGCTTGAGTATCTTAGCTAGCAGAATATGAGCTTTTGCCTCTTCATATTTTATAAATTTCAAAATGCAGTATTTTTTTTTTTTATTTTTCTATGTATAATTTCTGAAAAGGATCCTACAATGTTTGAATTATGGTAAAGCATCTGAGAGATCAAGGTCTTTCTCTTTGTTTTGGGGAGGTGTTGAGTTTTCTGTTGCTGGATTGATGTTTTCTACTGTGGAAGGCAAGAGATCCTCATTTGTGAAGTCTCTGGGAAAGCTAGAAGAAGCTGGAAGGTCCATAATTTGTTTCCATGGTTTTCCAGGACATCTGGGGCGAGGAGATCCTGCGCGATCTGGCAACCCATTAAATAAAGAAGTATCAGGAGGAATTAGTGGTTCTGCAGCTGTACTGGTTTCCTTTCTTGCAACCCCTGGATTAACTAGCTCTGATGCTGTTTCAGCACTGGATGATGGGAGGGTTTTGTTTTGATTAAAACCCCTTTCATTGGACTCCTCAGAAGATCTGAGGTCTGGATGTTTATGTTTACCATTTTTACTGTGTTTTTTACGCCCACACCCATGGCCATTTCTGTGCCCACAACCACTTTTATGCCTATGCCTTTTGTCATACTCATGATCCTTTTGATATCCATGTCTATGTTTATGCCCATGCTTATGCCTGTGTTTGTGCTCAGGTTCACCTTCACCTTCTGGTTCCTGTCCACCATCTTTTCTTATTTCTTCACCAGGTCTTTGCCTTTCTTCTTCATTTTTATCAGAGCATGAAATTCCATTGGGCTCGTCTTGCCTAACAGCGCTTCGGAAAGGTGTGAATCCAGGAGGCCGCCTTATAAGTACCTCCTAAAAAACATGCAATAATAGCCATATTTGTTACATTAACAAGGGCAATAGCTTTAGGTTTGGGAAATTCAGAAGTTGGCTTATTGCAGTACATGAGTCATTTAGCAAAAATATGTTATCAGATTTTTAAAGTAATCTATCTGTGGTAAGCATGGAAGTGTAAACATCCTCCCAAATAACTCCAGAGTGTTTTAGCAGTTATATGTTAAAAGAACAATTTATATATCATTGAAATTCTGCCAGTTTAACATAGGAATGATACTATAGAGAGGAAATTGTGTACTGCTTTTAATTTATGAACAATACTTTTGACTTGTAGGACTAAATATCCCTGCGCTTGTTAAGAGTATAACACTGATGTACAAAACCACTCTATGCTAAAGGCTAACACATCTCTGGGTCGTCTCAATAGTCTCAATACCAGAATATACAAAAGATCTGCATCGTTTTGTTATATGAAATGTAACTACTCAGTTTTTTGTTTCTAGATTTGATGTATGCATTTCATAAGGCTGCTTTAAAAATAACACACATAGGATAAAACTGATAATATAAACCATTCAGCTGTTATTGAGTAATCTTTGTTTCCCCATTACTGTTCAACTGGAAGACAAAGACTGAATGCATGGTGCACAGCCACTATCCAACATAGGCTTAATTTCTGTCTACCAAAGTGTCTGATCAGTATGTCCCTGCAAATCAGATTTGTTTGGCATGCAGCTAAATTTGAAAGTTGATGTGAATACAATATTTTAGTGAAAACAAAGAGGAAAGACATTTATTAGGTGATAGATAATGAATGAATAGGTAGTTATGAAGGTGCTGAGCACAGTGAAGTTACTGATTATGAATGCAGGTTGATCAATCTCACTGTATTCAGTGTATCTTCTCTTCTTCATTGGGGAGCATGGGAGTCCCTGCATTTATTAAAAAAACTGAAATCATCAGACCTAAAAAAGTTCTGATAATATAGAAGATTTATATTCCATTCTGAAATTTTGAAACTGACCCACGTTCAGGGCTAGTTAACAGTGGAGCTGGGCAGGAAGGAAATGGAAAGATCTTCCTGCAGACATTGACAACTCATGGCAGGAGATCTGCTATTCTACTACGTATGAAAAGATTCGCAAATGCTTTTGAAATCTGTGGGGTATAATTATTGCATTGCTAAATACATTTTTGTCTCAATTTTTAAACCTAGTATGAATAGTAATTCAAATAAGCTGATGTGTCTTGATACTTCAGAGCTTAACTGATAATGCAAAGGAGTAGTCAACAGGCAGAATGTTCTTTCTGGCCTGTTGCCTTTGTTTTTCTGTAATCACTGTGTTGTCCACTGTCTCACCTTGTGGCGAAACTGTCTTCCATGTAACAAGCTGCTGAGGTTAGAGGGTGAGAGGGAGGAGTGTGGCATTACTGAGCTTGTTAAAAGAACTATGTGTTCCTTTGTTTTTGGTAGAAAATATGGGATAATTTGGAATGGATAAAGAATTTAATGACTGCCTTTGTGCTATGCTCTACTTATGATGATGGGTAATGAAGAGGAATCATACCATTGACCGTTCTTTAGAGCAGTTAACTTGTGGAAAGATTTTATTCTCCCATGGGATCACATGAATCTGTGCTTCACATGGCAATGATGCCTGTTGATAAAACAAAAGTCAACACATTAAGGCAACAAAACATCAGACACAAAGGAAGGGAGTTGTGCATGAAAAAAATTATTATTTTTTTAATAATACTTTTAAATACAAATATACGTGGAACTTTACCCAAATATCTATGAAATCCATCTTAGTGGTGGAGGCTTCTGTATTGGAACATATAATTGCTCAGCTTTTTGAAGTTATAGTATGTCTATGTGAACATTTGAGTTCAACTTTGGATTGGAGATTGGATCTTGAAAAATTGGATTTTTTTATCTCCAGCACTTTTGGAGCACTAACTATTTAATCTTCATGATATTCCTAACAAGTATTGTTTGTTGATGGTATTTCTCCTACTAAAAACAGGGAAATTGAGATAGAGAGAAAGGTTTTTTTTTCCTATCAGTGCCTGCTGCATAACAGATTTTAAAATCTCACAGGTAAGCACTGTTCATGTGGTGGGAAAGGAGAGGGGAAATAAAGCCTGTCTTTCCCAACCAGCTTCCTTGCCAATGGTTTCTGGCCCTATCAGCATTGCTTTCCAGTGCCTGGAACACATTTTCCCTGTATCAGCAGCATGCGCTCCAGCTACATCATTCCTTTGCACACCAGTAACACTCCAATATCATATTTTCCTTAGCTGCAAGTCCACAGAGTCAGGAGTATTGCAGCTATTTCATTTTGCAGCAGCCTCCTCCCCTCCTTTCTTTGATTCACTATTATCAGAAGAAAGTTCCTTTTGCTTTGCAGTGAGCACTGATCCTCCAGTTGGAGTAAAGCAGTTTAGGTTTTATGTTTTACTGCCGTTGTCACTGGCTTGGGTTACAAACAGTGAAAGGTGTCCTTGATGAAACAAAAGTTTACTGAAAGAGGTAACAGATCTCAGAATGTGGTTTTACTTAAGTATTTACAATTTCTGGTGCAAATGAATGTGTCCGTTATGAACGTTACAGTTGGCAACATCATCATGACTTACACTGTCTGATGTGGCTTCACAGTCTTCATTAAGTTTTTCGAACTCTTTCTTTGAGCAGTTTGTCTTCTGGATTGCAAATGTTACACGGTAGTTTTGTCCTGCAACCACCTGAAAAATTAGCAAAAAAGCTTTCTGTGGTAAAGGCATTTTATTGAAAAGGATTCACAGGAAAGATGGTTTTTCTACAAGCTTATACTACTTACATGCTACAAGTACTGACCACTGAGACAACATATGTTAAGAACACTATTAAAATACTTGGCAGCAAACCTATCTGCTTCTAATCAACGTACTTATTTACTCCTGTTCCCTTTCTCACAAATTTCAGCATTGAAACTGAAGGAAACAGAAAGGTCAGAATAATATCAGGCCCACAGTTTTGGCTTTGTTTTATTGGATGCTTGTAGTAATTTCATTAATAACAAATGAAATCATTAGAGACACCACTATAGAGAGCCAAATATGAGGTAAGAAAAATGGAATGTGAGTAAAATGAAGTGTGTGATGAACGAGCTCAGTTGAAAATGAACATATTTGCCAAATACATTAAGGAGAGAAACTGCATGGGTTCAAGAATGTGCCTGGTACGAGTTCTCTTAGTATCTTTTACAGAGCCCAGGATAATATATCTTGCTTCAGAGACAGCAGGCAAAACATAAAATTCTGTCTATTTTAAATCTCTTTTAAAAATGTATGCATGCTGATATCAATCATGATATGAAAAGGGAGAAAGAAGAAAAATGTTTGAAAGAAGAAAAAAGGTTTTAAAGAAGAAAAAGCACAGATATTATTAGTAAGGTAATGTGAGCTCTTCAGAAAAACTCTGGTGTCCTTTTAATGCCTACTCCAGTGGTACCTGTCAGGCTCAGGGGAAGCTGTTGACAAAGTATTTTCTGAACTACTCCACTGTCTTATTTTCAGTTCTGTCCTAAACCTCTGTTTTGATATGTTGGGACAGTAAACAAGGCAAATGCTGACCAATATTATCCTCTTGATGCCTTGTTCTTCTTTATTCAGTTGTATTTACCTGTATATCTTAAGTTATGCACAGATGTTCTCTTGTGAATCTAGCTGCCATATTCTTAGCAGCAGAATTAGTATATAAATGAACAGATTTCTAAGGGAAATTGGGAAGCCTAATTTCTTGGAGCTTACAGCTGCTGTAGGGTGGACAGTGCTTAAAATAACATACAGAGTATTGGTGTGGTCGATCAAGTGGGCAGTTTCCACTTTTGTACTTTAAAAATCTAAGGTATGTGACAAAGGCTGGTAAAAAGTGGGGTAGATATACAAAAATCAGATAATCTAAGTCAACATTTTTCCCATACTTTTAAAATCACATTGTTTTAAGAAAAATTAAAAAGATCAAGAAATGGGAGATTTTTAAATCACTTCTGAATGCAAACCAAGATGGATAACATTTTGCAAGAAAAAATGCATGGATATTTCAGTTACCACATGTATCAACACTTAAGAGAAAAACATTATTTCAAATCTAAACACGAGCTTTAGCTAACATTCGGCTCAGACTAATAACACTGCCATGTCTGTTCCTCATCTCTGTGGATTATCCCAACCTGAACTGTTGCTGCTTTTATTTCTCCAGCTTTATAATAGAAATCGTCGTTGCTCTCCGAATTATACTTCTCCATAGAAACCTTCAGTAGTTCCTTCAGTTCTGGACTGTCTTTTGGGATAGTCTTTGGACAACCAGTGCGAATGGCAGGAATTACCGTCTCTTCAACTGAAAGAAATGAACAGATTTCAGATCTAAGGAGCAAAAGATTCAATGTAGATAAAGACTGGGATAAACAGTTAGTTATAAATTCCTGCCTTCTGGAACACTTTGTATTTGGGTGTATCAAATGAAACCAAAATATCTTAGGATAATGCTGATCATATAAAACTCAGTCTTGGTTATCTAAAGGAGCAATGCATCAGCACCTAATGTCGCATTGAACACTTAACAACAGCTTTTTCGTAGAAACAAGAATTGTGTGTCCCAATTGGAGGTAGCTAGCAAATAAAGAGAGGGAAGGACCTGAATCAGGTGAAACAAGAGGTGCGTGTTATTGGCAATGAATGTGTTAAAGAATATCATTTCTTGAAGAAAAACAAGTCTGAATGGGTGAGAATGCAGCACTTATTACATGGAGTAGTACTGTACTCCCTGTTCTAAAGTTCCGGAGCTGTGATAAACTGTGTCCAAATAGATGGCTGGAGGAAAAAGTAACAGTAAGAAAATGATTTGGGAGTTTGACTGTAATGAAATTCTAAATTCTAAGTAATTTATTTACTGGGGAAAAACCCCATCCTCTAATATATCAAATGTAAGTATAGCCACGCAATATGAAGTAAATAATGATAGTATCACTAGGTGAATTACTGATTTTAGACTAAATCTTAAAGTCTTCATCTCCTTTGCCTTTCAAAAGAATACATTTGAGCTCTTTGGAAAGTTAGAAGTTGTTACTTATTTAAACAATGGGATATTAACTCGCTTGTTGTTGTTGTGGAAAAGGAATTAATTTTTGTAGGACACTTACACTCTTTGAGTTTGTATCTGTTACTCTCCAAATGAGACCCAGCAACCAGCTCCATGTCGTAGAAATAGGGCAGTATACAAGGATAAAATGTAACTTTCAGCTGCATATGAAATACTTGTAGGAAGTGAAAAAATTGGTAATATTTCATTAAGGGGCAGTGCTTTTTTGGTCCCAGAAGAATTACTTTCTCTTATTATTATCTGTTTTAATCTCTTGCATTTTTATTTTGTCTTTTTTTACAATTGTAAAAAAAACCAAACCACCACACTGTAAATTGCAGACCTTTTAAAATTGATAGTGCCTGTGACATACCTGGAAGCTTGCATTGGCTTGCAGTATCTGCAATGTGCCCATGAATAGTCTCATACGCTTTGGCCTCACATTTACCTACACGCTGGTAAAAAATGCAAAACATCTCCTTATTATTTAGAAATAATGAACAAGCTCACATCCTAATACATTCCTGCTAACAGAATAAGTCAAGAATACTGCTAATAATTCCTTCCTTCCTTCCATCCATCCATCCATACACTGGGAGCAAGGACCCTGACAGACAGTCTGCAGAGGTTCAAAAGGACCACTCAGAGACCATAAAAAAATCATGAAAGAGAAGCTGAATGAACTACTTATATGTGTTCATTACAGAAGGAAATGGGGAGGTTTACAAGCCAGAATCCTATTTTATGGAAAACTCAGTGGAATTTCTGTCTCAAACTGTAGAGACCAAAACAAAGATTATGCAATTAAAAAACCAAACATTACTGTGTTTCTTGTTTTTACTCAGGTGTTCTAAAGGAACTGTGGTAGATAACTTGCTTAACATTGCCTTGATATCTTAGGGCTGGAAGAAAGCAGATGTTGATCCTGTTGTTTTAAAAAGATTATAGACCCATAAAACTGGTGTCTGTACCATTCAAGTGATTAGAAATGGTAATAAAGAACTAGAGGGCATGAATACATCAAGAAGAGACTGGGGGTTTTTGTTGTAAACAGGAGTCATATTTAGCAGATTTGTCAAAGTTCTTCAAACGCATCAACAAAAGTGGGTAAAGAGACCTGTTGATAAAGTATACGTAGATTTTCAAAAAGGTTTCAGTGAAGTTCCTTATCAAAGACTCTAGAGGAAACTAATCAACTGTAGAATACAAAGGAAGACTGTTACAATTCAAGATCAATATATTTGGGCTATGACAGATACTTGAAAATGTCATCCATAAAAAAATCTTAGTAGTGGGTTAGGAAAAAAAAAAAATATCTAGGCTTATCCAGGTTAGAGAGAATGACATTATAAGATCCAATCCCACAAACCCTGTGTTATCAAAGCGGTATGTGAATGAGCTTAAGGTTTAAGGGCAAGCATAGGTAATGGAGAGATTTGCTTCATCTAGTCTGATTCTCTCTCTCCTGTTATTTACCACAGTGTTGTCATTCTTTCCTTTATCGGATCAATGCTTCTGAAACATTCTAAAACATTCTTGAGACATTCAAGGAGTAATTTTCGAACAGGAGAGGCTCTTGAATGTCACACTCAGCAGTGCACTTCCACAACAGCTGAAACAGATGCGAGTGAACTCCTGTGGTTCCTTCCCTGCCATTTTCCACCCGTGTTCATTATGACTCTACATTGCTGCCCTCTACCTTGTGTTTGCAGAAGCATTTGCCTGACCCCATAGTGAGCTGCTTCAGGGAGGCTGGTTGAGAGAGCAACCCTCTATTTTTGGTACAGTTAATCCTGTTCCAGGTCATAGAAGCCGAGGAAGTACCTGGTTTTGCAGCACTGTTTAGCTAGAGGATGTGTGTTTGTTAATAAATTTATTTTGAAGCCCTCTTATTTGGACTATCACTACTTTTCTTCCAAAATACGTCTTAAGCTGGAAAAATGGTGCTTATTTTAATTATTGCTTTTTGGGTTGTACCTGAGTAACTCGCTGAATATCTGGATGGGAACTTCTCAAGGGATTTATTATTTGGGTGAAACTGTTTAGATTCTATAGAGTAATCTGTAAACATTTTCTTGATCATCTTAGTCACTGATTTACGAGAAGACAAAGATGTTCTAATTGCATAAGTAGACAGTTATCTATAAGCCTGGATTTAAACTTCATTCGCAAAGTGAAGCAAGACTGTAAATATTTTCTTGAGTCAGATCTCAATGATTATTTGTTAATATGATATTTTCTTGATAAACACATATTGAAGATTACTTACATCTCTAGAAGTGGGTTTGCACTCTGGAGTTAAATCTTCAAATTGGTCTTTGGAGCAATTAGTCTCCTGGATTTCATATTTAATTACATAATTCCATCCAGCTACCACCTGGAACAGATATTTAGGAGATATATTATGTAAACCAATACAAACTCGGAAGTTAAACTATTAAATGTGATTAGAAAAGAAAGTGAAACTACTCTTCTTGTGCAGGTGATCCATCAAATTACTTTGCAGTCACTGAGCCATAGAGTATTCTTGGACAGCTGAAAAAAAATCTTGTCCTTGTGATACAAGAAGTAAACTAAGTCATGCATATATTAGAAGTGCACTTTGTATTTGCATTCCACTTCCCCTGGCAAGCCTGCAGCCTCATGATGCTTGTTTTCTTGCACTTTCCTTCAAAGTATTTGTTACTTATTATTCCCAGTGACAGGAAGCTGGTCTAGATAGATGACTACGCTAATACAGCTTGGCAAGTCCTATGTTCCTGCGCGTGGGACATAGTAAAACAGTGTCTGAATAATGTAACTTTATACTGCTGGCGTCATTTGTTATTTAGTGTCCTGCAATTATCATCTACCTATAATTGTGTCTGCCTTGGGCTTTACCTTCCCCCGCACGCTGTTTTGTCCAGATTTGTGACCATTTTTTCCCTTTTCTCTCTAGGAGGCAGTTTAGTTTTCTTCACTGTGGCTACTGCTTCTCACCCATGAAATCTCTCCATGTCACAGTGTTGGGTCAGTTAGCATTGGATTAAAAAGGGGAAATAAGAATCAAATATAGTAACTTCCCATCCCAGATCAGTTGAAGTGGAGGGCTCTGACTAGTCTCTGTTGGCCAGAAGTGACATTGTGGTTCTCTTTCCAGCACTGGATTGCAGTCTGTCTGTGATGTTTTGTCACGTCGCTTAAATGTTGTGTAAGCTTGTCTTTCAGCTAAGAGGATCGTTGCCATCAGTAAATAAAAAGAGGACAGTCTGAATTAAATCATGGGTCAAATTGACATGAGACCAGAAGATGTTTTTTGGCATTCAGAGAAAAGGGCCTGTATTTGGTGTCAGGTTATATACTAGTTAACAACCAAATAAGAAACTTTCTAGCAATGGCACACAAACCCATAGGAGAGCCTTTCACAGGGAGATAATTGTTGCATGCAATACCAGATGACACAGAATTCCTGTGACCTGAGCAGTCATTTCTTGCAAAGCAGATATTCCTGTGTGCATAAATCTTTCAGCAAGTGACATGCTGGCTTTTTGTTTTTCTTACCCATTTTTCCTATATGGGATTTACCCATCTTATAGCGTATAGCAGCTGCTGACATATGGGTCCTATTGCATTGCAAAAACATAGATGCCTGCTGCTGTTTGAAAGGCTGTAGAGTATATGAGACATCTGTGCAGGCTGGCAGTTTTGGCACAGAACCTAGGAGAGATCTGCTCCTGCTGGAGCTTCAGGGAGAGGCCAAGTGGAATACCCGAGACCATCTGAGATGACACAAGATGCCTGTGTCAGCACTGAGTGCAAATAAGCTGGTGCTAGACACTGGTTAGATGCAAATGCATAGAAAGAAAAAATGTGTTTACTATCAGTTTGTAAAGTTGACAGCTCTGAAAATCCAGTAGATAACTGTTTACAATTCCTTATAAATGAAGAAAATTATTTACAAGGTCTACACTCTATATGCATTTTGTATGCTTTTATTATGAAATATAAGCCACCTTAAAATTAGAAACGTGTACGTAAAACAACCAAGGTATCCAGTTAGGGGTTTGGTTTTTTTTTGGTAAAATTTAGAGAAAAATCATACACAAACCTGTACTTTAGCTTCTTTTATTTCCATAAGCTTAAAAAGGGCGGGTTCAGCACTGTGCTTGTTAAACTTTTGAATAGCTTGTTTCAGAATTTCTGACACTTTTGAACTGTCACTTGATATAGGATGGAAGCATCCAACACAGATAGCCTCAGTAAGTGTTATCTTTGGCGTAGCTGGAAAAGAAACAAACCAAAAATATATGGCTTCACGTAAAACAGCCTCAGGTTTTATTTTTTCCTGGGAAAAAATTATCTGGGAATGAGAGAAAACGTTCAATGAGCAAAAATTTTTCCTGCTTTTAATTGGAGTGATCAGCAAAACCCACATTTTCGTTTCAGGACCTGCAAAGACGTTCACTGTATTTAGGAACATGGTTTGGTTTGTGGTGGTGGGAGCCATACATGACATTTGGATCCAGGCACGGTTTCAGCAGCAAACTTCATTCAGAGGAGTGAGTTCAGGATTCATCGAATCCCTGAAAAACCTTGCACGTAGTTTTGACATCACTAAGGAAAGGTCATCCCTCATTCAGTCAGGGAAGAGCCAGTGGAGGCTACAGCTAAGGAGATGTTCTTCAGATTTTTCAGAGCTCACCCACTGTGTGCAGCTGCTTACTGTCCTCGCCGTATTTCAGGATGAGGACTTTGACAGGAGTCTTTTGGCTCACCTATATGAACTGCCCTGACTCTTGAGTTCCTTAGGGACTGTAGTTGAACTATTCTACTGGTGTGTTGTTTGAACTCCCCCTGCTAGTCACTTTGGCTGCCAGTTACCACTTGGTGTTACCTTCAGGCTTAACCAACTGGATTGGCTGTGGATGGACAAGCTTGACGGGGATGCTCAAACTTCTGTTTCCTACTACTAATCCTATTAACTCTCTTTCCTTTCTAGTAATCATGGATTGGATTTTCATAAATTAATTTTATAGTTCAGTACATAAATTAATTTCATGATTCAGTGGGCTTGAGAATGAAAGTGGGACAATATGTGGTCTCTGTGGAATTGAAGTAAAATTTGTGTGCCTGTTTCTCAGCTGGCATAAACCGGCTTTAATGGAGTTATGCCAGCTTGCACCAGCCAGGAAACCAGTCCAGGGTCAATATGATCCAACATTTCCACCAAGAAGGCTGAACAGTATGGTAACTAACATGGTGGGGAAATCCCTCACCAGTTAGGGTCTATTGTTTCACTCTTTCTGTTTGAATCCTTTGGATTTGATTTTAGCCCCTCTGTACATTTGGAATACCTCAAGGTAAGCGATACTATTTAGTCTTAGGTCTCCAGGGGGTACTTGGAAAAAGTCTGGCCCTTCATATTTCTAGTATCACTTATTTTGACTTAGTAATGAAAAAATAGATACATTACAGAAAAACATGAGCATGTTTTCAGGGAGTAATCACAAAGGAGATAACAAAACAACAGCACATCCGGTTCTAAGCTGACTACGGTCTCAGCATCTTCATAAGTGCCGAACAAATGTGTATTCTTTTTTCAGAGTTGCTATAATTTGGTAACAAAAGATGAACTTCTTAGGCTAAATATGTGGTTCATTAATTTATGCATGTTTTTTCAGCTTTCTAAGCAAAGATTCAAATGCAAATTTCTCATGCATTCTCTGTGGGATTCACATACCGTTTACTGGCAACTAGAGGTCACCATTGCCCTACAAATGCTCTAAACCAAGCAGCATTTATTCAGTAGCAGAACATGGAGTTTGTGTGTACTGCAGTTCCTAGAAGGACACTGGCTGTAGGTATAGCTATTTAAGCTTTAAACCAGGTAACTAGGAACAAAAACCAAAGATAAGCTGCCAAACGTCTCAGAAATCATGGTAAATATTTCTGTAGTTAATATGCACGTAGCTCCCTGCTATCAGTTACATGGATATTTTAAAACTAGCTTGGATATGTCTTACATGAACACTAGGCATAGGCACATAGAGATCTCAGTTGCAAAGCTTTAAACCAATGTGATCTCTTTCTAATAAAGGAAATTACTATGTGAACATAATAGTCATATATGAATGTCTTATAGGCAAGAAATGTATTGCTTATTGTTAAGGTCTAAAACATATCACAGTCTCTCTTACATAATTACATACTGCTAGATTTTTATTTTGTAAATGATTTTTTTTTGTTATTTTTTGGTTGGAGTAAGTATTTGCTTGGGTAAACTTTAACAGAAATAATTTAGTCATTTTTAGTTTGGAGAGAATTAAGGTACAATTTTGTCATATGAAGTTTTTTTTCTAATAATTTCTGGCACAATTTTATACTTGAATAAGTAAGGACAGAAAATTGAAGTGTGACAAGTTGTATCTAGTCTCTAAGTCACTGACATGCTTTTGGTCTTAAGCAAATTCCTTTTAACTTGGTAAATTCCAGTGTTTGAAGAAACTTACTGCACACGCGTGTGCCAGTGTTCATTACCCCAGATAGAAACTGCCAGTGCTTCACTGACTTAGCCTATATATGCATAACGTTGAAGTGAAATTTTTTCATTAACATGTAATTGCTTATGGAAGATTATTTATAAATGTCTGAATAGAATGATAAGGAGCTCCTACCTTTAAAATTACCTTAGAGTCTCAGTATTATATTTTTCCCATTCTTATTTGTCAACGTCTGTGTTGAATGCTGCCCCAAACAGTTACATACCTGGAAAAATTTTGCAATCTTGCGAAACATTACTCGTTTTTTCAGCGTTATTCATGTGAACTTGAGCTGTGCATTCTCCCATTTTCTGCAAAAACATAGAACAACATTTGTCTTAAACTTGGTGAAGAAAAATACAGTGCTATATATTCCTCTAGGTATTGAATAAAGTTGACAGTTGCAAATTGAGTTTGGGGAACAAGTTCATATGTACATTTGTAGTACTGTCTAATTTGCTGTTTTGTTACTTGAAAAGGAATGGTTTTGTTGATTGTGAGGAGAGTAGTGGATGAACTGAGCAGATAATGTGAAAGATTGCTTTGTATCATGATTGGTGCTTATTAATCAACTAAAGAATTTACAGTCAGAATAATGGATATGAACACATCCTCATAAATAAAGTTGGTATAAATTGTGTATTTACCTAATTTCCTCTTTGCTGGTACAAGATATGCAGCAATGACCATGGCATTTCACATATTGATTCAAATGATATTAGCACCACCATCCCTTTCTTTGCATTGTGTACTGTGTGAATCACAATCACAGTGACTTCCACTGGAAAAGTGCAGTGCTCCTGCACACTCCATATGCCCCGATTGTACCTTGTCTAGGTGCTCTCTAGTAGCATGAGCCAGACATGCTTTGCACTCCTAAAAGCCGTCTGGTAAATTTTCTGCCACAATGGCTTCCATGTCAGTATTTTGGTTGGTACAGATATGAAGTCAATTTAGTTATGCAAGTTTGCATTATGCATAATTAATAGAAAGTTTTACAGCCCTCACTCTCACAGTGCACGTGTCTTATATTGAACTTATTGTGAACCTTCATATTGAAGCTCTGAAATGTTCCCTTCTGCACATATTCAGGATTATAATGCTGAACTCACGTTTATAACGGTTAACTTTAGAGTTGTAAAGATTTCTGTAATGTACTTTAGTCCTATATGCTCTCAAAAGCAATACAGCTAGAAAAGTTAAATTCTCTACTGTATTTTTCCCCAGGCGACTGCAGTCCTGGTCATTATACTGATGTTTCTGTACAGAGAACTTTTAAAGAGGACAGATACTTACAGCCTCTGCAGGTACTTTGTAATCACAGTCTTGCCAAAGTTTGTTTTCCTCAATGGCACAGGTAGTTTCATGTATTCGATATTTCACATCGAATTGTGTGTCAGGACCTGCCTGGATAAAAACAATTTGCATGTCATCATTTGCATAGTAATAAATCAAGTGAAAAGATAAGAGCTTCAAAAGGTAAATACTATCCATTGGTTACATTATATTTTATAGTATGGTTTCAGATTAGCTGCTGGTCTCCATGCAAGGTCTCCCAAATCTTGGTAGTTCAATAATTAACTTCATAGAATCATAGAATGGTTTAGGTTGGAAAGGACCTTGAAGATCATCGAGTTCCAACCCCCCTGCCATAGGCAGGGACACCTCCCACTAGACCAGGTTGCCCAAGGCCACGTCCAGCCTGGCCTTGAACACCTCCAGGGATGGGGCCTCAACAACCTCTCTGGGCAACCTGTTCCAGTGCCTCACCACCCTCAAAGTGAAAAACTTCTTCCTAATGTTCAATCTAAACTTGCCCTCATCCAGTTTGAAGCCATTCCCCCTCGTCCTATCACTACATGCCCTAGTAAAAAGTCCTTCCCCAGCTCTCCTGTAGGCCCCCTTTAGGTACTGGAAGGCCGCAATAAGATAATAACTGATCTAATTATATTACTGAGCCCTTACCTACAATTACAATATATTGATACAATAGATACCATATGCTCAACTGCCTTCATTTTAACTTGTAGTACCAAGGGTTTTAAAACCAGAAAGAAGTGATTAGATTTTATACTTATATTCAAATCTACTCCGCATAAGCAAATTTGGGTTGCTGCTTGGATAGTTAGCATAATTACCAGCTTGGACTGTGTTTCTGTCTGACTCCCTCACTCTCGCTCTTGGCCTTCTCCCAGATCTGTCTGCTTTCCTTCTGTACAACTCCACGGGCAGCCCAGAAAAAGCAGCCGTCACCCCTCAGGCAGCCTGGCGGTGCCCAAACTGCCTTTACTCTATGGTAACAGGGTACTTCAGCTGCCCTGCCTACTCCGGGGAGAGGGGGGAGGAGGGCATATGCTCTGGAGACAGCCATTCGTGGTGCCTGCACTTTTCCTGTAGGCATTAAAGGCTGAGCTGCTGGTGAGGGTAGCTTCAGCAATCCTCTAAGATGAAGTGCAAAATACTACACAAAGTTTGGCCTGGCCTGTGGAAGTGTTTCTGCTGTCGTTAAGTCAGTAGGGGGCATTTTCTCCGTGCCATAAACCGAGTAGTGAGCCTGTGCCTACAGGTAGCATTTAACACATTGCAGGGTTTGTGGTTCATCCTTTAGAGGAGATATAAAGCCAGAAGTTACTAATCTTTTACAGCCACTAAAAATGCTCTGCCAATGTGCCTTTTCAAATACAAACACAGGCAGTTGCTGTACTTTAACACTAGTTATCCTCAAATGATACTGCTGGGAGAATTAAATGATAACTCTTGCCTTAGTGATACCCAGAAAGAAAAGCTGAGCTGATGTGGGTGGAATATACTGGATTTACGCTGGTGTAGACACAGAATTATATGCTGTGTTCTCTCAATTCCTATTATGTATTGCCACAGCTGCGAAGAGGTGTAGAGGTACCTGATATAACGGTTGCAGGTTGTAAAACAGGATGAAAGGTTCTCTAAAAATATAATGGACTTAATCCTCAGCAGGTATAAATTGACATTTATGGAGATGCATCAGATTATACTATCTGGGATGTGGACTTAAAAAGAGCCAAATTGTGTTCTCTGTTACAGTGTTCTAAATCTGCAATAAATCAGCTCAGTGAGTAAATGAAATAGGTGAGAGAAGACATTGTTTCTGTACGTTATTTGTTGGTGGTTTATTTCATTATTATTATGAATAGCTATGCCTTTAACTGGGGCAGGTTCAGTCTTTCACCAGTCAGCTTTTATGTTTTATTACCTTATCAATAATGAATGTGCCTGAATATGTAATAACCAGCTATTTAATTAATGCATTCAACTTTGTGAGACTAGCAATGGGTAAAATCTATACTCTTTTTGGAGAAAGAATATCACATATGAGGAAATCTCTATTGCAGATTCCTTTTCTCTGTTTTTCACTTAGCATCATAGTCAGATCAATGATTCAAAGTAATAATTGATTTCCACCTCAGATCTTTTAAGAAAAGGAAATATGGATGTCTAGAGAAGGAAAGATTAATAATAATTGCAATAAATATGTATTCTTAAAAATAGAACATCGTTTAAGATAAAATGCTGAAACTAATATCTGTCCTTTGGGAACATCACCAAAATGAAGGTGGTGTTACAGCTCTGATATAAAGACGTTTGCATTTGGCTATTATTAAGGATGTGTGTAGTTCAGTGAAGACAGTGGGACTATTCATTTGTTTCATTTTAATCGTGTAAAGGGTTTGCCAGATTTTAGTCTTTGTAACTACATGCTAAAATCTCCTTAGTTTGAAAACAGGAAACCCAGAGGGTAGGTGCCAGGAGATGTGGGTAGTTTATTGTAAGGCGTTTAGCAATTCATGTCCCCTTTCTGAGGTCAATTTCTATCTGGGTAAAAGTGTTTTGTGATTTTGGAGTGCAAAATATTCTCTCTGACACTGGGTTTCTTGTGTTTTACATCTGAAAATCCAATCCAGTAGAAAAAAATGCTAATGTTGTTTTCAAGTAAAGTAATGCTTGTCATTATTATGGTAATATCATCTTTGTATGCCTCTCAGAGGTAAATACTCTTTTGTTAGATTAACACTATACAGAAGGACTCCAGGCAAAGGATCATGTTTCATTCTCTTTTTCTTCTGTAATTTTAGCTGTCACCCTATTTGACTAAAATACCACCTAGTGCTTTTAGATAGATCTGTGACTCAGGACTAGTGTCAATCCAATAATATTCACAAACAATTTATTCAGACTATTGCCAAATTTTATCAGGTCATTCTTTGTTATGTGTGAAACCAGCTCTTCCTAAATCAAGATAATCAGATTTTTTAGTAAGTGTGTTTTTGCCATTGGTCTGAAAACCTTACTGATGATGGAAAGGGGTAGAATTCCCAACAGAGAAAGGAGAAAATAGAGTGGATTAGTAAGACAAATTGTATTAGTGACAGAAATTTTCTATTCTTTAGTCCTTACATTAATAAGCAATTCACCAGCACACATAGTTCCCTTGATAAGAAAATAATATACATCCTGCTTGTCATGGTAACAAGGATCTTACTGTGCAAGCCTTTTTTTTGATTTTCTTAAGACGTTTTTGGAAGACACTTTATTGTCATGCTTGCTCTCTTATGAACAAGATGGAGATAATCTGATTCAGAGTGCATAAGCAATTCCAACATTCTTTTTTTTTTGCAAAGTCTACTTACAGTTCTCTTGGCTTCCATCACCATGTATAGAGCAAATTGATTACCAGTTGCTCTGTCTCCATTGTATTTCTTCAGTGCTGTGTCGACAGCTTTAAAGACATCAGGGTCATCACAGTCCAAAAACTCAAATGGAAGAGGGGTGGCTCTGCTAGAGAAAAAACTACAGCAGAGTACTAGTACAATAAAAGGTTTCATAATTGGAGAAAAAAGCCCCCTGAATTAGAAGGCTCTTTAAAAACTAAATGGAAAAAGAATGCCTGAGAGGGTTTTAGTCACCTCTTCTGTTTTTCAGGAGCAATAGCTGAGTAAACAGAATGAGTAGGTTGTTGGGGTTGGTTGGTTCTCATCATACCCTGTTTATACTGCAAATAAACTTCTGAGTTTATCTAAATAAACTTTGTGTGGTCACCAGAATGACACTAAGGTTATCCACCTGCCATCAAGATAACAGACTAAATGGCTGCAGCTGGGGACAGGTTTAGAGTAAGCAGGATGGGCGCTGAACAAAAGAGAAAGCAGAATGTAGCTTTTTGGCTTCTTTTCTTAACATCTAAACTGCTGCTGAGAATGAATTTTAGAAGGCTTAGATAAAATGCCCAAGAAGGGCACAGTGGCAATGAAGTTCTGGTTCTGGACAACAAATCTGTAAATTTTATAGATCTGTTTAGTGTTCAGACCGTAACAGTTCCGAGAAGTCAGAACATGTTTGAAAAAAGATGCGTATCATTGAATGTCACATAACTCTTCAGTAACGCTTGATAAACCTTGTCCTTCACGTTACTATTGGAAGTGTCCATCTTTGCTGCCATGTGGAGACTGCCTTTGGACTATGGATTAGTCAATATTCATAATGTTTTGTTATCATTACAGATAGGGAAAGCGACACCCAAGCACAAGGGATTAAGTAATGTTGCCTGTGTCTGGCAGAGCCAGAATTAGAGCTGGCTGGGAACATCTGGTGCTTGTCTCCAGTGTTGAACACCAAATAGCTTTGCTTTGAATCTGTGAACACCCTGGGATTGCCTCAGCTCCAGTGTTCCAGTTGTGTCTTGCCACAAGTTTTGGCTAAAGAAAAAGCACTTTAGAGACTTTGTGGATAAACTATGCCCGAAATAAGGTTGTTTGTACATGATAATGCGCATTCAAAAGTTAGACAGTCTTCACTCGGTCACACAAAATGCTGTCCCCTTTTTTTTTCTTTTTTCTTCAATGTAGCCCTCACACTGTATTTTACTTTATGCCATTAAAAAGCTACTTTGAGGATCAATTTACTAATTTTTTGAGATTAATCCCACATTCTTGCTTATGAGATAACTGTTCTGAACTACTCATTGGGGTCACAGGTCTGTCTAAATGCACTTTACCTTGATGGGGGCTAGAGCATAAAGAGACACCAGTATTCTTTCTTCCTGCTCCGCCCAACTTAGGTTCCAGTGAGGACGGTTCAGTGATAAAGAAAACATTTACATGAAAGAGTTATTACATGCATCTGCTTTTCTCTTCCCCTGAGAGCAATTATGAACTATTTGAAAAGGGCTGTCCTTGAACGTAGTATTTCTGGTATATCACCACCAGCAGCTGTAGCGATGGAAGTACCTGTGTAGGCCACCCTGCAGTGTTACACTACAAGTAATTAACTATTGTCAGGCCTCTTTTAGATAATGGGGGTAACCCAAGCACCATTAGTCAATTTATGCTAGGCTAGAGTATGCTTCATTGATGTTTACTGTGCAGCTAAACATCCAGAGTAACAAAAAAGACAAAACTCTGGCAACTGTGTCAAGAAATAAAATTCTTACATATTTTTATTTTCTTTGAATCTTTATAAAGCATGAATGTAGTGCCATGGATTGTTTTTTATTGAAGATGGTGAAATTTCCTCCAGGTCAGATTTCCTCAGAGAAGTACATTATAATTGATCATCATTATAACTGATGAGAAAATGAAAGATGTTAGATGGTAGTTTTCATGATCAGAGAATTTTCCTTTTTGTTACAACTAAAGGAGCATTGTTTTCTGGGGAGATTTATACCCATTCACATTGTCTGAGGGACTCAGAATTTTGAGCCTTTCGGTTACAGTGGAGTCTGAGATAGCTGGGATCGAGAGGCACGTTGGAATCCTTGTCTTAATCATTATTTTCAGTGCTGCTTCTTCCTAGAAATTGTATGCTTTTTCCCCTTCTCCGTGTGCTGTTTTCATTCATTCTACGACTGTCATTGGCCCCGTAACTCTCAAACTAGGAACATCTTTCTCTGAGGTCATGTAGGAGAATTTTCTGACATGGAGCTGTGTGGAAATAAAGGCAAAATTTTTGGAAGAACAAGTTTGGGGTTTCCTGGGCATGACTTTGATGGTGTAGGGTTATCTGGAAAACCCAGAGCTTCTGGCATCTCCTTTAGACTTGAGCCAGTTAAGGGAATGCCTTCACCAGTGCCGGAGGGGTGAGGGCTGCTTTTGGATAGCTCAGGAAACTTTGCAGTGGGAGGTGTGAGAGAATCCTGCTGATTTAGAACTGGAATGCGATAGACAGCTCCTGTTATTTGGAATGGAAAGTACTTTCCCGATATGCTTGTCTTGTTGCAGTGATGTCTGTGATAGTGATGATAGAGATGAGGAGGATGGCCTGGAGGAGGAGGGTGATGTGGTCCATGATGGGGAGGATGGTGGCATTGTGGTCCATGAGGAGGGGGAGGACAGTGTGGCTCATGATGGGGACCAAGAGGAGAATTATGTGGTTCATCATGGGGAGAAGAAGAAGGGAGATCATGTAATTCCTCTTGGGAAGGAGAAGAATGATGTAGTTCATCATTGGGAGGAGGAGCAGAAAGGGGATGTTGTGGTTCCTTTTGGGAAGGAGGATCTGGTCCATCGTGGGGAGGAGGAGGGTGGTGATGTGGTCCACCATGGGGAGGAGGTGGAGGACAGTGGTGTGGATGGTGAAGGTGGTGATGTGGTTCACCATGGGGGGGAAGAGGAAGAGCAGGTCCTTCATGGCTGTCTTGATGTTCTGCATTGAAACTATGGTTATGCTCAGGGTCTTCAGGTCTGGATTGAGAAGAGGGTGGACATCCATGCCTGTGATGATGCCTGTGATGATGCCTGTGACAATGTCTGTGACGATGTCTGTGACGATGTCTGTGATGGGGATGGGGATGTCTGTGTGGTTGTCTCAGAGTTGAATGTCTGCGTCTTTGCCCATAGTGATGCTGCTGTTTATAAAAACACCAGGGGAGGAAGTATTATGTGAGATGTTAATAGGACAGAAGAAAGTGCTGAGAAAGAGAGAGGGGTGAGAGTTGGTAGGTTTGCATTTATAGTTCTGGTGATCTGAAGGAAACAAAGCCTGTGTTTTTTTTCAAGATAGAATAGTAGTAGTAGATGATAAAATGCCAAATTACTGAAAATCATCTGGAAATACTACACCGTAACAAATAATATAACCAACTGAGTAAAATTTGTGATGGATCAAAACAAAATAAAACCCTCACTGGAGTAGCTGTTATTACATAAATGGGAATACAAATATGATCAAGATCATCTCCCCTCCTCTTGCTTTCTAAAATTCCTTTGAACTTGTTTGCCAATCTCTACTCACTTTAACTGGGGAGTATGATTTGACTGAGAGAAGACACCCTTGGAGGGAGTAGTAGGGACAGCTCAATTTGAATTCATCCTCTGATTGACTTAGCAGTCAACAGCCAGTCTGTCCTGATATGCTGAATCACACCCAGGCAATAATAAAGGGACATAAACAATTGTTGCAATCATCTCAGTCTGGACTAAGTGAGGTTGGTGTAGCCTGCAGGAGGATATAGCCAGAGACATTTCGATACGTGAGTACATACCCAGGGATGGTAGATGTCACAGCTTATATCTGTTCCATCAGGTTCATCTGGATCACTGGTAATTCTTGCCTTGCAGAATCCCACATGCTAAGCAAAAGAAAAGAAAAAAAACCCAATATACATCTGGGTTCTTGTGATGGAGTTAATAGAAGCAACTAAAGTTCAACATTTTAAAAGTTAGGCTATTTCATTTGATACCTAAGTATATTTACATAACTTAGCTAGATCCTGAGCTTTCTGACCAGTGATACTTGCCACTGATGAATAATGATTAAAATATAGACCATTTTTGAATGTTCTTGACTGTGAAGAACACTTCGCCATGTGCGTCTAGAGGACTACTACTCTGCATCTTACTTCTCTTTTGATGTTTGTAAGAAATTGGTCAGCTACTGATGTCTCCAAAACAAGTACCCTGTGGGTGACTGATTTTTTATTCCCTTTTTTCTGTCTTTGCTTGTCAAACATCTGTTCAGATTGGGCTATTCTGAAATTTAGCTCAAAGTCATCAAAAACAGACACTGTAGCTATGCTGTTTCACACAAAGCTCAAGGTAGAGCTTTCTTCCATATTTATTTTTTGAAAAGTAATGTTGTAATCTTTTCGCATCACTTCCCTTAGCATCCTGTTTGCTGTGACTTTCACCTGCCGTCCAGTCGTTTTGTGTGGAATTGCTCATGTGAAAGAGCACAGAACTCTGGTGAGGGGTTCTGTGTACACTCTCTGTAGCAGATGCTTTATCTTGATATATGTTTGTGCCGTTAGTAGCCTATTATGATCAACGACTACAAATGTTTATAGTGTTTTTCACTCTCCCCCTACCCCCCCNTCTGGCTTGGGCTTCATTCTGCTGAACTTTTGGCTCCGCTACCAGTTCATTTACAACCTTTTCCAGTCTTCTGGAGTATAAAGAGCCAGAGAAGAAAATGGATGTAGATAAAACAAAAGTTCTGCATGTTTTATTTTTTCCATATTTTTATTTCATTCCTTCAATTTCATTTCTGGGGAATAATTTATTCTGAAAGTATGATCTTGTCTAGTTCTTTCTTTGGTGTAGACTATAATTGTAATGGGAAGGTGGGGTGAGGAGAGTACTTTGATAGTAAACTGCAGGCAGGCCTGAGTTATTCCACTCTCCATTCCCCTGCAGCAGAGGAAAAAAAAAGTAACCCTGGGCTCACTGGGATGACATAATGCATGTATTTTTTTTCAAGATCTATGACTCATGTTAGTGTAAAAGTTTTTATGCAAATAGCATGAATGATTTACTAGGGAATGACCACAATTTGAATGTGAAAGCCAGATCCAAACTGAAAAGCTCAGCTCTGTAATATGCCAGACTCCAGTTAGATTTGAGACTTCAGATTGGCTCCTTATAGAATAAAAAGGAGCAGCTGTAAAATTAGGATCTGGGCTTTGACATGCTGGATTTTTAATTTTGAGTTTGGGTGCATGCTTATAAGAAACACTTGGAAATATTGTGGGAAGATCTTCCAGGTGCCACCCATTGTATCAGTCCTCATTCCAAGACTTTACTTACAGTGTGCCAGTCATCCAGAAAATCACATTCCAATGCCTGGTCTGCTTGTTGTGCGGATTTGGAACAGTTGGTCTCTTTTATAGAGAATCCTAAAATGTAACCTTCATGGGAGGCAGTCTGAAACCAAGAGGTCAAACAAGACAAGGTAACTAGGTGTCTTCAAAAACCTGTAATTTTAAAAGCAGTCATACTTCAGATTGTTGTCAAAATCCTGTCTACCTCATGCTTTCGCTATCTGTGCTGTTCAAATGTTCATACATATATGCATATTCTGTGAGGAAAGTAGATTAGATAATTTATACCTTACTTGCCTCACCTTTATGAGTTCCAGGAATGGTTGCTTTATTTCTTTGTCTAGTATGTGTATGTTATAAAAATGTTACTTTTTGTTATGGTTTGAGAAACCCACAACAATTTATTGTTGTTTAGACAATTATTCTATCACCTGATGACCCCTCCCCAGCCAGGCAGGGGAATCGGGGAAACGCAAGGAAGCCTGAGGGTTGAAATATAAACAGATAGAATAAGACTAAATAATTAACATTAATAACACTAAAGAACCAATATTGATCCCGATACCAATATAAAATATACTAGGATTATACTCAGCCAATTGTATCAGTAGGAAGCTGTGCACTCCCAGCAGTGGACAGCAAGTGTCGGACACTGCGAGTGCTATGGCTTTGAGAGGAAGGGAAGGGCTCAGGGGTCCAGCACTGGGGCAAGAAGTTCTCAGGATCGCAGCCATCATGGAAGAGAGAGAACTTCTCAGCAAACTTTCTAATTTATATTGAATGTGATGTTCATGGTATGCAATAATCCTGTTGGCCAGCTTGGGTCAAGTGCCCGGGTCTCGTTCCTCCTCGTCCCTGCACCTGGCGAGCTTGAAAACACTGAGACCTTGAAAACTGCATACCATAGCTGGCTATAAAGAAAATATTTTCACAAATTCAGACACTAGAGTCTTCTAAAAGTGCAGTTTTCCCAGGCATTAGAAGAGAAATTAGTCCTGTGTCACTCAAACCAGGACACTTTTACAGCCTGTGTTTTTAGGTAGAAGTGTCCTTAGAGTCTTCTCTGTAAATTGAACTGCTGCTCCTGTGAAAATACAGAGTTCTACAGTATGGCAGCCACCCCTTTCCAGTTATGGGAGTACATAGTACTACAGTGCTGACGTTGACTTGGGATGAAATTCTGCCGGTTACTGTGAGATTGTTGATTTCTCTGTTGTCAATGACATTATTCATAGAGAAGGCATTACGCTGTAAGAACATGGGAGAAGGCCTTTGTGATCCTATTAAAATCCATAGAGGTGTTAGATTTTAATTTCCAACTGCAGTAGTAGTTTATTTCAATTCTGTGTTGGGGGTGTCCATAGCATGTGTGTGCATACAAGTTTCACTAGTTTAACTAAATTGGTTAAAAGTGGATGCGCATACTTTATGGTATACTTTTTTATCATAATTCATAGTTTCTAAGTGTTATGCAATCCAGTGGTACAATCTAAATTGGCACTGTAGCTAAAGATGGCCAAGTGTGAAGACAAAGCATTTAGGGAGAAATCCATGAACCCAGGCAATCTGAAAAGAGCCACTTGCTAAGTGAGAGTAGGGATACATCCTGCATGGGACTACAGTGTAGAACACTGTCAAGTTTCTGAGCAATATTAAAAACCTGCAGGGAGGTGGGATTGGCATGCTGTAATTTAGGCAGTTGCCAAGATCAACATGTATTATGGCCACGGGACCTTATTACAGAGGTGTCCTGAAGTGACATATGTTCTCAGAATGATCCTGTGCTGTTTAAGTGAAGGTCTCCAGTATCTACCAACAAGAATTTGTGGTGATGTGAGAGTTATACTTCCAATCACCCAAAGGATAAGTCTTCATGTAGACAACACTCAAAGATGGAGGAGTTATTTACCAGAGCCAGTAGTTCTTCGAGAGGTACAGCATAGATAAAAATTTACCTTCTGTCCTTCAGAGCTCTCACAGTGTTGCTGTGCTCTGCAGCAGAGTCAAAATGATGCTGAGCGTGTTTCGCTTTGTGTTATACCCATGTGCTAAATATTCTAAGAGTAAAAAATTATCTGACTTCAGTTGACAGAATGTATGACTGTGATAATATGCATGACTGTACATATTGAAGAACTCTGGTCAGTGGTAAATAAACTCTTGTATGTTATGATATGATAGGTAAATAGGCATTCAAAATAAAAATATGCACATAAAGAAGGCTCTGACATTTTGTATGCCATCACACTGCCATAGTTTTCAGCAGGTGAGAAATCCTTTTGCTTTCACATGTCTAAATTAAAGTTGATAACAAGCCTTTGCAGAAGTAGGACCTTCAGTTTTAAGAGACGATTTACACTAAGAGGTGACAAGCAATAGTTCGGGTCCTAGAAGGGTTTGAGTTCCAGTCCCATGGTTTTGGAGCTGCTCACAAAGCTTTGTCATTTAGCAGTAATTCTAGGACAAAATGCCACTTACCGTCTTTAAAATCTTTTCAACTTTGTCCACGTTGAAGTAGTTTGTGTGGTTACTCTCACTATTGAATTTCTCCAGGGCCTTTGCAGCAATAGTTTTATGTTGCTTGGTGACTTCTAGGACTTCAACTTTCACAGGACAATCTTTGCACTCTAATAAATCAGGAGGAACTGTGAAAACAGATAATTTATTAATATTGCAATGGATATTAATACTCTTGGGAATGTGTGTGTACCTTTAATGTGAACTCATAATGAGAAACTGAAATGCAAGCGTTTCCTTGGAAGTGAAATACCTATCCCTCACTCCACAAATACGGGTCTGTCCTGTAACATGAAAAAACCCCAAACTTGTGAAAATGAATATTCTTATTAATCTTTTAGCTCCACCTTAGAATCTTACCACTCCAAACAGGCATTCTTTCCAAGTTTACTTTTTTTTCTGATATTCATTATCATGTTTTGGTGGACTGGAATTGTGATACCATCTGATATTAATAAAGTCTGCTTTAGAAAAGTAGGGTAACCTTAATTCTATTACTCATTCTTAACATTCCATTTGAATTATCTAAAATATGAATTGCAAGCAGATGAATTAATCTGTTACGGTTACCATACACTAGTAGTGCACAGACTTGTAATTTGGTACTAGGGCTGGTTTGAGGTATACATTGGCTCGCAACAGTGGTTATTTTACCTGGACTTAATGTACAATTAAATCCATATAGTTGAGGTTTCCTCAGCAGCTGGCTTGTGTATGTGATAATCTTACATTGCCCAAAGTCCTGAGAGAAAAAAAGAATACGTGAATATGATGTTATTTTCACTGAATTTAATTGGATGTAGGTGATCATCGAAATTATGCCTCTTTTTAATGTACAATACTTCCAAGAATAACAGATGTGGTCATTAATGGGATATTTGATCTTGTACCAGTCAAAATTTGTGTTCAGATAAAATGGGATCTCCCTCTACAAGAGCCTTTATTTTAATTCTCAGTTTGCACGACTGAGTAGACAACGGAGAACTAAACCGGCCTTCTCAGTCATTACAGTAAGATAATACTAGCTAGCAGGGGACGTTAGGGTGCCAGAGATACTCAAGGTTACATAAATCTTTAGGTGGATGGACCTTTTCTTCCATTCCTTTTCCCCGTCTTAATAAAAAGAGTAAATGCCTTCTCTTCTCTCCTCATGGCTCTCCATCTTTGTCTTGTGTGGTAGTACTACCACTCTCGTATTTAAATGAAGTTTTGGACTGGTAGTTCTCATCCCACGCTGCATCATCGGATTGCAGCAATAAAGGACAAGTATTGCTACATATCATATGTGTACTGACACCACCAGTGTTTCGCATTGTCATTCCACAAATGCTATGACCAAAAACTGACAAAATATCACACTGGTATTTCTGGCTAATATACTAGGAACATGCTTGAAAAAATAATTTCTTGTGCCCTTTAGTTGTCAGCAAATTATTCTTAAAACATCAGTACTGCTACCAGCAGTGGAATGTGGACTGTAGCTCCTTTGAAACAACCAGTTAAATAAAGCTGTGCTTATTTGAGGAGTCAGCCCTTCTCCAAACCTTTAGCTTATGTTTAACAACTCTAGAACCCAATAGATTTTATTTTATAGTAAGCCATATTAAAGCCTAGACTTCATTTAGAGATTTTGTGACACAGAAATTTCCGGGCAGTTCAGATGAAGATAAAGTTAATACATTATTGACATATGATTCTGTCTGGTGCCATTACTTGCCATGGAATAGGTGTCACTGTATTCACAAGACTCCCAGTGTCTTCTGGATAATACAGAGCATTCCGTTTCCAGCACGTCCAAGGTTAAGTAGAGCACTGATGAATTTCCCTGGAAGAGAAGTGCAGGTAAAAAGGAGTTTATATACAAGAAGTCTGATCTGAAAGAAACTGTATTTGAAATAGATATGTTTAATCTTCAATGTAGCTTCCCCAGTTCCCTATTAAGGTTTTTCTGAGTTGACAAATGTAGAAAGGGTTTAGGCTGGAAGGGGCCTTTGGAGGTCATTTTGTCCAGCCACTTGCTCAAGGTAAAGCTAACTTCAAAGTTAGATTCAGCTGAATCTATGTATCTATATATCACCAAGACAGATGTTCCATGACCTCTCTGGGCTGTTCCAGTACTTAACCACTTTTCCCATGATTTTTTGGGGGCCTTACAACTAGTCTAAATTTCCCTTCCTACACCTTATAACTGTTGCCTCTTATCCTTTTGTTGAGAACCTGTGAGAAGACTCTGGCATCCATCAAGTAGGGAAAATGCCAGTGTTAAGAAGTTGCCATTCCTTCTTTCTGATTTTCACATAGAAGGTATTGGTCTATTAGGAAGTCAGTTGTCTAGGCAGCCAGTTATATAGTTACATCCATTTCAAATGATCTTAGCGACCAGATACTCTTTCAGAACTTTTCTTCCTGCTCAGTTTATTCAGGGAGTGATGCAACAAAGCTGTAATAATCTCTACAAATTCAGTAGCTTTAACTCTGAAATTCTAGTATGTTCTGTCTCCCGAGCAAATAGGATGGAGAATCAGAATTTGAATTTGGCTGCCAGTGTAATGGGATGTGGTGTTAAGAATTATCTGTGGCCCACAGAAATGGTTTTGTATTTTTCTGCAGGAAAATGAATCTCAATTCACATTTGGAATGGATTATTTAAAATTCATGCAACCCCTGTATGGACATTCAGAATGAGCACAGACGTATTTTATTTTGTCATTTAGATAAAATGATGCAAAGCCTTTCACTGTGAATAAATGTCCTCAGGTTTTATAAAATTTCATCCATTCAGAGTCCTTTTTCAGAGTGTTTCTGTATAGACGAGACCTCGAGAAAGAATTACTGCAGTCTAGTGTAATGTTTTTATTAGTGAGAGTCCATCAGTGTGATGTTAAACACTAGTTTTGTAGTATCCTTATGTCTTAGCATTGTCTCTGTTTTTAAAATAGAGGCCAGACGATTGGCACAAAGAGACATGTTATTCAATAGCTGAATCAGGAAAAGAATCGAGTTGTCCTGGACACACATCCTGCCCACTAGCTGCATGATAATTCTCTGCTTAGGGGTTGTTGGTATTTCTATTTTATTTTATAAATCCCAATAATTTCAAGCTGCTAGTCAACACATTAGTAAAATGCAGACAGAGAAGAGAACAAAGACAGTAAGGAAGGCTATTTTTTTCTGATTTGTATTTATGGAATTGCACTGAATGTAAAGGTAAGACGGGTAAGATAGTCTTTTGTAAAATGTGCTATTCACTAGGAGCCCTCTGAAGCTGAAATGACTAAATACATTCACTTTGTCATCCAAACTTGTGAAATGCTGAAGAAGCCAATTCATGCCTGAAAAATATTTATTTTCTTCAGCAGGATGCATTTGGATTCAATACAGCCTAAAGCAGAGCTTGGGTGAAATTAAGTGTCAACATCCAAATACACGGTAGAAAATTCTTCTGTCTGCTGGATAGCCCTTGGGAAAAAAAAGATTACCCAGTGCCTTCTTGGTTGTTTTAAAAGCATCTTGGGCACCAGAGTTCTGCACTGCAGAAGCCCAGAACTGTTCTAGTGTGAAGAGTCGAGTATCTTACGCTTCTAGAACTCTAGATCTGGCTGCTAGGAATTGCTCTTCTGAAGTTTCTAAGAAGGTTGATGTGATAGACTTGATGCATGCTATAACATGGAGATAATAAAAATAATGTTCTAGGGTTTATGTTTATTATTACTATCATTTTATTTTTTTAATGTCATCTTGGCAGTCAAGCCAGCATAACTTCTTGCACAGTAGTGTATATGATCAGTATGCAGGAGACCACACCTGGTGGCTTTGGGTCTGAGAAGGTACAGAGACCTTACAGGGAGAATTCTTTAACAGTAAGATAGATAGAAGGCTCTGTTCTTGTAGACTCTGTGTGATAGCTGAAACTGTGGCCCTGGACTTCAAAGACAGCAAAATTCATTAAGGGTACAAAGCAAAACATAAGCATTGTAGTCTAGTGATTATAGCATTCATCTGGAAGTGTGAATCCTCAGCGCTGGTCCCTATTCCAAGTTATGGTTCTATAGTTTATATAGTCAATAAGTTAATAATTGGTTAAAATGTAGAAACAGTGAGGTTTTTCTTTTTATAAACAAATATGGGTTTTCTCATTCATCCAATAAATATTGCATGTCTTACTGCCCAGTGGCTCCACTTCACAGGGGTGGCACACACATAGCTGCATGGCAGCAGCATTCTTCAAGGACAGGGGACTAGAGGGTTTAAATCTCTTAATGCTGAAGACGACTGGTTGCTTCCTAGATGCACTCTTTCACTACCTGGCTATTGCATAAAACCCAGTAGTATCACTTGACACATCCTTGTCTTTGAAAAGCCAAATAATCCATCAGGTTTTTTAAAAGTATACCTGAAGACCTGTAGGAATCTGGGCTTTGGGTCACTTTCTGAGCTTTTTCTTGTCCTAACAGGCAGATCCATCAAACACCAGCCTATTTTTTCAGTTGCCATCCTGAAATGTGTTATACATTTCTTAAACAGTGCATGTGTGCCTGGATTCTAGTTTCATAGCCAAGCAGCTAAAAGGTAGCCAGGTGCATTAGTAAATCTACATGTCCTTGGTCTCTTTTATCTACTAGTTAAAGAAATTTTGTATTCTATTGCTTTTTCTGCTATTGATTTGCGTTGGCATTTAGGCAATCATTGAGAAAGGCTTACGTATCCTCTCTAGGAAACAGAAATAGAAATAGGAAGGAAATAGGAAATGACTGATATGGATTGTCTATCCAGCCCTTCCCCTGTTTTGCAGAATGGCATTTTCCTCTCCTTTGGCTTCCTCTGCCATTTCCCCCTTCCATCCAGTTATCCAGCTATCTCCAAAATTAAGATAATAACAAAAAACCGATCTTGCAGGATACATTCATCTAATTAATGTTAGACATTCGCAGATTAAAGGAAGCCTCTGAATGTAGATTTTGAACATAACATCTGAGACATGACAACGGACCAGATAGATTAATTTCTGGTGTTGTATAAAGCTGTTCAGAGCATCTCTTCTGCTAACGTCCTGTCAGCCAAGAGAATAGAGGGCATTCAGCGTCTTTTGAAATCAAGCTTATGTACAATAAATCATGCACAAATGAATACTGAGATAGTGTAAGTCAGAGCTGATTCATTGAATTGCATCAACATTTCTCTGTTAAAAGCAATAAACATAAGCTTTTAATGATCTGGCTCATTATTTTAAAATCACAGTCTTGTGTAAATCAGCCTTTAAATTGATACTTACTATATGTAGTTTGTGTGCATCAGCAACACGGAATAAACCAAAGACATAGCCATCTCTGCGATGTCTGTTGACCAAATCCAGGGCCACTCCTGCATCTGTTTCAACGGTATTACAGTCTGCAGGTGTAATGCTTGTTTTGTTTTGGGCATTAGAGCACTGCAGCAGTGTTAGAAGAAAAGCTGAAGCTAGAAGAAGCATTTTGTTTGCAGTGTTAGATCACTTCTGCCCATGCTCTGATAAAGCCAGTAGTCTGCTTTTAAATCCAAAGTTACAAATGAATGCTAAAAAGGCATGGTTTTGTATAAATTTAAGTGTTGTGTCAGAGGGCCATTACCTTGACCCTGGGTTAACATTTGCAAACAGCAAGTAAATGATTATATAGTGATTGAGCAGATTTTTGAGGAAAGTAGGCCTTATAATACTCTCTGGACTACCTATCAAAGGGACTATGTTTATAATTCTTTAAGCAGGCATTGTGCAATAGTGTTTTACTATGAAAAATACTTAGCTTCTAACAGGGTGCTGCTGAGCCTGGCATTAAGAAGGTCCAGTTTAGGTATGCAACTATTATGCAATCTTGGTTTTCTGTTTACTGTAAAAACAGTTGAACTGAAAATATGCTGAACTATTTGTGGTCGAGTGATGGCTATATCTATATGACTGTTTTTACAAATCCTTACCTAGCAGAGAACTAGTGAAAAGGAAACACGAAGGTCACTCAGGTTTGGAAAAGGGATGTAGCTCAAGGTGCACTTGCAAACTGGTGGTCTGTAGCTTCTATGTAAGTTCCTGCTGCTCTTCCAGCTCGAGAAAATTTAGAGCAGACTTCTATCAGCTTTACATCATTTCAGACTGGTACACAGAATGGGACTGACTGGCTTAATACCGATGTAATCTAGGCATGGCATGAAGTGACTTTAAGCTGCCTTTGCATTCTCAGTTGGAACAGTTTTGTGTGCTTTTTGGCTGTAGTAGCCTTCATAGACTACTCTAGAAAATGGCTGGTAATTTTTTGGTATTTATTAAAATAAGTCAGTAAGAATTCATTAATTAAGAATGAATGAAGATTCATACCTTTCACACGATATGTCCATATCCTCTGCTAAGCAGAAAGAAAAAGATGTCTCTTTATATTAAAAATCTTTTATTCAAGATAGTTTAAGGCATTATTGAAAGGTAGTAATCATGTGTCAGGGAGTAGCTGAAGTTTGAATACAAAATTCAAACTCTGAGTAAGAAAATACAAAAATTCAATGTGAGTCCAAAATACCAAGGTCAGATGCAGATGAGAAATTTTCCAAATCCTGGTTGGTGTGAAGGACTGAATCAGCTTCTCATAGAAAAAGGTGCTAGCTGTATAATTGACTTGGGTTTACATGTTTGACTTTGTACTTTTTCTTTGACTTATTTTTGTGAGAAAAATTGGGAAATATAATGGGTAATCATCATTAACCCTTACCTCATTTCATTAATCTTTACTTTAAAGAATCCAACTTTTAGCATGTCTGCTGTTTAAGAAATCACATTTTAAAATGCATAGAGCTGAAGTATTGGCTTTCTTTTATAACTAGTTCAGGACACACTTAACATTTCTCTGGTAGCAGATAAGCTAAATGGAGAATCTTACAATATTAGAACTGGGAGCACTCAAAACTGGTGTGAGTCAGTTTAAAATGGATAAAAATAGTCCGTGTGCAATGGGTAGTGAACTTCTGGAACTTGTTGCCTCAGAAGGATGTGGAGGCAGACAGTATCAGCAGGGTCAGAAATAGCTTAGAAAAGTTTACAAACAGCAGGTACTTCAGTGGATACCAGAAGGACTAAGCAGATAAGTACTCTTCTAAATCCCTAGTACAGTGATTCAGCCTACTGGAAAAGTACAAGGGGAATGGTTTGGAGAAAGGGGGCAAGTCAGATGTTTCTCCAAACCACAATTCTCTTTTGCCACTGTGAGAGATGAATACTGGGCTGGATGAGCTACTTTTCTGATGCAGTAGGGCACCTACAAGAAGGCTGGAGAGGGACTTTTTTACAAGGGCATGTAGTGATCAGACGAGGGGTAATGGCTTCAAACTGGAAGAGGGTAGATTTAGAATACATATTAGGAAGAAATTTTTCACAATGAGGGTGGTGAGGCACTGGAACAGGTTCGCCAGAGAAGTTGTGGATGCCCCATCCCTGGAGGTGTTCAAGGTCAGGTTGGATGGGGCTTTGAGCAACCCGGTCTAGTGGGAGGTGGCCCTGCCCATGGCAGGGGGGTTGGAACTAGATGATCTTTAAGGTTCCTTCCAACCTAAACCGTTCTATGATTCTATGATTTCTTTTGGTTATGTTTTTATAATGTTTCATTATAATAATTCAGAATTTCTTCTGGAAGATTGAAAAAAAAGTGGTGAAATAAGTGTTGTATAAATAATCAGACATTTGAAATACATTTCATCAGTTAAAAATAATATTCACATCATTGCTGTGTTCCAAATTCGCACCCCCATTCATTTCTTACAATACTGTTTAATTTTTCAAATGGGCAGTCATATTGAAGAAAGGCATCAGATTGGGCAATTTATAACATAATGCCCTTAGTCGTCTATTGTTTGCAGATTGTTTGTTCTTTTTTCTCCTTTTGTTCTGTGCTGTTCATTGTGACACCGATCATTTTCTTGACAGTGGCTTATGTACTTTTTATGTATGAAATAGAAACACTATGAATAAACAGTAGAAAATGTACATTTCCTGCAAAATTGACTGCAGAAGTAAAAGTAAGATTCTGTTCCCACAGTAGAGAGTTTTGTCCTTGATTTCTTTGGAAAAGAAAGATTAGACTCTATTATTAAAGTACAGCATGGACAAGCACTCCAGGCACAGTTAATTAAATATTGGTTGTACTTGAGTCCGTATAATGTATTTTTATCATTTCTCATCCAGTTTGATACCTTTTTTGATACTTATTTTGTTTTTATATTTATTGCTTGTCAGTTTTGTATTTTGTTTTAATGAAGCTATTTCTAGAAACAGATAGCTGGCAGGAATAGGAATATTTATCCTAACATGGCATTTCTCTTGACTAGCTTGTCTAAAGCTTGTTTATCTCTATGGCTTTTACCAAGGCTTGACTTGCAACAGTAAGAGGTGATCCATATTCAAACTTTAAAGAGCTGGTAATAAACAGCCACCTTAAATCTCTCTCCAGAAATGGGGGAGAACACACCAAAAAGTGACTTATCTTCCCCACTTGAAAAATAGGGTATCAAATGCTTAATAAACAGAGCTTTGTTCTAGGGGGGGGGAGAAAAAGAGAGCTGACAAATAAAGGAGATAATATTCAATAACCAATTACTCCTTTCCTAAAGTATAGCCATAACTATTAACAGATATCTCTGATTTCTTGGGAGGGCAACTGCTGTGTTAGCTGACTGTTCTCTGCCTTCTGCAGTAGCGCTTCCCTCAGGCTGGCATTATCAAATCACACAGCTCAGGCAATCATGCAGGTAGCAAGACCTTATCCGTCTGGCAGCCTGTGCTGCTCTGCAGCTGCTGTTGTTTCTGTTCCTAAGCAAGAGTACAGCTAACAGAGACACGTGTGGCTCCAGTTGCTTCTAGGAGAATTCTTTGCTAGCGTCAGGGTGGGCCTGATTTTACACCTTGATGCAAAAGAAAAACAAAACAAAAAAAAAGTTTTGCAATTTTTGGGGTAGCTTTGCATTTAACAGAAATACCCCCAAGTATGATGGGAAAATATGTAAATGTGTCATGTCTTCATTCATGTGTTATTTTTATCTGCTGTGTGTAAAGAGGGTCCCCTCTGATGCAAATGCAACGTTATACAAATTCACTTCAGTTATGGTCTTCAAAGCAGCAGCTACAGCTATAGCTTCCCCTCTCTGCCTGCAGCTTATATTTCTTTACCAGTCACCAGTTTTTTATCAAACTTTTAGAAGCTTCATCACCTTGTCCGTCAAATTTCATTCAAACAGATCTTAAGTTCAAAAGCTATTTGGAGGAGACAAACTGTGAAGTGAACAGGTTGACAATGTAGTTACAAAAGTCTTGCTGCTTAGGGGGCATCGAGAACTAACACAGGGAATAAAAAGGGTGTTGGTATTCCTTGTCTTGTCCTCATTGTCTTTGCCTGCAAATTGTTCTCTGGAAAAAAATGCTCTAACTGTAAGTTGATGACCTTAAGGATATGTTGCAAGACTGACCTGTTTGCTGAGGGGCTTGAGAGGCTGGGAAAAAAGGTGGGGTTAAAAATTTGATGTTAAGAATGGGGTCAGAAGAAGTTCCAAGGGATTTGTCTTTTTCAGGGCTTGTGGCATAACACTGTTCATAAATTTTAATCTTTAACTGATGCTCACAAGTAGTGGTAGGCTAAGGGAAGTACTGGCAGCTGTTGTGATTCCATAGTATTTATGATTATATCTAGTGAAAAGTCTTTAAAGTCTACCTTTGAAATCAAAATAATATATGTATATTCTGAATACATCTGCGTAACGTGTATAATCTCAGAGATGTAGAAGAAAATGTTTAACCATGAAATGTGTACAATGGGCAGATTCTGAGGTCAGACAAATAGAATTTATAATTAACTTATTTTATAGAAGACCTTGATTTTTAAACCCATCTTGAGAACTTTGATGTCTAGGCCTTGCTTTTTTAAATCATTTTGACTGGCCAAGGTTGAGTGTAGGAGAAGGGTAGCTGAAAAATCTAAACAAATGCACAGCCAATGTATGCATAAATAAGACAGCATATCTTATTCTGTGCCCTTTGAATGTTACTGCCCCTTCATTTTGCATTTATGATGCCTCACCTATATTCAGAGATAAAGGCTTGATAATATCTGGCAAAAACATCGACAGTCCTGGAGGTGACTGACCATTGGTTATGTGTGCCAGAATAAAAAGCATTGTCCACGTGAAACTGGAATGTTTGCTCAAATAAATACCAGACCAGATTTTAACTGGACATTGCCCAGATAGCAAGTTAATAATAGATGATATAATATCATAAGATCAGTACGTGTTGAAAAACTGTGAAACAAAATTGAAAAGTGAATTGGGAATTGTCTGCCAAAATCCGCCCACTTCTCATCTCCAGGGACTGGACAGTGGGCTTCTGTGTGTTACTGGCCTGTTGTCTGCTGGACAAGGAGAAGCAGTGCTTAACAGTTCACAGTCCTGGGAGGAGAAGGGAGCATTTGGGGTGTGACTGAAGGTAGGTACATGGGGTGCGTTACCGTTAGCTGTTTAGCTCCGTTTGGCTAGAAGGTGAGAGACCAGGCCAGAAGATGGAGAGGTTCGGCACTGTCTGGGCGTGTTTTTTAGAGGATTTGCTGCAGTCCTGTCTGACCATGCTGTCACATAGGGTAAATGTGCGGAGACCAGATGCACCCTGTGCCCGTACCTGTCCATGTGGACATGTTGGGAGAAAGCCACAGTGCTAGCCCACTCACAGATTGGCATAAATCTGCTGAATCAGCAGCAGGATTTGAAGTAGTGATGACAAAATGTTATCAGCTGTTAATCATATCAATGCCATCTGGGAGTGCAGCAGTATCCAGGTACATACTTAGGGCAAAGGAAACACAGAATTATACATCTTCAGTCTCCTACTTGTAGATGAAGGTATTAGTCTTGAACATTAGTACCAGGCCTTGGTTGTGGTAAACGTTGGTGGTGGCCTAGGTGATGATAAAAGCCAGGGAAAGGAATTGTTCTGGAGTGGCCACAGCATATAAAGAAAACACCCATGAATGTGCACTGACCACTGATAAGCATCTGCACTGTAGATACAGTTATTGCTTAGATAAACACCCCTTCTTGGTTTTATTTTTAAATCGTAGAAGTCTTTGAACGCAAATCTCAGATCTAAGCTAGAGAAAGTGTTGATTAGAATGTAATTTCTGAGCCTTGTCTGTGGAACAGCTTAAACAATTCCCAAATTGAATGCTCAAAACTGTGCATCCAGACTTTCAGATGTTCACTTTAACTCCCCTGTTTATGTTCACACCAGCTCCACTCATTTATCATCACTTGCTTCTGTTCCAGTTCAATTTACTATTGTAAGCAGCTGTAGTCAAGAAAGAGAGCTGACCGAAATGGGGTGTTCTTGGCTGTGGCTAGTGGTTAATGAAGATGATTTCTTCCCCAGTAATCCTTTTGGGGAAGAATCCAGTTACATATGTTGATATGAATCTCAATAGTATCATTAAACTGATGGAGCCACAGTGAGATTAGAATCAATATGCAAATGGTTAATAAAAGAGACCACATTATAAAATAGCAGAAGTGAGAAGTACAGGGATTAACTGAGAAGAGGGGCAAAAAAAGCATTTTGAAAGTCCCTGAAGTGTGACAGGCTGTTGCCCCAATGCTCTTGTCTTCCGACTCACTAAAGCCAATGGTGCTCTGTGTGAGCACATTGAGTGATGCCTGGTATCCCCGATTTCGGCATGCGGCAAATCAGCAGTTCGTGTGCAGGGAGGCAGAACACACTGGTCGTGTTAGGGAAACCTGAGCTGGCAAAGGTGAAACTTCCAGAGGGAAAAACAAGATGCTGTAATTTGATGACTTGATAAAAAGGGGAATACTGGCACAGACAAGAGCTCTGCGATAAGAATTGATAAGAATTTGAATTTTGAATTTTGGAGAACTACCCGATTTTGAATTGTTTTCTACTCTGAAATGAATGAAACCAGAATATGTTGAAATTTCTCATGATGTGGAATTGAAATGGAATTATTTTTGGCTCAGTTGATATATTTCACACATCACTTTTTGGCTTATATTAATCTTTGAAGCAATTAAATTACTCCTTTATGTAAACTTCCTGTTTTTAAGAGTTGTGTAAACTGAAAAAACAAACATATTTATTGTGAACATAATTCCATGCAATATTTAAATATCATTTTGTCTCCACTTGAAAAAATAATACTTTTATTTATATTTTATTTATAATAATAAAATAATGCATTTTAATCAAATTGTGTAATGCCAGAATACTTTAACAAAACCATAATTTTTTGTTGAAAGGCTCTTTGAATGGAGAAATTATCCAGCATCTCTAGGGATGATTCAGCAGCATAAAAGCTTCAGAAACAATAATATTTTATTGATTTTGTTTTGAACAAATGATTTTACAGATCAGGTGGCAACTAGAGAAAGGTTCTGTTGCCTCATACAAGCCTCATAATTGTTGCAAATATCAGTGTACTCCTAGCCACATATGACATTTCTTTCTGATGTTCACTATTTTTCTTCTTCTTGTCTTCTCATTTCTTTATATTTGTTATTGTCAGTACAGTTGCTATATCTGGCTTTAGTGAAATTGATTTTTCTTAGCTACAGGCTGTAGAGTGTCCCTGTGGTTTTTATTATAAGGCAGTTAATATGACCTATCTCAAGAAAGAATTAGGCTGATTTTGTAAATCATTTTTCCTGCACAGCAGGGTCGGTAAAGCATAAGAATGTGAATAGTCTGGTCTTGATTCTCCACCAGCCAGAATAACGTGCAGAGGGTTCACACATTTCCACTTTCTTTAAATGAGGGTATAAATCATTAGAAAAAAAATAATCTTTCTTGAGATCTTCCACGGGAAATAAAAAAATAGGCTATACTCATTGCATTATAGTTAAGAAGTTAACCCATAAAATAATAAATTAAATAAAAAATAATTAAATCTTTTCATGCTAAAAAGAGTTGAAGTCCCCTTCCCCATTTATACACCATTACCCCAGCTGTGATTCCGTCAGGGCCTGGAGAGCATCCCCTCTCCTGCAGGCTTGGCTACCGGGGCTCACGGCCAACTCAGCGACAGCACAGCTGGGGCTGTTCCCCTTCCCCTTGGTGACCCTGGGGACAGGCTCCCAGGCAGCGCTGCGGGGAGGCCACAGCCAGGGCCAATGCGATCTCCCTTCCCACAGAGCCGCTTTTGGTTCCTGCCTGAGCTACAGCTCCTGCTGCACCGCGGCTGCGCCTGTGCCTGACCATGGACCTTGTTGATCCAGACCCAGATTCAGACCTGCAGCCTGTCTTCCCGGCCTGACCTCAGACCTGTCTTGTCCCTGTGGACTTGCTTGGAGACCACTGCGCTGTGTCTGACTCTGGTTAACGCAACCAGACCAGATCCTGACCCTGACTTGCTAACTCATGTTCCTGGCTTGACCTCAGACCTGCCTCATCGCCCACGAGCTTAGGTGGTGATCTGCCTCTTCCTATGACCCGACTGTCACCCCCGGGTCTGCCCTGCTCACCTTGCTCGGGTACCATGGGACAGGCCCCTGCCCTGCCAGCCCGGTTATCACACTCGGCTCTGTCTCACCATCCCCTGGGGAGCAGCCATCCCGCACTGTGCCCTGACAGACTTTTGCTACTGAGGATATTTTTTTCTGCTGCCTTCGGACTGTCTCAGCCAGGCAAGTTCTTTTACTGTCCGCAGTTACCTTTCCTTCATGCTTTTACTGATGGGAAGAATTTGAGAATTAAAAGCCAAAATCTTTTGTTGGAAAATGCCCCAGTTAAATTTCTTTTGCTAATCTATTCTTGTGCTTTCTTAAAACTGAGAACTTGAAAGATGAAGACTGTAATAAGCAATTTATTTATTTAAAGATGTTACACAAATTGAAAGACCAGGTTGCCATTGTGGCCGTTATTTTGTTGCAGGTAGTTGAGGTGACTGGATGCTGGCTAGACTTTGATAGGCTTTTTAGGCAGGAAAGGATGAATGATGGAATTCATCTCCTTTGCTTCTCCTGGGCATGAGTCTGATAGAGAAAGTTCTTCAGGAAAAGGGAGAATAACTGGTCCATTGACTGGTTTGGTCAAGTCTGGTTTGTCTACTTGTGTCTTTTCTTGATCAAGACTGGGCATAGATCCTACAGCCTCAGGTGGAAATGGCTTTCCATCTTTATATTCATTTGGACTTTCTGGTAAGTTTTGGAAAGAGATGTCCTCAGATGAAGGAGGTAGAATTTTAACCCAGCCCACTGTTTTTTCTAGGTGTGGGGAGAAAGGATTGTTTTCTGAAGGGAAAGCTTCTTGATGATTGTGGCTGGATGTTCCAGGTGTCTGATTAGCTTGCTGTTTCCCCTCTTCAGTGGCAGAATCCTAAATAACAGGCAATAAGCATTATCTATATTGAAACTGTTCGAAATTCTTTCAGATATGAAGAAGGTCACCCTTCACACTAAGGATCTGCTGCAATTCCAGTCTGCAAAGACCAGTTGCAGAACAGAAGCTCGAAGGATAGACAGATTGAACTACTTATGCCAGTGGAGATGGATGCATGAAACTTGGGTAACAACACAGTTATTGCTCTTTGCATTCCTTTTGTTATTTACAATTTCTTTGTAGAGCATTCTGAACACATTCGGTATGACTGAGTCTATACTTACTCTATTGCCACTGAGCAACAGTCTGTTTTATCACAAGAGAGATTTCCTCCTGATTTGGCTTTATCACTTTCTTGGAGCCCATATCTTTGCGAATAAGAAAACTTAAAAATGGCTGGGCTTTCAAGAGTTCAATTCTTGTTTTGTAAAGGAGTATTACTCTTGCAATATAAAGATTAGATTAAGAAATACCTGCGGACTGTAGATTTCACAGGATATTCTGACAAACTGTTCATGTTCCAAGTCACTGTTTACTACTGAGCCTTTGCAGAAACCTGTTTGCTGGAAGAAGAAAATGCAAGGGTTTTTTTTTCACATTGTAGCACTGATACTTAGCTCCTATCTTGTAAAATAAGTGATTATGAAAGGCTGAATAGTTATAGCTTGTACATGTATTTGTAGCGATAAGAAGCTTGGGCAAATTTTTATTTTGGGATTGGCAAGCTTACAAAGGCAGGCAGCATTTTGAAAAAAGCTTTATGTTTGCAAAGGAGGGTTAGGTGACACGATAGCAAAAATAAGCTGGTCACTTAAGGCCCAACTACAACAACACACTTAAGTTCTGCTACAGCAGAGTATCCCCATGCAGGAAAGCTGTGTAATAGAACATAATATCATTTTTCAGGCAAAACCAATTTCACACCATACTAATGAAAGGAACCATGAAAAAATGTTGTTTCTAATAGTTGTGGTTTTACTGGGCTGTAGGTAACATGGCTTGGATCTCAGCTAATATGGGGCTTGAAATGTTATCTCTTGGCACCGTGCCTGTTTAGTCTTTCAGTTTCTCTTATAATTTTTTCCTTAGTTCCTAAATGTTTTCCTTAGCTGACCTGATTTTAGTATGAATATAGTCTTCATGCATTGTTTGTGATTTATCATCTATGTCTGTTTACTTGTAAGAAATCCTTAAGAATGATTCAGTTTTGTAAGGCAATGGCTACCCCGCCTTTTTCTGGATGGTATTTTTTTTTCTGTTTTCTTTCTTCATGGACTTCTAGGTAAAAATTCAGAACTTTTACTGAAATGTTTTCTCTATTCTAAAGCAGTTGGTGCAGTTGCAAGACAATACAGAGCTACAGCCCATAAAAAGATGCCTGTGGGCTTTGATTCTTGTCTGCAAAGAACCAAAGAGATAGGCTAAGTATTCACTGAGGAATCATAGTATCTGAAAAATAGGTGTTTATACAAGGAAAAGTACTTACAGCTAGTTCTGATGAAAGTGGCTTGCACTTGGAGATGTCAGCAATTGTGTCATTTTTGGAGCAGGATGTCTCCTGAATTAAAAACTCTACAAAATATGCAGGACCAACGACCCACTGTTAATGAGAGACCAGTGGCAATTAGACCTTGTGCATGTGTCAGGAAGAAGGAAGAATCCTACAGACCTTGAAATAGATGTAAAACTCCTGCTAAGTGTGGAAGGAGCAGGTTATACTCGGGGCATTACTGTTAGTTGTATTACAGGAGAATGATTTTTTGCCAGTGCTGCTTTATTGCCTAGTTATTTTTTACTTTTTATAGATGCACAATCTTAGTAACTCATGGATTAGCTACAGTTGAAATGAGTTTGGGTTTTGTAATAAGTAGGCATCCATATAGAACTACATATCTGAAGACCCTCTTCAGTGCCTTGTTAGTCTAAAAATCTAATCTCTCTGTTAGTCTAAAATTAGTTTGAAACCGTGTTTAAACTCATCCAGTGAATTACAGGTATGTATTGGAAGTGATGATTGTGCTTTATTAAATACTTTCTATTAGGGAGTCACGAATTCATGCTGGTGGTAGAAGAAAGAGCTCACAGTGAATCTTTCCTAAACTTTGGAATGCAAATCTGTGTCTCCAGTTTTGCATAAAGCCCTTCTTTTTGCAATAAATGGAGTCAAAGTCTTGGACTAAGGCAGATTCCTCATTTCCCAGGAGAACTCTGCATAGAAGTATTCTCTGTACTATACAGATACAAATTCTAAACAATCTGTAAGACATAACAAACCATGTAAAGTGCAACAGGTGGATCCATACTTCTTGAGGGCTAAAGCAAGTTAGATGAGCCTTGACTTACCTGCATTGAAGCTCTTGTGACATTGAGGACGGAAAAATAATGACTTTGTTCACTCTCTTCATTGAACTTGGCAAGGCTTTGAACAGCAGCCTCCAAATATTTGGGTTCACTTGGACAGTCATCAACTGGGCAGTCAGGACATACTCTCCAAATATATCTGGGTGGAACTTTTTATTCAAACAAAACAATATCATTAGAGAAAGCATAACCATAAGAGCGTGTTGATAGTGTAGGTCACTGTAAAGGCATCTATGCCCCCAACCCTACCCACTTGTCCTCCAGTGCCCCGGAATAACAATATGTGGTTGTATTCACTCAGTGATTTTGAATTTTTATGAATTTGCAGACCCATAAAAATGTTGCAGTGGAGGCAGAGACACTGCAAGAAAAAGCTCAACCTACTGACAGTAAGCTTGCTGGTTTTACTTGCCTTTCACAAACCCATAAAAATGCTTTTTGGACCAAAGGGTAAAAGCTCAAATAGAGGCTCTGCATGGTTTCCCAGAGACGAGAACAGTTATGACTGCACTCCTTTGAGCTGCAGGACCACACTGGCCTTATGATCACTGACTGGAGAAAATTAGGGCAGCTGAAAGCTAATGGAGATGCTGTGGTGCCATAATTACAATTAAAATTTAAAGTAATGCTATATGGCAAAGTGTTTTTTCAGTCCTCTTTTAAAGTGAATGTATTAAATAAAGACATACCTCGTTGTAAAATGCACTCATAAGTATTCAGATGAGCAATATTTCTTGCCTGATTAATGTAGATAATTGCTTTGCATTGACCATAAACCTAAAACAATATAAGCATTTAGAAACAATTAATATTGCACTCTTTGCACTGATCATCTAGTACCTACATAGTGAGTGGTTCAATTTCTCCTTGCAGTCATGAAATTCTTTTCAAGAGAAAAGTTGCATTAATACTCACATGGCAATGAAGCACATTTCTAAATATCTCCTTTAGAAATTAAAGGCCAGATCTTCCAGTGGTGTAATGCTGAGCTGTACAAGTGCAGTGTTTGTCTGCAGGATGACCTACACAAAGCCACTCTTCTGGCAGCTAAGAAGTGCCCAAGTGTCCCAGAGTGCTTTCCCTGGCCAGGGCCCCGCATCGGGAGCTGGGTCTGTGTCTGGAACCCAGAGAGCTTAAACCTGGAGATCAGCTCAGAGCGGCTGGATGCATTCACCTCTCTTCCTCCTTCCCCCTTCTCCCCATGTCCACAGTAAGGAAGGAGAGTGGTAGGAAAGACCCTAAATCAGTGTTGTGACACAGTAAGATCTCCCTTGCACACAAAGAAACTCTGACTTTATAGCAGAAAACAATACTGGCCTATTAATATCCATTGTGCCTTTATGTTTAAAAGTTGAATGTATATTCTCTGACTGCTTCTTATATATTGCCACATATATGATCAAGGCCTCTAGGACAAACATTTCTTGACTTCACAGAAGCCATATTGTCCATGTATGCTTTGCCCCCTTTTCCTACTGAGAGCGCTGTGAGCAGAATTCTTTTTATTTTTTCAGTTTTTCATTTGAAAATTAAGACTGCTTGACCTAAGAAGTAACCCAGGACAAGTTAATAGTAGCTTCTTTTTTTTTTTTCCCCTCGTGAAGCTTCTTTCTCATCATTCTTCATTTTATAAGGTTTTTTTTCACTTGTTCAGAATAATTTTGGTCACCTGTAGCAACAGTCTTAGATCACTTTCTGTCTTTGCAGCTTATCTTGCTGAGCTTATTTTTCTCTCTTCTTTCTGTACAATTTTTGCAAAGTTGTCATAATAAGAGTGGAATTAAGAGAAACCAAAAATCACATGTTATATAAAAGTGAGTTTCTTTTATTCCCTTCTTGAAATGCTGTCTTTAAAATAAACTCTTACAGGGTTGTTAGAAAAAGTAATGCATTTATTCCCAAGAGTGTCCTAGCATGGCTCTTTAATTATGTCTGCTTATCAGCTCTGGTCAACAACTTTATTTTCATTTTCTTTTTTTTTTAAATAAATCTTACCAGTCTATAAACTGATTAGAAAGTACAGAGGGAAAATGTGGACCTTAAAAAATGAGGTTTGATTTCTTCTAAGCTCTGCTGCCTACTAAAAATGCATGTGTAGGGATTTTGCTGTCATCAGTAGTACCTGAGTAACTCATCATACCTGAGATTAATAAGAAAATAAAATCCTTACGGTTGTATGAGCAGATCTGGCTCTACAGTTCTTCCACAACTTTTTGCTGAGTACATGGCATTCGGTATCTACTACATCCAAGATGAGATAGAAGACAGAACCAGTGATCTCCTGAAAACAAAAAAAAAGAAAGGGTCATATCCCAGTTTTGTATAGAACAAAGTAGGAACACATAAAAGGGAGAGGTGAAGAAACACAAAATACACAGGTAGGACACATAGATATCCTGAAAACTGAACATTCTGTGGGACAAATTCTCAACGGTGGCAAATCAGGTGAGATCCTGTTAGAACAGGCTTGGTCATGCATCTAGCTGGCTTTAATTAGAGAGCAGCCTTTTAGAGTCAGTTTTATCCTTCTGATTCTGGTAACAACCAGAACCCAAGAATAAGGACTAAACACAGTGATGTTTTCATTGTCAACTGCATTTTGTGATTAGATTTGAAAGGTAGATTTTTTTGCCTTCAATAAGAACGAGATGATAAATACCACAAATAATAAAAAACTACGAACATGGAACATTCCCAGTAGGCATTAGAAACAGAAATGTCTTATTTCTTAGAGTAGTGTCTTCTTCAAGTACGGATGCTTTGCACTTGCTGTAAAGAGGCAAAGACTGTGTTGATGCAGACAACTTAAATATTCTCTCAGATATCCGAAAGTGATCCTCTATGAGAAAAAAAACCCATCACTGACTATCCTGCATGAAGAAGTAATAGCCAAGAAAAATGTGTATCTTTAAGGAGTCCCAAAGTTAGGACTGGTGACTTGAGCTTTCAAGATGGTTGTTCAGGTATTCTGGAGGTGAAAACACACACATATCTCATTAAAGAAATGTTCTTGTAATCAAACGTGTTTGATGCTAGATGGGTTTACTTAGCTGAATCATGAAGACTGATTGTAAAGCTTGGTGATCTTGGAAATACTAAATGCGACCAGGGTGGACCAAACTGTATTTCCTGTTGCCTGTAGCGCTCTTGTATAATATCCGCTTTAATACGCAGATGAGGTTATTATAAAATCTACACATCTTTTTGTCTACCTGCTTCTGTATGTATCATCCTCCACTGGGGAAAGGATAATTTGGGGTTTATTCAGAGCTCAGCAGATCTCTGAAGGTTTCATCATCCTTATTTTAATTTTCATTAAAAGACCGTTATGCAAAGGCCTTTTGATATCTGCTTAGTATTGAATAAAAACTTCTATCTTTTCTGCATGGCTAAAAAGATCCCTTCCTCAGCACTGCTGGTGCTAGGATTGCCGCTGCAGTGCGTGCTGGGGAGCCTGGGAGCCAGAAGAGATGTGGCAGCAGCGCAGCATCGCCTTTGTGGCAGGGTGACCTGGTACAAGGGGAAGAAATGAAATATTTTGGCGTGTTTTGTAATTTTGGTCAAGTGCCTGCCAGTGAAGTTAATCATGAGTATCGTGTGTCAAAGAAAGGCTCTGCCCTACTTACATATAAGTTAACAGCAGATGGCTCATTAGTTTCAATTAGAGCAAAACTGAACCACAGGTTGCTTAAGGGCAGATTTGAATTTGAAGTAACTTTGAAAATGTTTTTATCCTGAGTATTGGTTAAAAAAAATGGGAGGAAGAACCACGGACTGATTTAAAAAAAACCACGTTGTTGTGTTGGGTTTTTTTATTTACGCTTCTGATTCTCTTCCCCATTGCAACTGGGGGGAGTGAGCGAGTGGCTGTGTGGTCCTACCTGCCAGCTGGGGTTAAACCACGACACCGATCCAGTTGCTTAGTGGGCATGTTCTGTCACCTGAGCAAAGCAATGGAGAGACCATAGTGCAAAGCAGAGCAAAGTGTGCATCTTTAGTCATGAGATCTCAGATTGCTGGAGGCCACAGTGTGTCTGCACAAACTATGTCCTTGTGAGAGCAGCAGGAAGTAGGGTCATATCCTTGCCAGGACAGATCTTAAAACATCTGGCAATTTTCTTTAAGGGTTCAGAACTCATCCTTTCAGGTAAGATTATGGGAAGTGATGGAGCACAGCAGGGAATATTAATAGCGTGCTTCCACAGTGGCTTATGTGTTGTGGGCCTTGTGCACTCATTTCAGGTTGTCCCTGTCTCGTGCCAGTAGATTCAGCTATTGTAACACAAAATAGTAATAAATTAAGCACAGAGAGAGAAATAAGATACTTGAGGGTATGAGAATTGTATTCCATAGGTATTTCCAGTGTAATTTTTGCACTCAAACTGGTTTCAGATTTCTTCTGGAGAATGAGTCATCATTTAGAGGTCTGTGAAGGAATTCCCTGGTCCCAAGCTGGACGTGTTTACCCCTGTTAGTGCTTACATCTTTTGTGCAAAACATACGATGACTTAATAGCCTTTGCACTCCAACTGCTCAAGGCAGTGGGAGGAAGGTGTAAAATGAAATTAAATCAGAGTAGTGGTGTTTCATACAAAATTTGAACTGATGCCTGGAGCTATTCCAGGGGCAGGCAACAGAGAATCGTGACTGAGATTTGCTCTCTAATTGCCCACAGTGGTGATGAAACTGTTTCTAGTCATCTGTGCGTAAAGTTGACATGGCCTCTGGAGTCCTGTGAGTGGAACTTTACATTTGCCTTTTGAAATATTTCTTAGTTCAAATAGATACTGCTAAGGAATAGTGATAGGCAGAGGGCTCTTCATGGGAGAAACAGATACAGAACAAGCAGGTAACTTACCTGAGGATGTTCTCGGACACTGAAAATTCGGTAGAGCCTGAATATGTAGCCCTCTTTTCGGTCAGCATTGATCTGGCGAAGAGCCAGATCTGCAGCCTCCTCTACTGCAGTGTCATCACAGCTGGGGGAGAGCAGCGCAGCTGGTGCTTCGCTGGTGGGAAGAGAAGCAGCCCAGGAGCAAAGGGCCTGCACGCCAAAGAGCACCGAAACGAGTAAAACCATTCTGCTTAGAAAAGCAGTGCAGCAGATCAGAATGGTCAGTCAGTATGGAGGGGCTGACCTGGGTGCAACAGCAGACTTTTGTAATGGAGCCGTGTCTCTTTATAAACTTGTGTCCGCTTTTTATTACATACTGACCATCACCTTTAAACCTACAGCTGTAACAGCAAACACTAAGTGAATGATTACAAGGTTTTATGAAAGTGTTGTCGATGCCTCTGGGACCAGAGATCACTTTCTCCGTCTGGCTTTACATCTCCAGTTCAGACTTCGTTGGGCAGATCATATAACTTTGACCTCATCGTCAGGGACAAGAATGTACACACAAAGCTGCTTTCTTAAGAAACCAGAATTGCTCAAATGAACCTACATGCAGGTCTGGATCCACCTCTGTTCTGTCGGTGATCCAGCTCTTCTCCCAAATAAGACAATGACAAAGGTCTCAGTGATTTGGATAGGAACTGAATAAGGACCGCAAGGCTGACTGATTTTACACTTTGTATTTGTTAAATGCTAGCTGTAAACAAATATACTGACTCTCTGTTATATGCAGTCAGTTTGGTTGGGATAGAAAGCTTGGTTTGGATTCATTCTTTGAGCATTTCTACTCAGTTGGATACCTACAGATGACCATTAGCCCTTTGCCCAAGCCAAGCCAGCAAAATGCAGTTCATGAACAGACAGAAGCCTGTGGATAAATGGCCTGCTCAAACCATTAAATACTCTTAGATAACATGATAACAAGGCAATGTAAAAAATTAACAGTTTCATCATGGTGTCTGCTTTTAAGCAGAAATTTCCATTGTGCTTATTTGGCACTTGACATTCACTGTAATTGAATATGGTAGCATAGATATGGTAAGTTTTCTTCTCGCTCCAAAGACTTGACTTCTGTTGGTGGGATGGTGCAAAAAGAACTGCTGTAAGAGGTTAGAGGAAATAGACAATAAGTGAACAAGGGCTATCAAACCAGTGTTAGGCTATTGAAGGCTCCATTTCAGGATTTGTTCCCTCTCAGTGCCTTGACTCCAGTTCACTCATCTTTTGTTGCCTAAAACTCTCAATTCATTGACACCTACCAGGTATTTGACCCCCAACTCTGATTTCCCTGAGCCCTGAACATTTCCTGTTTCACTCCATCTTCTCCCGACTTCTGACTTTGTCCTCACTGCCACATTGTGCAAAGTACTCTGTGAACTTGCCATCATTACATGTTGCTTCTGATGCCAAAGAGCAAGTCTTGTTTCCTTGTATCTCTTCCCATCTTAACTTTTTTGGCTGCACCTGGTTTCAGCTCTTGCCTGGCAATGTCTGGCTTTATATTCCTGTGGGTTTAGAGGCAGGTACAGTTGCATATGAACTCCATTGCTAATTGTAACATGCTGCTGCATTTTTATTGCCTGAGAACCAAACTTAGTGATGAAATAAGAACCATCTGAAATTATACGCAGAAGGGGGAGGGGAAGGGAGGGAAGGAGAAGGGAGAGGAAGGTGGCCTGTAAGAAAGTTATGGACCTGGGGCTGACTACGCTCATCTCGGTGCCAAAGGTCTGAAGGGGAGAATCTAGCAGAATGAACTTTTTAAAGAAGAGAAAGCCTGTAACATAAACTGGATGGTGAACTGCCTTCCTTTGACTTCTTGTAGCTGGTGCCTTCCTCCTTATGCCACGTCTTGCTCTTTTTTTGCCTGTAAATTATTCTTTTTGTACTTTGAATCAACGAAAATGTACATCCAGTTGTTTCTTTGCCAACTCACATCACCTTTCATAGCTCCACAGATTTAGTCCAGACTTTTCTGTGAACTGCAGCTACTTATCCTGTAACTGCCTCTTGGCCGGAGGGTTTAGGACCTTACTATCTTGTTCAGTGTTACTGTCTCCCTTAAATTGTATGGTCAGAATTGGCTCAAGGAAAAGAGTCTCACCTGCTTAATCTTTAGCTTCTTGGCTTCTCTAACCACTGCCACAGCCTACCCCAGTTTAAATTGAAGGAAACCACAGGAGAATCATAAGCCTGTGGCTACAGGCCTGAGGAACAAAGGAAATTGGTCCAGCAATGTCACTATTTTAATTATTTTAGCACTGCTCAGTGCTCTGCTTTCATTCCTTTTCAGCAACAATAAATAATACAATCCTGACATGACTGGAGACTGTGACTCCGGGGGGAAGCCATTCACTGACTCAGCTGTTCCCCCCATAGTGTCACAGAGCACACGCTAAGCTGTGCAGGTTTATTTGTATCTTTGACTTATCCCCTCACTGCTGAATTTGGAGGTTGATTTGCCAGCTGAGAGACTGCACTGTGGTCACTATTGATTCTCGGGTGATTTGCTGAGTACAGATTAAAAAGGGTCATGGAAAATTCTGCCTGGAGAAACTTTAGTTTGAAATGACAGCGGTGTGCCTTGTGGCTAACCTGTCAGGAGCTTCACACTGCAGACGGGGGAATAGCTGTTATCTTGAAGATCTGGAGAAGTGACAACCACCATTACTTGGGGATGATCCCAGTCAAAGTCATTGGTTTTCTACTAAGGGGCAATTCTGCAGTATTTCACCTTGAAGGATACCAGAAGCTGGGTAACCATTTCCCTGGCCCTCATTTTCTGTCATGGGAGTCTCTGGGATCACAGCTATCTGCTGGGTGACACCAAGTCCCTTTAGGTTTGAGGATTGCCCCTGTATTGAGTGAGGAAGGAAAAGTGCAAGTGAAGGACATAATTGTCTCTAAAACTACTGTAAAGTTTTGGGGTTTTAACATTTTAGATATTGTCGCTTTTTTTACTGGTGGTATAAAGAATCTCAGCTCTTTAGCCCAGCAGTGCTCAAAGCATGTTCCTCTGGGAGACAGCAGAACCTGTCCCAGGGAACATCCATAGAAAGCTGGGTGGGATTATACACACAGCCAGCAAGACCCACAACAGCACTGGGCCTGAAACTCTTCTAAGAAGACTTTAGTTGGTGGCAGGGGTGGAAAACTCAGATAACAGGACAGAAGGGGCACATGGCTGCTAAACTGAGCCACCTCATGTGTCCCCAGTTGCTTTGCAAACTCAGAGTGAGGGATAATGTACGGACTGTATCCTGGAGGGAAGGGATACAAGGCGTGAATGTTGAGAAACACTGCTGTAGCCATAGAACAGGAACAGCAGAAGCAGCAATGCAGACTCGCTCACATTGTTCCTTGTGCCTGGGAATGCTTCCCCTGCGGCTAAAGGATAATAACTCATTTTCTTTATCCTTAGAGTACATGGCATTTCTATGGAGATGGGTGCCAGTTAGTACTGGCTGTGTCGGTGCCTGTAATAATGGGGAATTGTTATATCCCTGACTCTGTTCTTTGTACTCTTCCTCCCACTGGAAAGGAAAAAATTTCTCTGTTGAAGTAGCTGACCTCAAAACATGGGCACAGCTGGGAAATCTGAGCATGTCCAGCCAAAGCAGCACATGAAGTACATATGCTTTAGCAAAACAGGGTTTGAAAAAGCTGAAAAACATTGTCAGCCAGTGATGCAGACCTGACAAATCTATTCACGCTGCATTTCAGGGAAGGAGGCATTTGTATTTTATGTATTGCCATTTTGTAGCACTCATTGCCCAGAGAATCCATTACTAAATACTGAATCTGTTACTAAGGTCCATAATACTGTTACTAAGGTGCATAAATATGGGGCCATACTGGGGGGAGACAAAGTGACTTCTTCAAAGCAGTCATGGAAAATGTATCCTGAAGAGGGCAAAATGTGTCCTAAAGAGGGCAAGCGGTAAGGAGAAAGAAGATAAGGTACAAGATGAGGTGCAGCTACTAACTGGAATCACAATTCTGCTTTTTTTTTTTGCTCCCTGTTTTAGGAAACAATGGAGTAGTTAGGCAGGTGTAGGAGAACATCCATGAAGTGTGGAGGCTGCAGATGTTCTGCCACATATCCTTGCTTTGTGTGGTTGGAAAAGGCAACAAGAAAATGCAGCATTTCTGGAGTTCAGAGATTCCCACAGGCAGGGATCCCTTTTATAAACATACTGTTTCTGCCATCAGAATTTTCTAAGCCTGGAAAACACTGTCTCTTCTATAACTTAGTGCCCACTTTGTTATATACCAGACAATTTGTATGGTTTGGTTAAGGCAATTCCTAGTTTTAAAATTACAAAACCTGGGAAAACTAATTGCTCGAGGCGAGTTAAAAACTCAGTCTCACGTATCTGATGTTATAGTAATGCAGATCATCATAATAGCCATTTCATTAAATCCTGTGCTCTGTCTTATGCAGTGGGATGGGAGGACCACCCACCTTACCACTTCAAGAAATTTATACAGCTTAATCCTAGCACTTTTTAAATGAATGGCTGCATGCAGAACCTACCGGAGTCACTACTTTACAGAGAAGCAAAAAATCCCTGAGCAATTGAGTGGCAGTAGCTTGTGCAATTGCCTGCAACACACTTCTAGCAAGAGCTCAGCGTATTCTTGGAACATGAGAGCTGCTGCGTTCACGGGGAGAGCTTGTTGGCAGTATGTTGCCATCACATTAGACTATGGCTTATAAAGTCCGGGCTGATTTCCCTTTTTCTTTCCCCTCTGCAGACGCAGCTGAAGCGCTGGTGCAAGTGCATGCGTCTTTTCCTTTCCCCATTGACACAGCAGAGCAGAACCTTTCTGTACAGCAACCTGTTGCACTGTCACCAAGAACAAATGTTAGTTGTGTTGCTTACTGAATACTGGGAGGTTGTAACTAGGAGAACAGGATAGGTTATTTGAAACAGTTCAGAAATGACATGTGTTCTGCAGCTTTTGCTGCCTGCATGATAATTATCTTGTAGCAAGTGCTGTTCCTGGTTAAAGATTCATGACTGTCTTTGAGACTGCTCCCCCGGGCCTGCAGAATTCCAGCCTGGCTGGCAGTATAGATCCTTCTGGCCCCTCTCCCTTATTACTTCTCTACCTAGAATAGATTTTGCCTCTAACATGTGTCAGAAATTCGGGGAAGATTTGACTGCTAGGACAATGGTAAATTGCCATCAGTGTCTGGGTCCTGTTATATGAGATACTTGTCTGTAGTATATTTTTATTCCCTTGAATTGGTATTCCCTCACATGCACACAGGCCATACAGTACCCCATGATCATATTGCACCTGTGTATCCGCTGGAAGACAGAGAATACACATGTGTTTGGCTGGAAGGATTGGTGCTTTCAGCCTATGCAGCAATGAATGTGTCCTGATTCTTTGTTCTTTTCATAGATATGGATGCTCTTATGCCATGTCCAAAAGTGTTGAGGTACTTCTGGTGGATATTAAAAGTAGTTACATACTAGGAAACACTAGAGGTGGAAGGGAAAAATACCTTTTTTCCTGCCACTTCTTTAGTGTTATTGGTGTGTGATCAAAAGAAAGGACTGACCTGATTTTCCGCAGTGCTCAGCACCCACACATCCCAGTGAAGCTGATGAGAAGTGCAGAAGCTTACTGTTTTTGAAATGAAGCCCAGAATATGACTCATAATGCTGTGAAAGAGATACTTGACAACTAAATGAAAATATATACAGATAGAAGGTACCAAAGCATTTCTGTTGAACATTTTATTGAAGTAACCTTTCGGATGGTGTTTCTATCACAAAGCTACAACTGTTGTATAGCTGTTACAACAGTTTCATTGAAACATTATTTTTTGGATTTTAACTAGAGCATCCCTGTATGTAGAGGAAACAACTGCCATATGTTGTAATCACCTATATTTTGAAGCAGGCCTTTGCAAGATCCTGGCCACGGCTCTGCTCTCTGGAGGGTAAAACTCATTTGGGCTCAGAAACAAGTGTTCTCACCTATTTGCACTTGATGTTGTGGTCTGTGTGTTGATGCTGCTGCTGCACACTGATCCTTCAGTAAGCTGTATTGCCATGTCTGTAACACAGCCTATATCTTGAAATGGCGAATCTTCCCAGGGCATGGAGGAGGAGGAGGCACAAAGCCAACTGGGCGAGGTACTTTGTCATGCTGAGCAACCTCTGCAACTGCTCTCTTTGCTACAGATTTTGCTGAGAGCATGGAAGTAGGAAATTCTGAAGAACTGGATTCGGATGCAACAGGGTTGTTGTGGGAAAGCCTGAGATTATGGTTTGTGAAGCCTTGTGCAACACTGGGCACCAGTCCTGCTGATGTGTCTTGACCTGGTTGAGAGTAGGTAACTCCAGGCTGGAAAAGAAAAACAGTTTGTATTCATGTTCGGTGGCTTGGGGCTTATAATATACAGGTCATTGATACCTTACTAACCTAGTATGTACCCTGCTCCTAACTAGATATAGGCCTCCAACCCAGGTGCAAAATGTTCCTGACCATCACAGAAGTTTGATTTGCATTTGAATACATACACAGGAGCCCAGAAACACATTTTTAATATCTGGTGGATCATTAGCACCAAATTCTGTGCTATGCGAACTTTTAGGGCCACCTGTGCAGCTGGCAAAACATTCAAGATCAGCTGTCTTATTCTTTCTTTCATATACCTCCTAGACAGCTAATTACTACTGTGTAATGCTCTGGTCTGTAGGAAATATTGAACCACCACCTAGCCCTTCTCAGACCAAATGGAGGCTAAAATACCTGGACAGCACTCAGGTTCAGTGCGTATATGTTTCCCTCCTCTTGCTATAGCAGCGCAGGTCAGGCTGCCTGAATTCAGTCACGTCTAAGGACTACTAGCAAATAATCCCAGCTGATTTCGTCTATGGCAATAGCTCATTTATGTTTTACATCTATCTGGCCAATCCCCTTTGCTGAGCAGAGTTTGGTTCCCTTTGCTCTACCAGACGTGTGAAGCTCCCAGATGGTTAGGAGGACAAACTATGTAGAGCGTGGATGGGAGAGGTGACATAATTCCTGTATCATCAGGAATATATCAAATCAAAGTACAATCAGGAGCTACCTTGCCTTGGTTTTTAGGGTACAAAGTGAAACTCAAGTTATCAGAGCTAGTTAATGCAGTCTACAGCGAAACAGGTAAACTCAGGGTGATTGCTTCTAATAGAATAGAACTAGTAGAATACTCTGGAAAGGAAGGGAATATCTGGCATTGGTACCTGATGTCCGTAGAGCTGGCAGTCCACTCTGAGGTCCTGTGAGGGGCGTGTTACCCTTGTTGCTGTGCAGAACCCAAAATTCTGGCAAAGCAGAATATATTGAAGATAAAATAGTTATAAAATAGAAGAGACCTGCATTACAATTTTTAATTTCAGTACATTTAGAAATAGCTACATCTTCTCATGTTTTAGCTGAGCAGTAAAGTGCTTGCTTTTTAGTCTGTTGGACTCAAAAGCCAAGCTATTTTAAATGCATAACCGGCAAACAAGTGAAACTCCTGTATTCTTCTAGAGTAAGATCCTTTGTATGTCTGGATATGAGGGAGGGAAAGAATATACAGGAATCTAGTTAAAAGGTTCCCACCCACTAAAACTGCCTAGGACTCAATTTCATCAGAAACAAAAGAAGAATTTTAGCATGATAAAGTATACAGTATAATTCTCAAGAGCCTATATCAGGACAAAGCACACTGACAGCACTTAAATTGTGGGAAGGCGGAACAGTCTGCCCTTTTGTTATGTGTTTGTGTACCATCCAGTACAAAAAGCCTGATTTTCTCAGGTGCTCATGTTAAGAAGAATATAGAATAAGATATATTCTGTTGATTAAACTTATTTTGTATTAAGGACACTTTGGTCCTCATGCCTTTCTGAAATATATTCAAATATATCAGGGTTCAGTTCAGATACCTCAGAGAGGAGAGAAGGGTGTGATATAGCTTTAGGAATTAGATATTGAAAAGCATATCATGATGGTATACAACTCTTGCACTTTCATCCTCACAAAGGCCTATTCCTGCACAAGTGCGAGCGCATCACAGCATGCTGCTTCTCTACCTCTGAGCTGGCGAGATCAGGACTGATGTGCTGGCATACTTACAGACTGATCCTCAGGCAGCAGTTGACAAGCCTCTGCATTATCTTTAGCTTCTACTGCTGAGCAGTTCGTGGCAGCCACAGCAAACTCAACGGAGACACTATGCACTGGGTAATACTGATAAAACAGGAAAATTGTTTAACTGACTTTGCACTGTGAAACTGCAGAGCTGCTAAGAAAAGATAAAAGGCAAATGTCGTAGCTTCTAGCTTTGCATCTCCCAGGAAGTCAAAGGGAATCCTGTGGCTAAAATGACACAAAATGCTTGGGAAATAAAGAGCAATTCAGTAGGGCGATTTAGAGCAAGCTACATCTGTTTGCAAACATAACTAGTTAGCACTGCACAATTACCACGGAAGAAATGCTCTGTTTACATGGAAGGCTAGACAGAGTTCTAGCAATTACCTGTATTCTGGCTCTTCCGATCTCAAGGAGTCTGAGGTAAGCATCAGCAGTTTTGCTGTTGTGGTCATTGAGTGCAGCTGTAACAGTGGTTAATACGTCGGTGTTATTCAAGCTTGCCAGCAGTGGACAGTCAGGGCAGAGCTGGAGAACATCTTCACTTGAGTCTGCAGGAGGAACCAAACAGGTTATGTTTTGATTAGATCGTAGGTTGTTTTGAAAGGCAGTATAGGCCTACTCAGCCACACAAAGCCATTTCATGGTCTGCCCGAAATTATAGTGGAAGGAATTTCTGCAGTAGAGACTATAGATGGCAGTATATCACACGACTTTTGCCATTCAAGTCTTTCTGCTAGCAAAAGTCCTGTGGACCTCAGTAGGACATTTTGAATGTTCTTATTCAGGGTTTAATCAATTCTCTTTCTGGCAAACTATCCATGACACCAATGAAAAGATGTCTCCGCTCACACGAGGAATGGTGGAAAAATGAAGATATTTTAATTTATTGGAATTGTGTTTGTGTGAGCATGTTGTTTCATTCACTCAGCAGTTTTGAAAGTAGTACTGAATACATCACATACAGAGCCAAGAGATCTTGTACAGAGCGAAGAGATCTCATACAGAGCATGCAGAATACAGATTCCGCTTTCCCATGGCATTATTGGAAATGCTGGGTTTAGTAAATAAGCTGCATCTGGCAAAGTGGTTCTGAAGATCAACAAGCTCTAGTAAATTCGAGGAATCAAATTCTTGAGCCTAAACTCCTGAGTGAAAAGCCTCAATACCAGTGATCTCTAGGTCAAAACTAGGGGAATTGTTCTCCAGGTAGTCTTAGAGTATCTTAATTGTCATAGTCAAGAGAAGCAAAGAGAGAGGGCTGGATTTGCAGGTGAATGACATCAGAAAAGGGAAAAAAAAAACTTTCAAAATAGCTGTGTTTATAAAACCTATTAACTGTCATCCTTTATGCCATATTTATACACAGCAGTGGCTGGCGTTTTAGAATCAGAAAAGCTAGTGAACAGTAGCCACTGCTATCTCTCAGCACTCCAGATTCAAACCTAAAGAGCAAAGTCTTTACCTGCATGTGAGTGGCATTTACTAGCAAGTACGGATAACTTTCCATCCAACTTCTGCAGTTTGACATCACAGTCACCCTCAACTGCCTGGAGAGAGACAAAAATCAAAGGGTTACATTGTTCAGATAAATTGGAATTTCTGAAAAGGGCAACTATTACCAAATGCAAAAGAACAGATCCTGGCTGAGCGTTCCTGGCAAAATCAGTCTTATTGCAAAGGCGCTGCTAGGCGTGTCCTGGGGTCTGTCATTTTGTAAAAGGCAGGCCAGAGCTGCAAAATTTGGATCCAAATCTGGATCTCAGAAGTATCAGAAGCGCCAGGGTAGCCAGATTATGGACATTTGGTTCAGGTTCCTCTCTCATAAAGAGCAAAGAATATGAATACTTATGAATTAAGACCTTCTGCAGAGCTGTTTGATAACATTCTCACTAATCTCAGCTGGTCAGTGGCCATGGTAACAGCAGAGTGTGCTGCCTTGTGTGAGCTGGCTCGCATGCAACATGATCCGGCAGGGGAGGAGATGTCAAAGGCAAAGCTGGAGTCACTGGGAAGAGGGAACAGTTAGAGTTACCTCCCCCAAGACAGAAAATGGGATCTGAGCCCCAGTGAATACAGGGGTGGATCATGATTCAAATTTAGTCATGAGCTCTGTGAATTGGGCCCCATTCGAGAAACAGCAGGCTTAAATTGTCAGTTGCTCACTCTGCTTTCTGCTTAGAAACCAGAGCTGCCTGTACTCAGACAGCATTTCCACTGCTTTGGTTGGGGAACGCTTTTCACAGTTGGATCACACTGCATAAGAACAAAATATTTGAGGCCAGTAAATTCCAGCTGAGCATTACTTTGAAGGCAGAGCCCTGTCTGAAGGGAACAGCTCTTCTACAGCCTTGACTAGAACTAGGGGGATAGACTTGATGGAATTTCACTAGGTAATACCCCACATGTAGCTAAGGGAAGGTTGCATTTGCACAGATACACAACCTGCCCTGTCTACAGTTTGCAACGAGGCAGTGATATCTGGGCTGACCATGGAGGGCTGAATCTGGAGCCCCTAAACAAGCCCCATGGCATTCCTGAACTGTATGTGGGATGTTATGCTGAGGGTTACCTGTCCTCTTCACATAACAGGACATGAAAGAAATCCAGGAGTGAAATCCTTCATGACACGAAGGCAACTAAATCAACAAGGAGGTTACAAGCAATGGGGTGGTTATAGGCTGTTACAGTGATATAACATTTGCTTGGAAATCTAGCTGAAATTTTGCTTGGAAATCTAGCCTGGCCACTAGTATCAACATACTGACCATGCACCTTTGGACCAGTCTAGCAATGTTTTAGATACTCACATGTTGTGTGAAGCTCCTTACTGTGCAATTTTCAAGAGGCGTAGGGTTGAGAATATGGCACGTGGTCTCTAATAAGTCAAGTTCAAGAAACATTATGTCATTATTCAGCCCCTGGAAGAAAAACAAAGCAGGAATTGTAGTAATTACTTCACAAAACATCATTAGATTTCTTCTCTGGGTCTCTGCACTGTGGTGTCTGTTGCTGACTGTCATTTGGTAGCTCCAGGTATACACTAGTATAACTAAACAAGTCCTTACTATTTAACTTTATAAAAAACAGGAGCCAGTTTTTAGCTGGAGTAAATCAAGATAGTCACACTGATTTTTCCCAGCTAAGGAACTGGCCAATAAGTTTTGGAAAGTCCAGCCTTCACTTCGTGGGTCAGTTCTGTTAACTTGATTTTATTTTGTTGGCTATTTTTAAAAGATGAAATGCTGGCTCCATTGATGAAAAAGCTTTGTGTTTCTATAACCAGATATCAAATAAACACTGGTGCACATTGGCCTGTCCCATTTAGTCCATTGGAATTACACTGAACTGCACCAGCTAAGTTCCAGCCCCAATACTCATGTTGTTTATGAACTGCAGGATCTTCTATGGTTGTTCCTGAACCTTTGCAACTATAACATAAGACATGTGAGTGGAAGGGCAGAAGTGAGGTTCCCTAGTACCAAGACTGACTCTGAGTCATGAGTGATTCGATTTAAACCAATGAAGTTATTTTAGTGTAAAAGTATTCAATATGAGCAAAGCAGTGTCACCAGTGTTCCTGTGTGGGTGACTGTGAGCACACTTCTAATCTCATTAATGTCTGGTTTAGTCTCTGTGGTATCCTCTCTCTCATAACAAATAGAAAACAGCCATGGAGTTTCATTCATGTTAATATTTGGAGCTGTTTTCAATGTTTAGAGAGAATCAAAGGTTCTAAATGGGTGCATACATTGTATTCATGACCAATTCTACAGCCTTTCTAGATGACTACAATGATGTCAGTAGATCTTAGCGAAAATGAGACTACAAGCCATAGTTACTTCCATTCAGCTTCCTTGTCAGCTCAATGGGATATTAGGTAAAATTAATGCCTACTACAAAATCACTAATAGCATGGAGTATGATAGGTATGCATTTAACCAATAAATAATTACCTGCATCATGAAGATTATCCTCACAGTTTTTCTCCAGATTAGCTACTGGGCTCATGAATCAGCACTTTGAATGATCTGCCCTAGCACGCATGCTGCGTTTGCAAACTGAGCCCTTTTTAGCATTGCACAAAAGTATCCGAGCATTTCTCTCTCCTCCTCTGTTCTGCTCTTTGAGAGATACATTCCAGTGACCTGGATTCTTGACTGCTACAAGGTGGCGTTGCCCCATTTAAATCAACAGAGCCATGCTGATTTACCCCGCGTGAGGATACAGCCCTTGGCAGGGCTTCTTGGTCAGTTCCAAGCATCTCCAGGTTATCACCGTGCTCTGCCTGCAAGCTCCTCACTTACCTGGGGCAGCACGCGGATATTCTCGATTCTGTTTAAGGCAAACTTGTATCCGTGATGACTGTGGCCATTAATATAATTCACAGCAAATTCAGCGGCTGCTTCAGATTCTGGGTCATCGCAGCCCAAGGGAGCAGGGGGAGCTGCTGGTGCAGCTTTGTGAATTGGAAGCTGAACAAGCAATATTAAAGCTACTAGTGCCTTCATGGCACCCAAGGAAAACCGATCCCTTGCAGAAATAAAGATCTAAGAATACTGTTCAGATGGTAGGTAGGTAGCTAGAACCGGGGTCTCATTTATATAGTACATACCACAGACTTCGCATGAGCGCATGTCTGATATTTGTCCCAGTTCCAAGAGGCATGGCAAACAACAAAAGAGAAAAGTAAATGTTAGGACATCAAGCTGACTGATTAATATTGGCCAAAGTAAATTTTATCAGGTAGGATATTGCGAAGTCTGCTAAAGCAGCTAAAGAAGAAAGTGTCAGCAAAAATGTAACATAATTTTTAGACGCACTTCTACCAACCAAATACAGTACATGGAAGAGGAATATGATCCCTCCTGTTAAATGTGTACAGATGTGAGTGCTAATTAAGCTTTCTTGTGAACAGGACACATTCTGTTAGGGCCCAAATCTCGCCAGGCACCAGTCTAAATTGTGAGATCAGTAACATGATTAATTAGAAAATGGAATTTGAATCAGTTCTAAGGATCACATTCAACAGTAAATGTAATTATATAGCAACTTTTGCTACTGAATTCATTTGGAATAGGAAATGAGACATAGTTTCTAAATCTTTTGCATCAGCTCTTTCTTTCTCTGAATAATCTAAATACTTCTAGTAGTTCCTGGAATTTCATTTTGCAAAGCAGGCATCTTGTAGAAATTTTTCTGGAATTTGCTGTACAGATTGAGGATTTGGTAGAAGAGCCAAAAAGAAAAGGGCACAAAAGTGCTTTAAGGAGAATGTAGATGAAAATTAGCTGCTTAAACGCTCAGGAGTGCTGGACTCCAGCTTATATTTACATTCACAGTGTACGTGTTTACAAAACAGTAACTGGATAACAAAAATGTTCTATGGAGCAGAATATAGCTTCTACGGTGTGTCCAGCATTTAAGGTCTTTAATTTAAGCTGAGGTGACTTTAGCTAGATAGACTCTAGCTAGATAGACTCTAGCTCAACCACTAGAAGTTTTTCCTGCAGGGATTTCAGAGTAGGTTTCTATGAACCATTTTATGGTGATGATCAGGCTGCAGAATAGTAAAGATCCCTTTTGGCTTTAAAATATCTGAATCTCTGTCATCATTTTCAAGGAGTTCAGGAATTGGTTGCAGATTTGAGATGTATAGGAGGACTTCAGCATCTTCAGAAGTTTTCACTTTAGATAAGTATTTCTCAGCCTGCAAGATAGTGTGAGTGGGGCTTAAAGATTTGCAAAAAAAAAACAAAAAACCAGTCTTAAGTCATGCCTCTCTTCTAGAATCTGGAAATATGGAAAACAGCATAAATAGAAATGGTTTGGTTGGACAGATTAAGTGATGAAGAAGGAGAATGGGAAGAGAGTAAAAAGAAGGAATGATTTTTTTCAGTTGTGTGGGATGAGGTGCGTTTTGGATACTAGGATGTGCATATTGAAGAGATTCCTGGGGAAAAGAAAGGCTCTTCCTCTTTCGCAGTAAAAAATTGCTCTGAGCATGATTTGTTTCTTCCCTTCATTTGCAGCAGGTGTTGTTTGACGTTTGTTCTGTTGTGTGGATGATAATTTGTCTTCTTGATTTTGGCCTGGAACACTTAAAGGATGAAGGTTTGGTGTCCCAAAACCGCACTGAGTGTTCCTTGTGGGTATCTTTTGAATCATGGCAAATTTATTTAGAAAGATAGTACTCTTTACTTTTAACCCACAGTTCGGTTTCTGTGTGAATCTTTTAATTCCCATTTTTCTTTTCTAGTATGAAACATTGGGGTAAATTTCCAACAGGTGCAGACTGAAATTGCTTTTCACCTAAGTGAATTAATTACCCAGACCGATAATTATAAATTTAGTGTGGTCATTACTCAGTTTCTTATGTTACATCTTCTCCACTTCAGAGTTGCAAATACTGTAGGATGTATAACATTTCTGCAGTCAAGCTCTAGGCATTCCTAAATATTATATATAACCCAGTTCAGTCAACTTCAGATTCCATTTTCAAAGAACAACTTAAAACCTCAAATAACAAACAGTATTAATGACCTTCTTTTTTTCTCTCTCCATTGTCACTCAAGATTCAGTATTCCATTTACCAAGCAGGACAAAAAGGAAATACTTTGGAGTCCACTGTACCTCTTCTCAGTTTCTCTATAGGCTTATTCAAGCCCTTCCCCTCTTGGTGACTGTATGAACTTTCTTTGCTGGCATACAGCATGTGCCCACATGATTATTCATGCTCAGTGCGATGTAGAATGTTTGCAGCTATCGTGTTTTGGGTGGCCTGTGGTATGTTGGATGTGTATGGAAATTGGTATTTGGTCTTTATGTTTGGGAATGAAGTTTGAAAGTGCAATCAGGTAGTTTGGCTACAGGTAATACAACAAAGGAGCCTTTCACCTTTTGGATATAGACTGACACAGATCTGCCTAATCATTCTCTTCCAGAAGAGAGATTGCTGATGTCAGCTCCCTGCAGGCCTGTGTCCCATCACGACTGGCCCTTTTTTGGCACCCTCACTCAAGAGGCAATAATAGCAGAAATGACTTCTCATTGAACTCAGTGCAGATCTATTCTCTCTCTTTCATGTCCGGGACATAGTAAAAAGTTGTCCTTTAGTAGTGGCTGCAAATAGTTCTTACAGCACAAGGAAGTGAGTTGAATTCCATGGGCCCCTGGAAAGAAGGTCACATCTCGACCCCACTGAAGTGAACAAGTCTTTCACAGAATCACAGAATGGTTGATTTTAGAAGGGACATCTGGAGGTCGTCTTGTCCAACCCCACTGCTTAGGCAGGGCCACCTTGTTCAGTTGCTCAGAACCATGTCCAGACAGCTTTTGAATATGTCTGAAGAGGGAGACTTCACAACCTCTCTGGGCAGCCTGTGCCTGTGCTCGGTCACCCTCACAGTAAAACAGTGCTTCCTGATGTTTGGACAGAACCTCCTATTTCAGTTTCTTCTCATTGCCTCTGGTTCTGTCACTAGGTACCACTGGAAAGAGCCTAGCTCTGTCCTCTTTGCACCCTCTCTTCAGGTATTTATATACATTAAGATCCCCCCAGGCCTTCTCTTCTCTATGCTAAGCAGTCCCAGCTCTCAGCCTTTCCTTATATGAGAGATGCTCCAGTACCTTAATCATCTTCTTGGCCCTTTGCTGCACTGTCTCCAGTATGTCCCTGTCTCTCCTGTACTGAGGAGTCCAGAACTGGGCACAGCACTCCAGGTGTGGCCCCACCAGTGCTGAATAAAGGGGAAGGATCACCTCCCTGGAGCTGCTGGCAATACTTTGCCTCGTGCAGCCCAGGATACCATCAGCCCTCTTTATAGCAAGGGCACATTGTTGGCTCATGTTCAATCCGGTGCCCGCCAGGACCCCCAGGTACTTTTCTGCCAAGCTGCCTTCCAGCTAGGTGAGCCCCAGCATATGTTCATGCATGAGGTTGTTCCTCCCCAGGTGCAGGATTTCGGACTTCTTGGTGAACTTCATGAAGTTCCTGTCAGCACATTTCTCCAGCCTGTTGTGGTCCCTCTGGATGGCAGCATGACCCTCAGACATATCAGCCACTCCTCCCAGTTTTGTGTCATCTACAAACTTGCTGAGGGTATATTCTGCCTCCTCATCCAGATTATTAATGAAGATGTTAAACAGGACTGGACCCCCGTATTGACCCCTAGGGTACTCCGCTAGTTACTGGCCTCCAACCAGACTTTGTGCCACTGATCGCCACCCTCCAGGCCCGGCCATTCAGCCACTTTTCAATCCACCTCAATCCACCTCAATGCACCTTTCACGTCAGTAGTGTTAGACTTTGGCCCTAGTGAATTAGTTTGCCTGAGAGACTTGACAAGGCTTCACTGTGATGGAAGCAGAACAAGCTGGGTTTACTGCCCTTGTTATATAAAATACAGTATTGATTCTATGCTCGAGAACTGAGGCTCCACGGAATCTCAGTTCTTAATAATTCATATAAACCACAATGGAAAGGTGAGTTGATGGTTTTCTTTTTTGCTTTCTCTTTTTTTTTTTTTTGGTTGGATGCTTAGAACAACTAATGATTGGAAACTTGCTGCCCCTGTTCAACCTCATATGGAAAAAAAGCAAATTGCTTCCACAAGATGTCAAGCTGACACCTTCCTAAGCTTAAAATTCAAACAAATTAAACAAGCAAACAGATAAATATCATCTTTTTAAAGCTTCAGATCAAAGTTAAACACTTGTGGGGATTTCTGAGGCTCTCTTTTCAGATTACTAAAACGTCATTTTTTGTAAAGCAGACAGAACTGGTCCAATTCTCTGCACCACATCAAAAGATACATTTCTGAGCAGTCAGGCATTGTACAGTACTGCAAAACTTAATCACCTCTTGCTTTACACTTGATTAAGCACATTACTTTTGGATCATAGAGTTCACAACATATTGGAACATCAGGGCTGCCTTCTATATAGCCATCCCCTACACAGAAACCTGCACACTAAGGCAAGAAAATACAGGGAAAAGGTCAGATAGTTAAAGTGACCAGTCTTGTCAAGGCAGCATATTGCGTCCTTAAATGACAGTATAATCAGCATTTGAAAATAAAGTGTATGAAAACCCATAGAGGTCTGAGAAAAACCTCAAGACAAATTAGACTAATTGATTTGCATAATCGTATTGGCACCTTTCCACTACACGGGCAAATCTGCAGCAGATGTAAGTTGGCTTAGATTCACTGCAATCCAAGACCCCAGTGTCCCTATACCAGGAATTTCAGGCTGCAGAAAAACCTGTGAAATATCGGGACAGTTTTACCAGACTGTAATAATATAACATTATACGTTAATTCATTATTTTTCTTTTAAATATGAGAGTCTTTAAGGGAAGGAAGGCTGATCATGTGCCATAGTTTGCTGTAGTATTTGCAGTTGAGAGATTTCTTACTGTAAGAAATAAAACGTGCAGACATAGCATCTAATTAGGAAGCCTCTAGTTTTGGGTGCCCAGCTAGAGATTTCTTTTTACTCAACTTTGCTGATCCCAATCTGTTAATCTCTATTTTCTTTTAACTATAAAATGGAAATAACTATTTTCCATTTTACTTCTGTGATCTGAAATAAGTCACTAAATTTTGTAAAAAGTTTCGGTATCACTGGGTAGAAGGATCTATTCAAAACAGAGGAATCTAAGAGTCAGGCAAACCAGATGCCAGTCAGTAAAAATTTAAGGATTCCTGCACTTCCTGGAGATGTAGCAGGGTTGAGGGGGTTGAAATTTGGGTTCCCAGATTTAGTATTGATTATTTCAGAGAAATTTTATTTGCTGGAGTTTATTTTCAAAAACTGTACTGCTTTTTTTATTATTATTTTGAAAGAGCATGAAAAGTTGTCAAGAATTCTGAAATTTTTACTGGAATAGAAAGTCCAATTTTTGACCAGTTCTCCCAGACAAAGCCAACCAAAGTCTATTTCTGTTCAGTTCTCTTTTGTTCTATTTTGCTCTTCTATTGTCTATACCACTGAAATACTTCCAGAAGCACATCAAGTGACATAACGCACATTTGTTACATGAAAGTCTATTCTCTTTCTCTTCCCAGTGGGAAGATTATGTAAGATGTTTTGTCTTAGTGAAGTTTTTGATTGATTTAAATTTTCCTCCCCATTTCTGCATTTTCTCTGCTACGTGTTTTGATGTTGCAGTCAGTAACAAGAGCAGTTTTCTGAGTTGAGGGTTTTGGAGCCCCTGTATGACTTACCCTGTGTTATGCTGTCCTGGTATGTAAGACCCCCCTTTTGAAATTTTTATACTTTTTTACCCTTTTATCAAGGTCAAAGTTACTTATGTTGCCATGCAACCCTTAGCAGTGGGATATTTTTGCTTCAGCCCTGCAGGGATGTCATGGCTCTCTCAGTATCATGCCTGTGCAATTTGATGGGTGTGGGAAAGCAGTGCTGGAGATGGATAGGTGGCAACTGTGAAATCAGAGATTAGCAGCTACTGAAGTTTTTCTTTTGGCTTTATGTCCTTATGCTATAGTTTGGGCTTGCAGCCTATATTGGGTGCTCCCCATGATCATTGCTTCATGTCAGAACCTAGAACAAATAAAGCAAGATACCTGGGAAGAGACTGCAGAGCTGAACAGCAGGAGCAAACAGTGGATCAGACAACAGAAACAGAGTATTTCTCACTGAGTAAACAGACACTCTGCAGTCAAACTGACCTCTCCTTGTCTCAGTGAACAGCACGCCAACGTAAGTGAATTTAAACTCCACTCACTATGAGAACCAATGACTGTCCTGGCATTACCAGGGTATCCACAGACACATGGATCCAGTTTAAAAAGGCAAATTGAAAATTGCCACATTAATTCCTTCTACTTACAGGAATGTTTCAAGATGTAAGTGCACAATTGGTCTGGATGCTGTCATGTCCTACGATGCTGTTAGTCTCTTTGATGGAGAACTCTACATGATAACTCCACATGTTATCTTCCCTTGCTGAGTTAAATCCTGAAATTTAGCAGCAAGTGTTAGGGAAACCTGCTGTGCGCTCTGGATTCCCACATGCTCAGCTGCAATGACATGGTTTTGATGTGAGAAACCAAACTCGCTCTTGGCACAGTAAGTAAGTGCTTTTTGCACTGAGCTTGGTAGAAAAAGCTGCACATTCATTGTTATGCTGTGTCAGTCTAAGAACATGAAGTTGTTACCTTCCTGTACTGAGCTACTGTTTTGAAAATGGTGTGTTTCCATGTGGAGGCTTATTGGCACGAGTGACAGGACGGTCCATGCTGTTACCGGCAGGGCTAAGGAATGGCAGGTGGGAGGATGGGAAACTGATACACTTTCTCACCTTGGAGCGCTCCTTCAGGGGCATGACAAGCTCAATCAATATGCCAGTGACGTTTACATAATTCTGACAACCAAGAGTGTTTTTAAAAAATTAAAGTTATTTATTTTTAGTGAGGCAGATGATCAAGAAGATTTTTTTACTGCTACATGTCCCTAAATCATCCATTTATTCTACTTTTTCTGCTGCCTTCCAGCCACATGGCTGGAAAACTGGAACTAGGATAGGAAACATGAGGGGGACATTTTAATTTAATAGCATGGAGGCAATATATTAGTAACACATTTGCAATAGGGGAAGTGGGTCTTTCCACGTTAGTGCAATTTGAAAGAAATTATATAGACATTCCTGCTTAAGGAGTTGAAATTTTGCACGTTAGACATGAAGTATGGATGACTTTTATGACAACAAAGTAGCTAGACTTACAGCTTTCCTTGCTTAATTTACACAACATCAGATTCACAGCAGACAGGGACTCCAAGCTGTCAAGAGCAATAAACATGAGGCACTCTGAACAGACACAGGTGCCCAGGTGACCTTCTCCTTAGCGTCTAAAAGAAAGGGAGATGTGAATGTAAGCATCGTGGGCTGATTAAAAACAACACCCAGTGTCACATTTATATAAAGAGGAACACATCAACATCTTTTCCTGATGTGTTTGTGAATTTGTTAAGTTTTGTAATGCCAAAGGAAAGAGAGCTGTATCTTTGTTTACATTCAGCCCAGAAATTCTGAACCTAACAGTGATAAATTCTGCCAGTTAGAAAGTGTACATATAAGTGGCTGGTGCAGCATACTGCTTTTGTACTCGTGGATTTATGAATAAACCAGGTAAATATAACTCACAGAACTGCTTTGGTGAGGCTACAAGATTTTGTAGTGGGCATCTCAGCCTTTGCCTCCGTCATATTGCTTCTGCTGTTCTGTCGAGCATCGTTGATCTCAATGGGTTTCTAATTTTTCCATTCATTATTTCCATTCTTCATTGCTGGTGGCAGCACCCTTTCCCTGACACCCAGGTCTGTCTCTTGAAGGGGATCTTGGGGTCTTTTTGAGTGCTCTTGTTTAACACAATCAGCCTGGGTCTACATCATAATCTTCTTCCTGCCAAATATACCTGAAATCCCTATTTTATCTGCCACTATAGCTCAAATTGTTCATATACGCTGATTTCCATATGACGATCTCCGCTACAGCACACTGATCCTACTCCCTGTGCTAGCCTGCCAAGAATGTCATCGTTTCTCCAAGTGGATCCCCATTCACGAGAACATCAAGCTCAATTTTCTTCTCTCATCTGCAAGGCCCTGGCCAAGACCAGACCTTCTTGTTCAGTTGTTCACCTGGATCTCACCTCATTCCCACTGCCATCACAATCTCTTTGAGCCATGTCACTGACAGATATGTCTCTTTCACTCTCTTCAGAAAGAAGCCCGTTTCTGAGCTTGTCCTTGAGGCTATCGCCTCTCTGGATTCTCACAGGGACTGAAGAACTGCGCCTTGACACATTATCTGTAGTAATGTGTTACATGACTTTTAAACCTGTGTTTACTCTGCAGAGGGCTGCACTTACACTGAAAAGTTCTTAGGACCCCGCAAGTCAAAACATCTGAAAACCACCTGAAATGGTGAGTTTGTCTGCTTCAGTTCTGTTTTGTCAGGTATTTGCCTAATCTTCCTCTAAGAGCACGCATGGCAGTGCCACTCTAGGGACAGCATTATCTTCTTTGCTTACCAAGAGCGGTTAGGTATGAAACATTCCTTTGAAAATGGATGTCTTAGCTGGCCCTTTCCTAACTCTTGCCTGCATATTGGTATAGGCAAGGAGGGAGGAAACCATCCTGTAGTCCACACACAAGTCTCGAAAATGAGTCTGTCCTTGGGGTAGCTGGAGGAAAGCCTTTCACTGACAAAATGGAACACATAATATTTACTTGCTATAGAAAAGGAAGTGAGGTCTAGTTCACACATTTTGAAATCTGTGAGTTCCTAACAGAAATGTTGTTAATACTGGTGTCAAACATTGCTGTTTATCTTGCTACATAACGCCCAGGGAGCTCAGCTGCAGTTGTAAGTGTGCATTAACACTGGAGCGTAAGGCTCGACTTGGATTAGGGTGTGGCAATTCTCAGGTACATTCTGAAAGGAAACGAGATTTTGCTAACTTTGCACCAGTAAGAATAAAGTAGATGTCATTTGCCTTAAGTTTCACGACAAATGATTTGCTTCATTGTATGAAGCCACCATTATGCTGTTGTATAATGATGCAAGTTAAGGATTCAGTTTTTGAGAGAATTGCTGGGTGTTGGTTAGAAATCTTGCAATCTGAAATCTGACTCAGTATTTTCAGAGAAAATAATTTTATGAGTGCAACTGAAGTACTGTTAAAGATTATTGTGAAATGTTATGTGTGTGCCATGGGAACAGGTAGAGGCAGAGCACTAAAAGGGGATTTCTTTGCTTGAAATTCCTAATTATTGTCAGTGTTCATCTCTTTCTTGGCTTTTGGTATGGCCCTGCAAGTTCTTGAGAGTCAGGTACTTGGGGCAGGCTCATGGAAATGTCAGTACAGATGGACAGATGCACCACATGTGCTTTGGAGAGCTAAAGCACTGTTGCAAAGAACTGCTAGAGACTATTTGTACACAGAGAACCAAATAATTCATATTCCCTGCTCTGTAATCAAAAGCCATTCTTGGCTGGGGGAGATCCCTACAACAACATTCTTGCCTCCCCTTGAGAGAAGGAAGCCAGTGATTATTCTGTTACCCTTCATTATCATTCAGTGTGGTATAAACTGGCCAGGACTTGAACTCTCGAGCGCCCAGGAGGGCCAGTACATGAATATACCTTGTGTCAGCAGAGGCCATTTCAAATAATACAGATGATGACAGATTGATGTTGGTAGCTCATTAGGCAAAGCACTGACCGAGACATCAAATTCCTTTCAGCAAGAATATGGCTGGACTGTTTGCTGTTGTGCATTAATGGAGAGACGCATTTTTCTTCTTTGATTTCTCTTGCTTCCTGCTTCCCATGTTTGCATCAGACAGTGCCGGCTATCAGATCTGTCATCGTGTTTGACTTTCCTAATGCGAACAGCTGTGCCAGAAGAATCAAGGTGTAAAGCTAAACCCAATCTGTAGATAAAGTATATATAGTACATTTCAACAAAAGACCTGTGTTCACAAGCCTCCTGTGGCACACAGATTTTAATATAACACTTGGCTTCTAGCTCGTCCAGATCCAATAGTACAATCTTTCCACCCATGCCTGAAAAGATAGAGAACAGATTGCTGAAACAGTGTAAGGTGTATCAAAATTGCTGTCTCCTTGATATGCTAACTCCTGCTCTTGTGGATTATGCTTTCACACTTTTGGGGCATGCCTTAACCCATGTGGTTAAGCTGGTAGCCTGCTGGCCAGATCTGGCCTTCTGCCTCTTCCTGAAGAAGAGAAGGAGCAGTTTTCCAAGCAGCAAACACTTCCACAGTTCTCTACCTAGTCACAGTCCAACAGAGGAAGCCAGGTGACTTCTGCTGCCATCACCTTCCTCCCTAGTGGTCTGTCTGGGGAGGAAGACAAAGTGCGCTGGGCAACTTGCTGCAGAGAGGAGAGGGAGGTCCAAGATTTAGTGGGGGAAGAAATATACATCTGAGGCTTGTTGGCCACTGTGACTACCCAAGAAGAAGTGCTGGTGCTGACGCCAGAAAAGCTGCTGAGAGGGGCCACAGAGATGAGATGGACACCCAAAGGAAGAAATCAAAGCAAGGAGAGGAGGAGGGGAGTGCTCAGCAACTGAAAAGATCCCAGGGTGAGGGTGGGTGCTAAAATAACTGCAAACAGCTCGTTAGCCCCTGGTCATACCAGACAGTTGACCCGACCTCATTGTACAGCATCATCTCTGGAGGTTCTTTGCAGCCATGCAGTTCTGTGGCTTTGTGATTCAGTAAGTAATCTTACAATACACTGGGTACTTTATCCTCATAGCCAATATTATACTCAGTACTTTTCATATCCAAAATGGTTTTACAAACTATATGGGTAATCATCCCTTGGAGGTAGGAAGAGACAAATATTGCATTTATACAAAATACAATCTTGAAATAAACACCACTGCCATTCTAGTATGGTAAATGTCACAAGTGGGCCTGATTGCTATGGTACAAAAACGATCTTTTAAAAGGAATATGCATTTTTCCCTGTTTACTGTAGTTTGCTCTGCTGTTAGGTCCTTGTCTTTCAGCTGTGGTCTAAGGTATAGCCATAGAATAAATTGCAAGACTGGTGATGAACTGCTTTAAATAGAACTGGCTTTAGATAAAGTCAATGAGAAATGACGATATGGGGCAGGAGTAGCCTGTCAGATGTTTCCTACATCTCAGAGTTGTGCTAGACATCTTACATGAAAAGATTAGTGTAAACATTACATCTAATGTTACTAATCTGATGATTCACATACCTTTTATTGATTTTGTTTGAATTGAGTTTGTAACTATTGGTTTGGTCTTAATTTATATAACCAGTGGCCAAATGCACTGTTTTCTTAGTAATTCTTGCATTACAGAGAGGTAGATGCAATGACAGTAACTGCGCCTGGCAGTCTACCATCTGGGTACATGCTAATAAAATAATCATCTGCATAATTTTGGAAGTCATTGCAGATACTGGGGGAAAATGTATTGGGTTTGATCTGAAAATTGCAGGCAGCCCAGTAGAATAATAATGATACAAATAATTTCCCCTAAAATCCTGGAATGGTCCCTGGTGGGATTTGTTTTACACGCATCATGAAGCTGCCTATGTTAACTTTGCTTTGATATCAAAGGTAAATAGAGGGTGAATGATTAAATAATTTCTGTTCAGTTTTGCTGAAAGTAAAATTTAAGTCAGTAAGAAATGAACAATTTCTGCTCTGTATTATGACAGCAATGAGGGGGGAAACCCCTTTTTTTCTTGCATTGCTCAATAATAAATTATTAGGGCCTACAGATCTCGGTCACAATTGGGTCCTATTGTTTGGGTCAATATGCGTTTGTAAGGAAAAGACAGTTCGCGCTCTAAGGAATATATGCTCTTTGGCTGCTTCTGCATTCTGAAATCAACTGTAACTAACCCCAAAGCTGCCCCCAAATAAATCCAGAAAAAGTAATAATCCCTTAAGAAGTATGTCACTGTGAGAAGATATGTGTGGCTCCAACACATTTGCACCATTCTTTATTCAGGAGTAACTTCCCCTATTCGAGTCCAAAGGCCCTTTCTGCAGCTGGAGCTGAACACAGAATGTCTTATTTTGGGGCAGGAGTGCCCACACATTAGGTTATTTCTGAAATAGATATTACCATATTCAGTTCCCACTCTGACTCCATCCAGTTTATCTTTACCAAAACCAGTGGGGAGGGTGCAACAGTGTCTGTGGAAAAACCATCGGAGCAAGGAGCCAGACTGGGTGGTGTCTTGGATAGATCTCTAACACCACAAATTGAAACTTCCCAGCAACTGAAGTCTGTGAAAAAAGTTGTGGGAGGGAAAAATAGGAAAACCCATTAAATTCCACTGAAACTAATCAGGTTGGAAGAGCTTTTAGAGAAGGCCAGTGCAGAACTTTTGTAGGTATTTTAAAAAATGTTTCTCACTTACTGGCTGAGTTTATAGCCTGTCCCCTCAGACTAGGGACAACGTGGGATAGTTAATGCAAAAGATTGTACTCAAGCTTTTGGGTGATGGATATTTAAATGGAGAGCTTGAGCTGAGAAACCAGTTTAGCCAAGTTTGAAGGGACTACAGAATGGAAAATTACCAAGAGCAAACCAGATATCAAGACAGTGTTAAACAGACTTGCAGAATACTATGGGAAGCTTGTGATAGGAGAGAGGGAAGGATGAACAAGCTTTCTTAGAGCAGAGGTTCAAGTTTGCAGTGTAACAAAGGTCAAAGAAAAATGATCTGAAGTAAGAGCAGAAAGGTGTCCATGTTTTTGAAGTGAAGCTATTAGGGCAGAAGAACCTGAGCCTAGAAACAAAAAATGCTTCAGAGGAGCTAGGAACTAGAGGAGGCACTGTGTATGGGGTCAAGTACATTTTGCCTGCAGCCAAACTCTCTTACATCTATAATTTTCAGTGTGCAGAAAACTGTGGAAAACCTTCACCAGTGACGTGTCCCAGAGAGGCATATTCTGAATTCAGGAGTTTGTACCTTCAGTGAGATGGTGAACGTGCTGGGAGAAAATTAAGGAGATGGTGCTAGTAGCAGGTATTAAGCATTGAGCTCAGGGACTGCCACTGCCAAGTGTTTTGCAGCCGCTGCTCTGTGCCTGCGGACCGAATGCCAGGATCTCTGCCTAATACTTCCCAACCGCAGCAAACTCGGGGCAATCTGGCAGATGTCCATCAGAGGTACTCAACCACATCTGTGACGCTGTGACAGGTCGGCGAAACGGGGCAGGCGTGGAGAATGGAGCAGGCTCAATTCCCATGTCTGCCCCTACGGCATGGGTTGACGTTACCGATCGGCTGATGTAGCCGCTAGCTGCCGTGGAAAGGGGAGGTCCCATCTCCTGTTCCTAGCCACAGGCTCTCACCCTTCTCTGGCATTCATCCGTCATTCATCTGAGCACGCGGTGAGGTGATGCAGGGAGCTATGCCAGCAGAAAATGAATCATTCATTATGGTAAGGTTAGCTCTTTGGCAGATTAACTCCAAGAGTTGGGTTAACAGAGATCCAATGAGCGGCTGTGCTGGCACAAGGGAAACGACAGCGGCCAGTGGGGAACCTGGATAATCTAACCAGTTGAGTCACCGAATCATAAAAGTTCATTGGGAAGGGATCTCCGGAGATCATTTGGGCAAACTGACGATGCAAAGGAAGATTATCACTGGCATTACAATGGTGGTTGGAAGCACCGGCTGTTTCAACTTCATGTTTTTTGCGTGTGAAGTAGAGGTAACGCCACACTGGTGAAGCTGAATAACTCTTTGGTGATGCACCTGGAGATCTGTAGGTGACAAGTACTGTCTTAGCATGAAGGACTTGTAAGACCACGCAATGCTGCTGGGTGCCAAGGATAGGAATTGTGTTTTTTCTGGCCTTTGTATAAGGTTTGTGATATGGACTAATGTTTTAGGTGCAAGGCTGAATTTCTTCAAATATTAAGACTTTTAAGCACAGCTTATGGAAAAATACAACCATATGTCACTGAAGAGGGGATGATGCACAGCCCTAAATATTCATCTGTTTCTCAGTAGGTTTAAAACCAGTGATTGCCTGGAAGATATTCCTGATGTGTCATACTTGTCTACCTAAACGCAATGATGTCAGAAAAGAAAGACCTTCTTTCCTCCTTTATAGTAGCTGTTTCAGACTGGATCAGTTATAACCAGTTCCTTTAAAAAAAATATTTACTTTTCATCAGAAGTTTACATAACATGTTCTCCAAGGGAACAAATACTGTGTTTCAGCATAGTTTGAAACATGGGAGATGGAAAAGAAGTTAATGTACAACATTTAAGTCAACATCAAAGCACTTTCTTTCTCTACTAAATACCCAGACCATCACATTGTGATGCAATAAGGAGAAGTTCATGGTCAGTCTCTTTCAGCTCGCTCTTTCGTACATTTTTGAGACCTCATGCCAAAATCCTGCACTGGTCTTGAAAGAGTTAACTGCAGGCAAGGAGAATTAATGCATATATACACCTTAGGGTGAGCCTGATCTTATTAGAGAGGCCTGAGGGATAATTATTATAAATAAATGAAAATGAGAGGAGAAAGCCTTAGAATCCTCTTCAGAGGAAGGAAGGGCCCGGTGACTGATACTGTGGGGTTCTTGAAAAAAAAGAATGGCCAGGCTGGCAAGAGAACAGGAGGGGGTGGAGGAAGTAAGAGATACCAGAAGGGTAGTGACCTCAGCCTATGGCAGGGGTCTTGCCTGCGAGTCCTGTGCTAGGGAAGAAGCAGAGCTTGGTTTCCTTTCTGGGCATGAGGATCTCCCCCAAACAAGCCTGCGCTATTTGGATTCAGAACCAAACAGTGCTGGCTGGTGTGAGGACACTTCGGTAACTGAGCAGACCTGAGGCTGAGTATGAGTTAACTAGAGGACTGAGTCCTGAAAAGAGCTAGGTCTTTGCAGACATGCGGGAGGAGTTTGTGGTCCATGCAAGGGACAATCCCAGTCTGTTTAAGCCTGGTGGGAATGGTACATAAGCATTTTGCTGCATCTTTTCGTTATATCAGGATCTGTTGCCTTGCTCTGACCGCAACAGGAATTAGGAGCAAACTGTCTGCATTCCGCTTCCCTAAAGAATACAAAAACCATTGGCAGAGGTGGAAAAGAGAAATTATCACAGCAAAATTTGGAGAGCGCTCTGCACTTTCATGGAGGGAGGTGGGCACTGAGGACAAGGCACTTTTTGTCCTAGAACTTTGACAGACTAGGCACATGAAATTGTTTATCCAAGGCATATCTAACAAATGAGCGGATGGGACATCAGGCTTGTGATTGGAGAAGAACAAATAAAAAATTTCCTGTATTTACAAGTAGCAACAACAGCATTGCTAGACTTGTAACCGTAGCATGTCAGGCTTATGAATAGACTTTGGAGGGAAGAATGATATGAGAGGGAGGATGGGAGGGAAAGAGAGAGGAAAGTGGAATAAAATGTAACAAGCTTTTACCACTGTTGGGTAACGTCACACTATTATTTTTAAGATAATTTTCATAGCCAGGGAAAATGTGGTAGATCTCCTAGGCTTCGGTAAGTATCTGATAGCTGCCATATGGGGAATTACTAAAGATGTTACTTACATGTTACAATTCTGCTGGCTAAAGGGGAGACAAAAATATGTACTATAAATAGGAAAAGTATCAGCTTGGAGGAAAGCAGATAGTGATGTTTCTCAGATATCTTAGGTTAGTCTTAAAACTGATCCTGCTTTAAGATATTCATTAATGTAGGGACACATTTATGCAAGTTGCTGGTAGCAATTAGAGAGCACCATTAGTAAAGGAGGATCAGGAGATGCTATACAAAGGGCCAGGCGACCTTGAGAAGTGGAGTAACAGAAATGGAATGAAGCTTAACAAAGGGAAAAAGAGAAAAGCTGAGCCGTGTGGTTGGGAACCTAGTGCTATAAGCTCATCAGTAGCATATGTGAGGGCACAGGAAAACGTGGGCATTTAGCCTTATTTCAGGATGATTGGACTGTTAGCATGAAGCATCTGGAAAAGAAATGCAGTGTCTGATGGTGTCCTGAGGAGCAGCAGGTCAGGGATGTGGGAACGCCATTGTCCAGGGAACCGGTATAATGTCTGCAGTGCCGTACCCTGGTCTGGTCACCCTGCTCAGGAGTGAGCTTCAGTGGAGGTGGGTGTAGGAAAAAGCTTCTAAGATGAGCAGAGTCCCTTATAAAGGAGCAGACTAGAGAAGAGTAGCTCTTTTATTCTTGGAAAGTGAAGACTAAGGGGGGATAACAGCAAAGAAGGCCTTTTTTTTTAACAGTACAGCTTGTCAGACATTATCAGTCAGTAAAAGCTGGACATATTGAACAGTGTCTGTCTGAAACAGAGCAGTTCAGCCATGCTTCCACAGCCTGCATTTGCATTGTGCAGTGATCTGGAAGCCCTAGGCACGGACTAGTCTCTGCAGGCCCAGCAATGGCCCTCGTTAGAGCAAAGACAGCCCTAATCCAGCCTGTCTTTAAAAAAAGAGGGAAACTGCAGAGCTGAGGAATGGCAATGTGGAGATAATTCCATCTCCCCTGTGTGGGAGGCCGGTGTGCACTGACTGCAGAAGTATTAGGTATTTGTCTATGTATACTTTAAAAAGGAGAGTTGGAGGATGCTGAGATCTTGAGATATACTGCAAAGGCTTGTTCAAGATCTGCCATCACAGATGGATAAAACACATCGATATAAAGTCGTGTGAATGTATACTGTATGCAGATCCTATGGCAAGGCAGTTTTACCTAAGTGTGCCAGTAAGGGTACGTACCTAAGTCAAATGGCTCAGAGTTGCGGGGGGAGGCTGGGCTGCAGTCTCCGTTATGCAGACCTGCATCTGGAGTGACTCTGCTGGAGTCAATGAGGTTAGACCAGCTGGCTTTCAGCCCAGTTTGGTTCGCTTGACCAACTATCTTTTCACCTTTGCTCGCAAACAGCAGATAAAAGTTGGCCTTGTCTGTGCTCTTTTTGGTGGCTTAATCCCCAGCACAGGCTTACTTATCAGACCTCTGTACACAAGGCAGAGTTAATTGGCTCAGATCCACCCGAGCGGAGGTCCCTGGAGCTATGCTGATTTTTACCAGAAAAATGTTCTGACCTAGCCACTCGATTTCCTTATGTAAAAGAGCTAGTTGGATTTTTCAGTGGCCTTAAATTAGTGATAAAAGATAAGACTTTCCTTATTTCATGAGCTGGGAACATATTTATTGTGTAAGTATCTGCTGGAGAGGTAAGAAAGTTGCTCCCAAGCCATCGGGATGTATTTGTTCCATCTCCTCTCTAGACCAGAATGCGTTTTGGCTGCAGCAATGTGTGTCCACCTGTGAGTTCCTGAGTATTGATGTCACAACCCCTGTCTAAGTGGCCTCTGTTTTATGAATCTTACCTTACAAGATAAAGAAATAATCTCAAAAGATAAATAAGCAGAAGCACAAAAAGCATGGAGACATACAAATGGCTTACGGTGCAATACCGACTTACTAACGGTAGATGGTACTAATGCATCTCCAGTAACAACATCTTTCTGATGGATTTGAAAGGCCAAAAGAGGCTTAGATCTGAATCCGCTAAAAATCATACAAGCCAAAGGCTGTAGAATATCATCTCCTCAACATCAGAGGGTGTTTAGCAGCCCAGTCACGGCCATATGTCAGTCTGTTGAGCTTTGCTGAGTTCTCAGCTGAAAAACGACCATATAGGAGAGTGGCAGGAAGCATAGCGGTTGTTATGAGACTTTGTGAATTTTAAATCTATTTTCAGGAGTTCATAAAAAATTCTCTCTGGCCTGCACTGAGGAAGCACTCTGAAAAATTACTGCAAAGATATGAAAAGCCAAGGTGGAAAACTTCTGAGATACAGCAGCATAGATTTTTTCTCCGTATTTTAACCTTTTTTACCCTACTGATGGTTTTGTTCCATATCTTAATTATCTCTGAAGGAAATCCTATTCTTTCCTCCCTTTCTGTATAGGATCCTGCAAATGTCATTAAGTCACATTGTTTCATTGCACCAGGGAGCCCAGGGAGCATTTCTATCATCCTTATGCATGCGATTAACACAGATTTTTGTAATGGGTAGCAGTTCACCTGGACTGGTTTCCATGGTGCCGTTAAGCTGGAAGTGTGGGGTCTGGCGCTCATTTGCTAAGAGCTGATGAGGAGTTGAAAGGGAATTTTCCCTTTGACCTCTTTGGTAGAGGTCACTAATGCTAATCAATTTCCTGATTGGATTTCAGGCATTCAGGTACTCTTCTTAGCCATGCCCTCTGAAATTTGCAGTAAGGACTGATAAAAGGGAGGTGGTCAGATTTGCAATATGACAATTCCTTTCAGCAGCCACTGAGGTCAATCAAATACTTGCTAAGCAGCATGAACCACTAGAGTCCTCCGCTACTTTAGTGATAAGGTGAATGATGTTTTGGTTTGAAGGCTGCATTGCTACCAGCTGGTGAAATTCATGTACAATATAAATAGAAAGAGACAAAGCTCTTGAAGAACAAGTTTGGTTTTGACCAGGAATGGATTGACTGTCACTGTCCCAGCCTTTGGTACATATCAGATTCTCTATTCTAGCCTGTTTTATAAGTTTTACAGTAACCTTCAACTATTCATTAAAGTGTCTGAGAAATTAAAAATCTGCTTCTCTTTGTTGTGGCAGTGACAGGAACAGAAAGCATATTTTGTTTATCTGTCTGCCACTGTAGTCTAACACAGCTTTGCACAGTGAAAACCTGCGTGATTTATGTGCACAATAATTGGAAAGATATGGTCAAAGCCAATTTACCAATGCTATTGACTGATGTTTTGAGCATGTTTTGTATTGCCCTTGAAGTTAAGATTACCGAGCACTTATAGTATTGGTTCCTAGTCATTACTTATATCCAGGTACCTGTTGCTAAAAATTTGAGTGATTAAAATCAAAGCTAGCAGTCAATCCAGACCCCAATGAAATCAGTGAAAGGTTCCTGTAGATTGTATGAGAAAACAGGTTGGGCTTGCATAGTCTAACCAAATACCATTGAAATCAATGCGAGGATGCTTATCCACTTTGGTAGATGAACAGAGTCAGGATCTGTGTTCTCTCTGTACGTATGCACCCTCACCTTTACACCCACGTGCATGTGCGTGCACACATAGAACTACAGAAGGCAGATCCCTGAAATCAGTTCAAAAACATTTTTGAGGTTAGAACTCGTCTTCAAGGAGTTTTGCTTCATCCTAGAACAGTCAAAATTAATAAAATTTTTGTCTAAGAACATACACCAGCTTTCAGTTTAGAAGTATCTCAGAAACAAATGCACTTCATTAGGAATTTAGGGGATTTTTTTTCCCAGATAGCTGTGAAATAAATAATGTAAATATTCTCACTTCCAGACAGGCAAAACATATTTAAGAAATGGTTAAATATACCCGTGAGAGAGCTACCAATCAACACTTTTTTTACTAGTTTTGTTTTGCATTCTTTTCTGACTAGTACGTTCATGACCAGCTGTTTTTAGAGCTAGTAAAAATTCTCAAGCTCACATTAAGAAGGTTTTCGGTTACATGATCTGTAGCTGCTGTTGTTAGAAGACTTGGCATGCCATTTAAAAATGAGAAAATTGTTTTTGTTGAGTAAAGCACCAAAGCTCTGAAATAATATTTCACTGGACTTACAGAAAATGTTTTTGAACTTTGCTCTTGATGACCAAGTGATAGGCAATTTGGTAGGCAGGGAGTCTCCAAATGTGACTTGAAGTGATGTCCATTTAATCTGTGTGAACATTAGAAATTTCAGTGCACTTATAAGGGAAGGACTTGTGTCCAATCAACCTTGACCAATATTTCTTCATCCACACTAATGTGCTAGCTCATCTCACCCAAGAGTTGCCTCCACATTGGGGGTAAAGTATACAGGCAACAAAAGTCTTCCTTGTCTTTGTTGGTCACCTTAAATGGGGAAGCTAGCAAAGTTTAGTCAAATCCTAGCAAGTTTTACTCTTAACTGTGCACTGCCTAATAATGTTTCTTGTTTTCTGGGCAGAAATTACCTATCTATCTTGTGTACTATCAGTCTTTGCCCCGTGGCTTGAACAAACCTCGGTCTCTATTACAGAAACAAGCACAATAAGAAGCATGTTTGGACTACGCTGATAGAGAAGCTGGGGCTTATAATGGTGCAGTGGTTTGTTGCTCTCTCAGATTACTTCAGACTCCAGAGGGAAAATAAATGCTGAGAGTTAAAGGAATGTATGAAATTCAGAAAGGCTACAGGAATAACTAGCCTGCCATTCTCAGAGCAGCAAAACTAATGAAATAAGGATGGATGTGTGGATCTACCACTGAGATTCATTAGGCAGGATCATTTCAGGATTCCTGAAACAAGGTGGAGGGCACAAATGCCAGTATTGCCAGGACCACTGCTTCCCCAGGTGCCCATGGGGAAAGCAGGTCTTGCGAGAGCACCGAGGTGGCCCAGGCTGCTTTGTCCCTTCCATATGGATGTTCTTGCAGGAGGGGAAAAGCTGTGTCCTTCTTCCAGCCCCTGGGACGTGGCAGGGAACAGGAAAGCTAATGGCCCAACTTCAACCAGGTCAGGAAAGCAACTCAGACCCTGGCTCTGGCCTCTGCAGGGGCCAAAGCATCTTGCAGCTAGCAGCAATTGAAGCCAGCTCTGTCCAGTACCCAGCTTTCAGGACTTGGTGCCTCTTGCAGTGCTTCACACTTTCTCCAGCAGTCTCTGCCCAACTTACTGCCCTTTTGGTGCATCCTGCAAGGTATGAGGGTCCAGGAGGTGCTGGGAGCAGGTGGGGGTTGGAAAAAGGGGGAAGAAGGCAGTGATGACCCTGCCCAGCTGAGGTTGAGGATGTGTGGGGAGAATCCCTTAATCCATGTGCCCCCAGCTATGCCACCCTCACCTTCTCAGTCCTGGACTTCAGTGCTGCTTGCAGCCTCTCTAGCATTGGGCCATCTCTACCCGTCAATTGCCTACCAGCCTGCTACCCAAAATAGTGGATGCTCCCTGCAGAGGTGGGACCAGCCTACATGCACTTCTTGCTGGTGTTACAAACACCATCTCTCCCTCCTTAAACGCAGCGATCTGCGGGAACTGTCAGGCTCTCAGGTGGTGCTTGCCCCTTGCTGGGCTGGCAAAGCCCTATCTGCAGTGCAGCCAAGGGGCAGGGAGACACCATCAGCATGGCAAGGGCACAGCCCAGCAGAGCTAGTGTTCACTGGCAGAGAACAGGAGCTTTGAAGAAAGAGGGCTGACCCTTTGATCCCTCAGCTTTTATACTGAGCATGAGGCAGATGGGATGGAATACCATGTTGGTCAGTTTTGGGTCACCTGTCCTGTCTGCTTCTTCCTGCAGGTGGGCCCTCTCTGTGCTTTTCCACTTCCAACCTTCCAACAGGGCATAAAGCAAAGTCAGCTGGCCTTGGGTGCTATAGCAGTAAGTATAGGCAAGAGCCTCTCTGCATGCCATTCCTTGGCATCAGTGATAAACATCGGTCTTATCACTCTGAGAGCGAACAGTGTCTGCACAATATACTGCTGATTTCAGTAGTTGGAAGAAGCTTAGCTAAAAAGTAAAATCACTGAACAGAAAATTGGTTCTGTTTTACTGCAAACCAGGACACTGGCCCATCTCAAATGCCCTGTGATTAATTCCCAGCCCTACTATTTACTCCTTGAAAATCATTTCTGGCTATATACCATAGTCACTGTCTCCGTGTAAAAATACAGAAAACAAAGCTACAGAACCAAAACTGATCAGCATAAGGAGTGTCGAAGAATCTGGATGATGGTTTTATTTTTAAGGTAGAAGTGGCCATTGCTTTGCATATGAGTGGACAGAGGATGCAAAGTCCATAAGGAAACCAAACGTTTGGCATTCAGACATCACTCATTGTCTCCTCTTAACCAATATTGCAACTAAAAGGATCAAAGAAGTTAAATATCAGTGGGGCCAGTTGAGATTTTGTTGTGGTTCTGTAATGAGAGATATGGCATATTCCTGCTTTTTTTTGAATTGAGAGTCAGATGGAGTGTAACGAACATTTGTCATGGTACCACTAGTGAAGTTAAATATGCTGGAGTGGAACTGGGGTGGAATCAGGAGGAATAATTCAGTCCCACAACCGTGACTTACAGGCTGGAAGCAGGACAGTATGGAGACGTGACAGTTCCCTGACAGTTACTTTTGTCCTGCCATAGACAGTTGTAACAATTACACTTACACTTAATTACTGCACTTAGACTGTGGTAGGCTAAAGCACTCAGTAGGATGGGAGGTGTTAAGAAGCCAAATGCGTTTTAAATTTAGAAAATCCCCTTGAGAAATATCCTTATTTCACACTTATTATTAGCAAAGCCAGCTTTGGAGAGAAAATCTTTGCTTCCATGACTGGAACCAGTGTCTTCAGCAAGAAGCAGGTGTATAGAAATCTCTTGTATGGGGACATCGACGTTCCATCTGCTCTAAAAATCTAGTAGCTGCTGAGTCATCTCCCATGCCATGTATATTCGACATAAATTTTACAGGTTATCAATACCGGGGCATCGCATGCTTAACGGATAGGGTTTTTTATCTTATTTCATTTTCCTGTGAGCCTGAAAGTAAATACCTGTCTGATCCTGCTACTGTTAAATTCAGTGACTAAAGTCCTTGTTTGTTCCAATGGTGGAGGATTTAATGTTGCAAACTTAAATAATTGAAATAAGTGACCCATAGTGATACGAGGCACACATCCAACAGGCAGAAGGTCATTTTCTTCTTAAGCTGTTTATAGGTGTGAATTAAGATGCCTATGAAAAATGCTTTACCATTTCTTCCAGATTCACCCATGTAGCAAAATACATGCAGAGCAAGCAGAGTTTGTAGGGGGAGGACTGGAGCAAAAAATTACAAATAACATATTGTGCAGCTCACAGTCTTGGCTGAAGCTGTCAGCAGCCAGCAGTTTCTGTTATGCTGCTTATGGGCTGAGATTTTTGGTATCCTGTGCTCATTGTGCACCTTGTGTGTTGGGCTCCTTTGAAAATTTGGGTACTTGTTTTCCTGCCTAATTGGAAGCAGAACTCGTTTGAAAATGTATTCGCTTTCCCTCCAGGGATGGTACTATACCAAAATACAGTGTATGCTTTGGCTTAATTTAATAAGTCATAATCTCTTCTCATATTTTATTACATTTTAGTGCGAGGTGATTTTTTCCAGAGATGACTCAAAATAATACAAAAGAAACAAGCTTGTCCTGTGAACAAAACATGAATTATAGCTGATAAAATCAAGATAGTTTGAAGGCTTGCCAGCACAAAGAATGAACTCCCTCAGATTCCTAACTTACAGAGTAATGTTAGCAATCCCAAATTTCCCTGGTAATTTTGAAGTTTAAAGGAATTTAAGGACACTCTAAGGAAATCAATAGAAAGAAAAAATTTCCTGTTAACGCGGAAAAGAATTGCTGCAAAATGAGGAAAAGAATGAGGTGATTTCTGCTGTTTTGATGAAGACCCACGGCTTACAGTGCTCTTGGACACACTTAACCCGTGCCTTTTGGATGTGGATGTTGTTAAGCTCTTTGGGAACTGCCATCTCAAGAAACTATGTAATGCTGTGTGTGGAAATGTCAGCAAAAGCAGAATGAGGTTCACTTGGTTTCCTGAGTTTCTTGCATGGGGGATATTGTGCTGAAGCTCTGTAGGCTGCATTATCTCAGAGCTCCTCGCCAGGTGCTGTTCAAGATGTGAGCTTTGGCTTTCAAAGCCATTTATGGATGGAATACAGCAGACTGTGCCGGCTCAGGCTGCAAGCCTTCAGATGGAGGTGTAAATTCAGCATGCAGCTGTAACTGAGCTTTCAAAGATTTACACTGTGAGTCTCATACGATTTGGTACTCTGGTGGTGCTGTTATTTATTTTAATGCTGGAGAGCATTTTTGAATCGGGCTTATCTACAAAAGGAAGTGGAACTGATTCAAAGAATGAATATACTGGGTTTTTCAATGTACTGAACTCATGTTTAAGGATCCCAATAAATTCCTAAAAATTCATCCTATAAAAACCTGTAGAAGTTTATCCTCATTGGTTTCTCTGTAGCAGAATGCAAGAAATCAAGTGATTTCAGCGGAGACTATCTTGTGAGCTGAAATCAGCCCCAGTTCAGTAAAGAATAAAGGAATGTATGTAAGCACTTTAGCATTAAGGACAACCTTAAAGGTTTTGGATGTAGGTAGAGTTACCTGCTAAACAGGTTTAGGTGTGAAAGAGACAATTGCATAAAGCGTGTGAGGCTGTCTCAGAGACAGTACTTCAGGATGTTCTCAGGAGCTTTCTCACACTGGAACTTTTTTTCACAGTGCACGTGACATATGGTCTTGGTATTTTTAGAATAACGAATAATGCAAAAGGCTGTTCTTACACCATGACAGAGCATTAATTTTTCTAAATGCCTTACACTAGAGTTTTCAGAAGGTATGCACTGATTCTGAACCTCAGTGCCATCTGCACAGTTTGAGCGATTTATAATCACCATGCATGCACCGTGCCTCATGCTTCAGAGAGATGTTCTTGAATGTTCCCTCCAGTCAGATCTCTGTTGGTGTATTTTGGGCCTCTCCAAAATAATAATTCTCAGAAATTAGACACCTTAAGCCACTGGCAATATTTATAAATGTCTGAAGATCATATTCCAGACTTCCTTTGTCCCCTTGGGCAAGTTGCTTAACCTCTCTGTAGCTTCAGTTTTTTCACCTGAAAAGGCAGGAGAATATCTATGTTGTTTGCCTGCTGTGCAGCTGAATTCAGACATGTGAGCAGGAGGTGCTCTGAACTCCTGGGGTGCAGAATGCAATTAAGCTACAAAATATTATCAGTACTAGTATTAGTATTAAATAACAATACATATTTATTCTAAATATACCATTCTTCTACTTTATGCAGTACTATCTAAAAGACCATTCACATTACAGAGAGAGGTGCTTTGTGTGGTATGGGTGAAGTCTTAGCTTCATGAAAGTTTTGCCATTGGCTTATGTGGAGCCAGAATGTCACTTCATGGTCAATCAAACCTCTGTAAATCAGTGCAAGACCAAGGCTTCTATATCGTGAAAATGTGAGTTGTCCTTGATTTTTATAAACACCGCAGAACCATCTATTAGGCATAAAATACATTTAAAAGGAGAAAAAACATAACTATGCATTTCAAATCAGTTAAATACTGCTGGCATTAAATATACTTTAGTCTTATGAATAATTTGGAAAGATTATTTCAGTGGAAACGTTAATCAAGGTTCCGAAATATCCCAGAGTCAAGGATACTCATTGCAACTGCTGTCTGAAATCAGTATGTACTTTCCAAACTCTTCAGAGGACTGGTCCCTACTCCAAAGAATTCAAAGCCTAAGATGGGGAGAGAGCAATCCCTGAAATAAAGAAATAGCCTCTCAGTGTTTTTCAGATACTGAGATTGGAATTGGTCGAGGTTGATGGCAGTCAACTAATGAGTCTCTTATCCTTTAGGATTTTGTTAAAAATGAAGACTGCAACACAAATGAGATTGAGAGTGTACAAAACGTGAGATGAGGAATCAGTTCCCCACTGCCACATTTTTAGCCCGAGAAGTACATAACTGCAATTTGAGGCAGACTTTTCAGCTCTCCTTGTATAAGTGTAATAGTGGTTATTTTAAATGCATGCATCATACTGAAAGGATGGTGGAATGGATGCTTTCTAGTTCAAGGTCTGCTGCTGAAAACATTTTCTGCTTTATTAGCTGTATGCATGCTGTGACGTCTTGTAGTGCTCAGTGAGAGTACTCTTAGGTGCCAGGATTTGCAGGATTCAGGCCAGAACAGAATGTAAGATTAGCCTCTGAACCGGTCTAAGTGGACAAACTGCAGGTGTGTAGAGGGTATGAAAACTGCACCAATTGCTGCCTACATACCACCTCCTGGTGTCACTTGGAGTTTTCCCCTTTAGCCCATTGCTGCAACATGTAGGTCTAATAAATCACTTTTTTACATCATACGCACCAACTGTGCTCTGTTTAGCTCACTAACAGTTTATATTTGTGAACCATTTTCTCCAACAGAGACACTCTTTCATGGAGAAACTCCTTATCAGCCTGGCAACTTGTGAACTCCTTAGCATTTCATCTGATGCAGACAGTGCTCCTGATGAAATCAATAGCTGTATTGATTGAGTAACAACCTGAGGGAGTGGGCCCTGGACTGGGCTAACGCAGCTGAGAGATGAAGTCAGTGATTGAAATGCTTTCAGTAGAGTTAGGAGCTGTCCCTTAAGACAGAAGATTTTCTGCAAACTAGAGATCTTAGGTGTCCTCATATGAACTCTGGTGTATAGACAGCTCACCCCTAAATCAATCTTTTCATCCTGTAAACATGGCTCTCAAAGTCCTCACTGTGACTGAACTCCCAAGAAGGACCTGGAGGTGCTGCCTTTCATGCTTCCACGGTTGTGTTCTCTATTAGGTGAGACGTTGACTCCCGTCAGTACAGAACAGTGCAGCTCACTGGCTCCTTCAACAGAATGAGTCTCCTTGGAGTGACTGGGAACAGCAGGACCTCAGAGCTACCCTGGATTGTGCTACCAGAGCCATGACAACCCTTTGCTCTCCTGGCCATGAGGAAAGGCAGCTCTAATTGCTGCAGCTCTCCAAATCTTTTCAATGCCTATGTGACACTTTCACCTTCTAGTCTTTCAGACGTAGCCCTGAAAATGAGCACTGTCAACCCAGAAAAAACAATGTGTTAATCTCCACGGTCATCCAAGGGGCAAACCAAACTTGGAGCACTTTAGTAGTTGGGCTTCATAACCTCTCTGCTTCTTGCCAATGTGACCAACCTCTGGAGACCTCACAGATTCATTCCTCACCTTGGTTAACCAGCTTTATCTAGCAGCATGACTGGGGTCAGTTACATTTACTAAAACTCCGGACCTCACTGATTCCCTCAGCAGGACAACATCCTTTTTCAATACTGATAAAAGGCCTGATTCTGTGCACACAGTTTTCCACTGAGTTATTCTTGACTAACACCAGTGTTAGGAAAACACAGCAAAGATTTCTGAATTGTTTGTTTTGGGTGGGGNACTAATTGATTAATACTTTTTCCATGGCACAGTAAGAATCAAAGCTAGAACTGTGTCTGCATCTGCTTACCAGTGCTGCTTTTGTAGTGGAAGACAATAGCATTTGTTGCAAAATATATGATATCTACAGGATACCTAAGGCTTTGTCTATGTGGGAAAAATACAGATGATTAAACTGATGCATAAATTTAAGGTTGGGTGAACATTTATGTGGACATTCTTCTTCTGGTGTATGGGAGGTTTGTCTGACTTTAGCTCAAAATGAAGCTCAAAGAGACGTCATCTCTGGGTATTTTTCTACCCTGTAAAAAATACTAACTTAATTAACTTTGTTTTCTCTGTTTAGTGTGCCAAAATTTTGACCTGGTGTGTGGGCCACAGGAGGTGTTCTTAAGGAAGTGCTGAAAAAAGCTTTCTTTTCCTCAGTGGGACCTTTCTTGCCAGGTGACTCAGGTCAGCTACTGTGATAAGCCAGGATCAGATACCCATCTCTGAATCCAATTGTACTAAAAAAAAAAAGGGTTGTTGTCTCCCAGTCTTTCCTCCTCTCCCAGTTGTTTGTCAGCGTCTCCCTGCCAGATGTTATCACATCCTCAGATTGTTTGCAGAGATGTTCAGAAGAGGCTCCTTAAGTTGCTTCTGACAAAATCCTCTGGGTTAGCAATGAGCTCTTACTTAAGCCATCTTAAGTAAACCTATCTTGTTTTGATTGATAGGGATTGGGAATGCTTAAAAGATCAGCCCTTAAGAGGCTATGTGTCCTGCCTGCCTGCTGATCTGGTGGCAGGGCAGTGGCAGGTAGCTGGAGACAGTAACCACTCATGAATTTACAGAGAGCACATCTGCCCAACATCCCAGAGTAACTCCTCAGTCCCACTGACACCAGTGGTGGTGGGCTGGGACTCCTGGGTTCTGTTCCTAATTTAGGTGCTGGCCCACTATGTAGTCTTAAGCACATCAACCGTCTATGCCTCAGTTTCTGCATCGAGGCATAATCATCTTCAAAGCAGAAGGACCATGAGAGTTAATTGTCCTGAGTTACAGGTGACTGATGCTACTTCTGCTCTTCATAAGAATTAACTTTTTTTTTCTTTCTTTCTGATATCTTGAGTAAATAAAAAGCCAAATTTATGTTCACAATGGGAAACTATACTTCACTTTGAAGAATGTAGTTTATTCTGATGACTCACTATTGGGATCATTGCTGCGTTTAGTGGCCCAACAAGGAATCTCCCTTCTCAGCCCTCATCGGAACAAGCACACAATTCCCAGGAACAATGTGTCAAACTATTCAGTTGTCCACATGGAGGGCTAAAATCTGCTCTCTTGGTGCCCTTGAAATTCAGTTCAACTTTGTACTGCTGGGTAAGGATAGCATGAGTGCATTCTTATGTGTATTAAATTAAAACTCACATCAGCTTCTCAGAGACACCAATGCAAGTAACCCTGGAGTAAGCAACAGCAGCCCTGGCTCCTTATCTGGAGTTACTCTAACTTTATTTTGGCCATAGGGTGATGTTAGTTGTTACAATGCAGAAAAAAAAAGTGGTTGTTACATGCTAGCTGGGTTGCTAAGACTCTAGTGTATGCACGACAAATTGTTGATAGAACACCCTACATGTCAGTGAGAACAGCAGAAGGGAAGAGTCCCCTTCCAACGTTAACACAAGTTAGAACACCTTTTCTCCTCCTGAAGACAGGCACATAAAGCCATGTTGTGTAATGCCATATGAATATAAAGCCATAGCTCTGCGGGATAAAGTATTTGTCAGCAATGCCAGCTTGAGGAGTTCCCGTCCCTGGCTCACTCCAGTGACAGAGCACAGTCCCTCAAGCGGTCATCTCTGTTGGCAGCAAACCACAGTGCAGAGGTAGTAATAAATAGTCAGGGGTCATTTCACTCTTGAAGAAAACAGAGTATGTAACTACGCCTGAAAGTGTCTGCTAAGGTGGTGCACCGGGTTGCTCCCCAGTTTGGCTGATACTCCTCCTCACACCACCCTGGCTTTGTAGAGCAATATTGCATATGTGTGGATATATATAATCTGTAATGTGGTCTGTGTAACTCTTCCAGTGGAATAGCTGGGGTACAGGAGTGCTGCTTATGTGGCTGGAAGAATCTAAAATTGAGCCCTTAAAATGAAAATTAACAACTATTCCTTGGTGATGGCAGAGGGTCAGTGTGCAAATTGAGTGGTTTTGCCCAGGAGTCAAAAATCTATTTTCAAGCAAGTATCCTTCCAGAAAATTCCCACCCTTCAAATTATTATAAGATGCTTTCCGCTCTCCCAAGATGATGTGATGTATGGTGAGAAAAGCAAATTAAACATATTGAGTTTAAGCTGGTTTACTGCTTAACTGTATCCTCTGCTGGGTTTACTGTTTTTTATTTTAAGCTGCAAAAGGGTTATTACCATCTTAAAGCTGGGAGCTCCAGTCTCCAAATCCCTATAACATCATGCAAAAGTAAATGGGACAGTTAACTGACAGACACTGTCATAACTAACCCGCTGGAAGCTCATACAAGCGTCTGACACTAAAATCCTGCCTGTGAAGGCACAGGACCACATCCCGTCATCACCTGAGGCAAACACAGTTTGACCACGGCAGCTTTGGGTGGAGCACCACCAGACAGAGTGAAGGGCCAGCTCTTACCTCCTCCGTATCCAAAGGTCATCTTACCCTCTTGGTGTCTGTCTGAGCAGTAGCAGTACGACAGCTCCTCACACGATTGAAATATTTAAGAGGAAATATGGAGATAGTGCGGGGAGGGTGGGAGATGGGATTTCTCAGGGAAGTCTGACCCAATTCATTCCCCCAAGGGTGGGTTGGGATTGCAGGAATATCTCCTGGCAGCGTCCTGCAAATAGGGACCCTCCACTCTGGTCCTTGGAAGCCGTCTCTTCCCTCCCTCATCTCCACCATGCCAGGGCTCCCTTGGAGCAGTATTGCCAGGCATCTGTTAGCTGCTGCTACCTCTGATCGCTTCTCTGCTTGCCACGCAGGGAGCCCCAGGATCAGCTCACGCTATCTCAAGTGACATGAGTTAACTGCTCTTTTTTCCTCTCTCCATAGCTGTCTCCGTGGCCACTGTCACCTTTGCATGGGTTGGCTGTGGCACCAGGGCACCTTCCCCATCAGGATGGAGCCAGGGGGCAGGAGCTGGGGCAGGGAGGGCAGTGTGAAAAGCCTGTCCCACTCCTACTCTTGTTCCAGTGTATAGTCCAGGCTGCTCGTCTGTTTTTCTGACACATTTCTCCTTGCTCCCCACAAAGGCTCATTTTCTCAGGCTGATTTCAGAAGCAGTGGGAGATGCCAATGTGAAGCCAGCGTTGTAAAAGCACACTGAAACCTAGCTTAGACTTGGAGCCTGGCCTAGCCAGATCAGCAATAAAATTTTCAAAAGGAAAGAGGAAAAGAGCTATTTCCCATCACAGGAACAGTGGGGTGTTTTCCATGGGAACAATGATGTTCTGGTTAAGTTCTAAGAACTTTTCTAATTATTAGGCCAAACCAATGTGAAAGCTGATGTCAGCAGGAAGAGCTGATGGGAGGAATTATAATTGTGTCTGGGGCCATATGAAAGCATTATACCATGTCTTGCTCCAGACTTTGCATGAGTCATTTTCCTCCTGGTCAGGATTTTGTATTGAAGTGCAGACTGGCAGTTGTCTGGATCTTTCCTTGTGCCAAAACTGCTGTGAAGTTGGTTTTGTTTGTTTTTTTTCCAGTGCCACTGTGAGAAGTACCATCAATAGAATTTCTTTGCTGTGGAGGGAGCATCAAGCAAGCATCGCGCTGCGTGGGGCAGTAATTGCAACACTTGCTGCTGATTTATTGTCAGCAAGTTCTCTTGTGGAAAGAGTGCTTCCTCAGTTCCATCCATAAAACTCCACTGCTTTCAGGAGGAATTATGGCTACTTGCCACTTCTGAGTATCTGCCTCTGAGCGCTTAGGTCTTTAACTGTATGTAGATTTTCTGTAGAAGCCTATTTGCTGCAGAGACATACCTTTAGACACCACACTGCAGGATGCTTCCCAAATTATACTGTAGTTTCCATCTGTAAAGCTGAGATAGCCCCTCCCTTGATCAGAAGGCATTTTTAAAAGCAGATCCACCCAGTGATCTAACTCTTTCCTCCCTTTTCAGCTCATCTCAGTTCCTCGTGGCATCACTGGAGAAGTACCCACTGTTTTCAGATAGAGCTGGATTGGACTCCAGGATACTCTGAAGAGATAGAGTCGCCAATTTATTGATGTTGTCAACAGGTGAAACAGGTTACAAGACTGTGTAAATCTAAATTTTGTAGGAAGCAACAAAGCAAGCAGTTATGTCATAGAAAATGGGCAAAGCCTGAAAATGATCCGACAGTTGTGTCAAGCACTTCCCGTGGCAGTCTTCAAATTGAAGAGAAAAACCCATCAGCTACCTTGTGATCCGTGTCATTCGTGTCCATATGATGAGTTAAGCCACCGCACCAGCATCAGCCGCATCCATTCACAGCTGTATGGTACTTGCTGAATCCTCTTGCAGTCTTTCCGGTGCGTAATCTGGAAGGCTTTGTTATATGTCAAGCCTGCTTAAATGTTCATGCACTTAAAATATTCAAAGGCTTCTGTCACACCCACAAAGCACTGGCAGAGCTACCCTTCCTCAAACCTCTCCTAGGCTGCTCTGGGAGAGGCTTGACTTCGTAGCCACTGTGGGTGTTAAGCATGTGCTGTGAAGAGTCTGTGCTCGGCCCTGGTATGAGGTCTCTGTTCACACTTGAGCGCACATTTTCCCAAGCTCAGACAAGTGGATTCTCAGAACTTTGCAGTTCATGCATACAAGAATAGGTACTTGCACAGAATGCACCAGCTTTGAACAGGATTTTGAAGTACAATTGCTTTTTACTTAGTAGCACGAAAATATACAAATCCACAAAAAAAAAACCACACCCAAAAAACACACCAACAAAATATCTGTATTTCCTGCCTCTGTTTCTTTACATTACTCAGAGTCCTGTAAGTTGATCAGTTTTTCTTTGCAGCTCATCTTTGGACTTTTGAGCCCTGCAGTCTCTTTCAGCTCTGCCTTTTGGCTGGTACCTCAGCTAAATCAGAACATGCATGCTGAAAAAGCATTTCCTTCTTCTGCCCCATCTTCTGCTTCAAACTTTGTGCATTTTGCTGCAACCGTGTTTCTATATCCCAAAGACTGATATATCTTGATTTATGTATTTGTTTTTGATAATTTCCTCTGCTGCAAATGGCAATCCTCTGCACAGGAGCTTGAAGGAGTGACTTTTCCTGCTCCATCTTATCTTTTTCTGACAGTAACTCCTGAAACAGATAAGCCTCCTTCCATCAGTCCTTCGCTGTTTTCTGATGCAAATTCATAAAACTGGAATTAAAATTCATCCTGCTGCAGTATGTGGTGGTTTCCCTCTCGACAGTTTTCTGAGTGAGAGCAGCAAGTGTGAAGGTGTTGAAAAGCAGCCCGCAGTGCTCCATGTCAGCTGTAGCTCTCTAGCAGGAAACACTGCTGTAGCGAGATCAAAAACTGATATTAGCATGGTGTCTGGGGCAATGCTGCCTATTCTTTTTGTTCTGTTAGAGAACATGCCATTTTCTGGCTTCGTTGCTTCATCTGTAGCACGCTGGCAGCGGTGACTGTCATTATTATTATTAAGGGATAGTCTATCATGCTTTTCAGAGGAAAATTGGATTCCTGACAAAATCGTTTTGCTTAAAGTTTTGTCTTTGGTGGGAAAATTTCACTTTTTTATTAAAAATCATTCAAAGAACATATTTTTTGCCTGAAACTTTTAGAAAGTATTCCTTTAGTGCAATGCTGTTAATTTTTATGGGACATAGGGACAGATGTGTTTATATTTTCTGTCTGTTTTCATGGCTCACTGTTCTAGCACTGACTCTTGTGGTTCTTCAGAATACCGTTCAAGTGCCAAAGAATGAACAGAGGGCCAGTATCTATTTCACAGTTTTATCGGGATAAATCCTTGCTAGCGCCACTGAAAGCAAGGCAGTTTCTTTGTATACATGTCAGCCTATCCACAGGGCTTCTTGACTGGTTGAGCGCTGGGGGCAGAGCTCCCTAGTGGAAACACGGCTTATATTGGCAGAATAATAGTAATCTTTTGCCAATATACTTCAAACTAGTTTCCCATGCTGCATAAACTATGTCTGGAAGAAAACCAGTTTCTGCTGACACTGCTTTTGTCAGAAGAAGATAAATATCCAGCCTCTGAGCGAGACAGCCCTATGGCCAGACAGGTTATGCGCAGGCAAGGGCTCAGACGCGGTATCTGGTCCTGACCGCCACCTGGCTAACCCTGCAAAGGGTTTTCTGCTCTTGTTGCTCCCCTGAAGTAAACCCAAATAACACCACTTCCCACCCCCTGGATATTTGGATCAAAATTATAAGGGTGCAGGCAGATTTGGTAGGTAAAGCAAGTGACTTTGAAATCCGTGATTTTCATGTGAATGGCCAGGTTCACCGCTGTGACCTGCCAGCAAAATAACGGTCTGTCTTCTTGGTGATAAGCTACAAAACCCTGGAGGCGCTCCTGGCACCTTCTGAAGTGCAATCTAAGGTGCATGTCAGCACTGATTAAATGGAAGCTTTATAGAAGGCGGTTTGGGCCTTGATTATTTCAGAAGCACCAGTAGTCAGGGAACTGGATCACTTGAGCTGTCAGCTGGGTGATTTAGTACAACTCCTATAGGGAATAATGAAGGTTGTGATAAACTGCAGTGTAAGAAGCCGGTAAATAACTTTTATGGTAGGACTGTATTTGGAAACACTGAATAATGGCAACTAGTGTCACAGATCTTATGGAAAGGCGCTTTCCGGAGTTATATATTTAAATGGACATAGTGGATCTAAGCCATTCCTTGGGAACTCAGTTGAAATCGATAGGAAGACTTCAGGGTTGATTTGAGAAAAGAAAACGCCATCAGTAAGGTTACATTTTTATTGATAACATGAAACAATTAACTCCTTTGGAGAGGAGGAGTAAATGTGTTTATATTAATGCTGATTTATTACTTTATTATGTCTATAACACAAAACGAGACTTCCAAACCCTAGCATCCACTTGTTTTTTTTATCTTGGCCTATTTATCAGTTCTTTTTATCATGAAGCCCACACAAATGAGGAGAGACATTTATTATGTTCTTTTCACAATGCATAATTCAAATCTAGAAATACTGTTTTCTGGAAGAAATACACATTTATTTTTTACCCTTTTCTCTAATTTTATTTTCTATAGGTTCTTTTAAGAACTGGTCACATTTGGGTCTTTATTTTTATTGTTTTTACATTCAGAAAACTCTCTAAATTAATGTCCAGTGGCAAATTAAATCTCATGTTCTAGTTGTAAACAGAATTAGATCAATAGATTCTTACTAAAAATTATACATGAGGTTCATTTTAAGCTTTCATGAGCCAACCTTCTTTGCTACTCTACCAAAATTTGCTGAGTAAATAACTGAATTCACTCTGAAATACTATTTCCTTTTGAGTGCTATACCATGGATGCTGTACACTGGACAGATGTTTGTATTGACTGTAATTAAAATTTGGTTTGATGACAGTCAAAGTGTCCATACACATGGAGATACCTTCTCAATAATCTCTGCACAAGTCATAGGGTCTTTTCTCTGCTTCCCTGCGCTTTGGGTGCTTAGGGAGCGTAGGAAGCTGACATTTCACTCTGCCGGGGGCTGCACTGACTGGGGTGCGTAACTGTGACATGCTGATGGATGATGGAGGACCAGAAGTGTGCTGAACCATCAGACCTGATTGTGTTCCAGTTACAGCTGGTGCCCAGGTTTGCTCTGACTTCAGAGAGTGGACTCCTGGGCTTGCACTGCCCGCAGTAGGAGCTCTGGACATTTGAGGAAGGAAGAAGTGGCTGTGACCACTTCCTGATCTCTGTGACATTCGTTTTGCCCATCAGCTATATAAATCCTCTGCAGGCCTTGTTTTTCTGGGTTCTTGTTATTTACTGGAGTGAATTTACCACTAATGAAAGGTCTTGGTCTGACTGCCTCATGTTCTGACATCCAGCCCACAGTGCAGCTCTCAGATGCTTTGGTGTATACCATGATGATGCCTACAGATTTATATGGTGCTGGGCCCTTGCGTTTTCTGATGAGTTTTTGTCTCCCTTTGCAGTGTCTGTGGCCACGGAGAGCACAGTGGGATGTGCTCCCGTGTAAGGGGTGTTGGAGAATCTGGGGACTCCAAAAGCATAATAACACAAGTACAGTTTGGGACAGGTCAGACAGAAGCTTTATTAACTGTGATCATAGTGAGAGATCATTTGGACAGCATCTCCCCCTCTGCTTCCCTGTTCTCTGCCAAGTGATCGCAGAGACCCAGCCTCCATACTGTCTCAGAAAAAAAAACAGGTGAAGAAAACAGTCATTTCCATGCAAACAAAGCGAGGTATCCATCCCCGGGAGGGAAGGACTCCTTAAATAGCTTGCTAACTGCCACAATTCTAAGACAGATTCAAACAGTAAGTATTGTGACCATATGGAGAGATGGTTCTTGGTGGAGCCTACCGGAGTGGTACCCCAGTATTATCTTAGCTCAGAAGTGAGGAGTTGGGAACAATCACAGGCTGTTAGCTTTTAGTCAAAGGGAATGTTCTTTTAATTAGGATAAACTTCTTAGCCAGACCTCTCAAACCTTAAATGTTAATAATTTTACCACCACAGAGGTAATGTGGGTGAGCATTGTTTTCCTTAGGTTGCAATGAATCTGCAATAAGTGTTGAAACTCCTTCACTGTACCCCCTGCAAACAAGAGATTTTAAGATCAGAATTATTAGAAAAGTGTCAGAAAACGTGAATAGCAGCAGGGAGCTGTTATGGCTCATACAGTGGCATAAGGAGAATCTGAGGGATGCCAGGAGGGTGGAAAAACAGCTAGTGCAATGCTTGCTCTCTGCCTCTTGAATTTCTGGAAGACAGCTGAGATTTGGGAACATGATGGTCAGCTCTGTGACCCCTCACTACAGCTCTGTGGTTTTGTACAAGTCTTAGGCAGCTTCTGACTGACTAGAGTCACTTACTATAAACTGAAGTCAGTAACTATAAAAATGTTCTTTTCTGCAAATAGACAGTATCACTAGATAATATCCTAGGTGAAATTTTGTTTAGGACCAATCAGGGATTTTTTTTATGAGCTTTTTGATTTTGCTATTTTTCCCTTCAGAAAAATCCTAATTTTTCAAAATGGAATGATTCATAAACCAGGATCCTTTTCCACTACTCTTCTAACTCAGCTGAAGCATGGAACTTTTTTTTCAGAATGTGCATGGCAGGATGTTTTGACATTTTTAACCTGAAATCTTCATACTTTTATTTCAACTGAAGTCACTTTCCACTTGGAATTTTTAAGAAAATGGACATCAGAAAATTTAAATGAAAAAAATTTAAATAGAAACAAAATGTTTAAAAATAATAACAACAAAACACCCTGAGTGACCTAACCTGAATGTTTTGTTCAGCTTTCTATTTGCAAAATTTCCGAATTTTCCTTCTTTGACTGCACCACAGGTGCAAAGCATTGACAAAGGAGGAGTCTTTGATTAGTGCAGAGGTTTCTCCTGCCCTGCAACAATCATGTAAAATTGTGACAGAGCAAAGTCATCCCTGGGGAAAAGGACTTGGCCTGGGGTCCAGGGTGTATTCTGATATTTCCAATAATTTTGTGAAGTAGCAAGTTTTTCCTGTCTTTCTGTTCCTGCCTCCCTTGAACTACTGGAAATAATTTATTTGGATGAAATTAGCAAAAGGCTTTTCATAGGTGCATGAATGGATTCAGGCAGTAGCATATATAATGTATATAAGAATATAAGAGAATAAGAACAGATTAGAAAATTGGCAATTACAGTCCTATCATTCTTCATCCATTCATCCAGTTTAGTTGTTCCTTTCTAGAAACTGGCTGTTTCTAGTCTCGTCTGCCTTGTCTTCCAGTAATGCTGCTGCTGCCTGCGGAGCCATCCCCATCCCTGACCAGCCCTGAGTTTCTGAGACCCCTTCTCACCTCACCGCTAAGCCACGGCGCTGCCCCTCGCTGGGCGAGGTGGCAGGTTTTGCTTCTGCTTAGGTACGGAGCTGCAAAGTGGATGTACAATGTCCTGGCAAAAAAGAAATGCTGCTCAAACCAGCGTGGGTATACCCCAGAAAACCTGTACACAGGTAAAGTAATGCAGTTATCCACTGCTCTGGGTTATGCTGTCATTCTGTATCAAGACAAATTAGCGTACTCGGAAGCAATCAGAAGTAATTACTCTTTAAGAAACAATAGGCGTCACTCTGTGGCTTCTATCTGACAGCTAAAGAACTTGGCTTCCTGTGAAAAACCCATACAACTTAATCTTCTTGTGTCAGATCATATTTCCCTGTCTTCTCTTGGTAAATGTTTACATTGCTGCAGTAAAAGGGGCACTGCATGATCTTGGCTAACAGGGGACTGTGTGTTTAGAGATAGCAATGGGATCCAGCATCTTTCAGCTATCGCTCTCGAGACGAACGCAAAGAAGGTTTGCAGGTACAGAATAGCACCTCTGCAGGGGCTTGGGTGGTCCCATTCTCAGGAGTAAATCCTGCTTCCATGAAGTCAGTTCCTACTCTTACATGAGCTGACACTGTGGCACAACAATGATAGGAAATGAAATGATAGGAAGTGAGCCCAGAGACCTGACTGTTCTTTTGGTCTTCAAGTAAGATGCTCAATGACATTCCAACTGATTCATTTTAGGATTGTAAATATACGCACTGAAGCCTGCTTTTGCCACCTCTATTGCGGCATTTTCATTCCCATCACCCGCTTGTCATATTTAGGTGTTTCCTTAAAGACTGGACCCTCCCTAAAGGCTCCAGGGGCATCTTTGAAATCTCATAGAAATCTGAAGTCACTGTATGAGTCAGTCAGTGACTGTGTTATACATTCTCCAGGAGGAACTGCAGGATCCATCTCAGTGAAGATGAAGCCAAAGAGTGGCAGACTGAGATCCTGGTGAGCTCCATACTTGTAGTGATTATAAAGTGTGCCTCTTTCTTAGGTAGTAAAGTAGAGAGAGTCTAAGTCTCAGATCCTGGCAAATGCTGTCATCACTGATGCTGCCCTCAGAGGGTTTTTTCAATCTTTTGTAACTTATCTTTGTGGTAGCTTGTGGGAAAAGAAGACTGAGTAATGATAAAGTGGTCTTGTGGTTAGCTCAGTTAAGCAGTGTGTAGGAAATCTGGATTCAGTTCCTAGCTTTGTTTTGGATGTCCTGTGTAGCTGAATACACAGTGTCCATTCACCTTGGTTCTCCTTCCATCAGATATAACTAAGAACATTTCCATACCATCGGAACATGATTTTGAGGATATATTCACTGGTAAGAGATTGAAATGTTCCGTGTTATTGGGTGCTTGGAGGTAAAACAGAGATAGGCCAGTTAAATACTATTCTTTAATTGGGTTTTACTCTATCTGTGAGAGTTAACAGTGAGACAAAACTTTTAGAGAGAGATGGTCTCTTTCATAAGACCAAACTTTAGTTGACCTTCATTAGTCTTTTAAAAGATACTACAACTCTCAGTAAACTTTTTCGTGCTTGATTTCTTCATTGGAAAGGTGGTGTAGCACTGGAACAGGTCATCCAAAGTGGCTGTGAAATCTCCGTCTTTGTATGTTTTTCAGATGCTGTCAGGCCAAGCCTTGGTTGACCTGATCTAGTGCTGGCAGTAGCTTTGAATGGGAGGTTGGGCTGGGGATCTCCAGAGGTCCCCTGCAACCAGCATTTCTGTGGTTCTGTGATTCTAAATAGCTTTGTCCCACATGAAAGTACCAAACTTATTCTAGGAAATATCTGTGTCTTTGTGCAGTGGAAGCAAACAAGATAAGTGTTTATTATCCTTTATTACTAGTATTAAGTATTTTAACAAAGGTGAACTCTTGAATAGCTGTTCATTCTGGCTCTCTCAAAGCAAGATAAAGGATCGATATTAGATTAGAGTAGATATATTACCCATTTTTCAAATGAATTTTTATATTACATCCATTGGTTATGTGCATTACATAATATATTTGATAACAACATACTTATATCTCTTCTGTATGATAACACTAAGACAAAAAATTGCCAAGCATTAACTTTACAAACATGCTGCAAAATACAGCTTGAGTATGTCTTTGTCTTATGAGGATACTTGAGGCTGAAATATCTTCCTCACCTACAGACTTTTCAAACTACTACATATATGCTCTACAACGTTAACAGCTGTTACTATTCCACTAATGGGAAGTATTTTCTTGTTCTTATGTTAAAGATAAGTCATTATTCACTTCTTTCTGTCTTATGTTCACAGTCCAAGTAGTCCCATCTTTGTAATAGAAACCAGCAGAACTTAATTAGTCCTCTCAAAACTCAGTGTGACTTGTGTGTATGCTCCTCTAGCTATTAATGCTAAAAGCCCTCACATAAAGAACAAGAACTGTAGTGTAGTAATAACATGAGGTTCTCATTTTACGTTTTTATGTTTACTACTTGTTACTATTTCATGTATATGAACTGATATAAAAAGAGTGTGCTTGCATATTTACAAGGATGCACAATGTAATGAATTCTGCATGGTTGTATTAATAGGCTTTTAAATCCTGGTTTTGTCTGTGGAGGAAAATTGTTGCATTTGCATCTGTCATTTTTTCCCGATGCATATATGAAAAAGGTATGAATGACACGTGCCAGGAATTAGGGAAATGAATGATACAGAAATTCAAGGTGCTGAGTGGATGCTTGTTTGTCTTTGCTTATTCCTCCTGTCATCTTACAACTGCTATCTTACATCCATATTAAATACCTAAATTCGCCGTTCCTGCAGGTTTTGTCCTGAAAAAAAAAATGTAATAAGTGTAGTAAACAATAATTATTTTCCTTTGATGTCCATCTGATAATTTAAATATTCATTTTAAGCACAAAGATCTAGCTTGTCACTCTGCACCTGCCTATGCTGGGAGCAGGTAGAAGGAACCTCCCCATCGCCGGCTGTCCCTGCTGGGTACTGCCTGGGTGCCTCCAGTCTTCCCTCTGAGCTGTGGCCTCAGAGGGTGGGAGAGAAGAGAAGCAATGACAGCACCATTTTGGCTGATACTTTGGGAGCTCCAGAGCTGACTGTGTAAGCTGCCACAGGAGGAGCTCCAGCACCGTGGCTCCCAAATGGAACTGCAGTTGATTTGTTTCATCTGTACTTCGGGCTGGTAATGCGCTGCCCATGGGACCCCGCTGCCTCCTCGTCCCTCAGCTACTAGAACTCATGAAATGCAAGGAAAGGTGCACGCTCTGCTGTCCTGTGAAGTATCCAAAGGAGTGTGTTTTCCCTGGGTATGTAGATTTCCCAGGAGGGAGACACGATCATGAGAAAGGTCTGCTACAGGGCAGAATCGCGATTCAGCCGGGTGCAAGGGCACACGTGGGCAGTGCCACCAGCGGGGAGGAGGGCATGCCGTGGCTGGGCTGTGAGACACGGTGGTCTCCGTCTCATACAGCCCACTATCGCTGTGGGACTGAGGAGGGCAGTATTTGCCTAAAAGGCAGAAGACCAAGCAGACTGTACTAAATCATAGCAGGCTCCGTTCTTTTACCATGGATTTTTTTTTTTTAAAGGTGAACTTAATAGGCTGATCTCAGTTTCAAGAGGTAAACAGCAGTGGAGGGTGCCATGCCTGCCGGAGCTGCCTGGACTGTCTCTGGAACGATATCTGAACACAGAAACCCATGTTACTCTTTCTGTTCTGTAGGGGTCCTCGCACTGTGCTTTTTGCCATTATATCCAAAGTGTGTGAATTCAGCAACGTAGCTAACAGCTGTCTTGTGTCATTCACTGTCTTGTTCTCTGCCCGGGCAGGGAGTAGTGCAGCTTGTTTCAGCAGGGAATGTCTGTCTAAATGTGTACTCTGCTCTGTTTATGTTGGAAAAGGAAAGATCAAAGCATGTGCTTGGAGTTAAAAATGGAGGCTGCGTGATTAGGGACCTCGTCTCGTTCCCAGTCACATGTGTATGTACATGTACTTGCACGTACGGACCCCTGCCCCTCATCACCGCTGGAACCTGGGGCAGGAGGCAGCTCCCTGAAAATTAAGTTGTTCCTTTAGATGGCCATCAGAGGTCAGGGCTGCTTTTGAAGGGAAGTAGACTTAACCTTATCTGTGACTAATTAGTTGTCTGCAATGAGGAGAGACCCAAGATCAGGTGATGATAGTGGCTCTGTTGAGTCAGAGCAAAGCCCTGTCCAGCCTGGTGTCCCGTCTCAGAGAGTGCAGTACTGGAAGCAAAAGAAAGAGCATAAAAGGGGGTACTGAGACAAGAGTCCTTTTTCTGATATGTCTTTCCAGCTCCTGGTGCTCCATATGGAGGCACTTCCTGAGCTCCAGGCTGTATCTGCACTGCTGTGTGTAGAGGCTGTTGGTGGATTCCTGTGAATTTATCTACTTTTTTTGAACCCACTTATTCCTTTGGATTCTACATCAGTGACCTCCGCATTCAACTACCATTGTGTGAAAAGTGTTTCCTTTTTTTTATGAGGAGCAAAGAGTAATTATTTCCTGTTTGCTTTCTCCATCCTGCTCCAAGCTAAATACCTCAACCGCATCCGAGTTCAGCTGTCCGTTTGATAAGCGAATGAGTCCTTCTCTACAAAGTCTCTTCAGTTATAGAAGCCATTTGGTACCTCTGATGTTCTCGCTGCTTCTCTTCACTCTACTATACCTTTTTGAGATGGTGTGACCAGAATTGCATGCAGTGCTCAAGACATGGGAACACCAGGGATTGACAAAATTGCAGAATGATGTTTTCCATTTTGTTGTCTCTTCCTTTCCCATTTGTCCTTAGCATTGTGTGAGAGTTAACAAGCAGCTCTATTGTTAGAAGAGCCTACAGGGAGAGCCTCGCAGGCTCCTCCTGGAGGAAGGACGCAGATAACAGGACATGATTTATCTGTTTAATTTATGTTGGACTGTTTGATTTTGCAAAATTAACTTCCTCCCTGAAGAAAGATGTCAGATGAAATTTTCAGTTGAAAGGTGCAAGGGGAGAGTGAGAGATTAGTGTTCACAGCAGTGCAAAGCTGTGCGCTTTGATCCTTCTTCGTGCTTGCTGCTCTGTTCCACTGTGTATCTTGCCTACAGGACAAAGTTTGGGGGCAGGACTGGGGAGACTGCCTTATCCAGAAACTGCCAACCAGCTTGTTTCCCTTGGATCAGGCCCTATCTCAGCAGTTATGTCCTTGGCTTTTCACATGCGAAAGCAGCACTTTATTAAAAGAAACAAGATACTTCCCAGAGTCTGACAGCTTGCGTTTTGAACTATCACCCCTAACAAGGGACCTTAAAACTGACCCCAAGACGTTAATTTAACCATTACAATTCCATTAGTCTAATTTGTCATGAAACATCTTTAACTAATTACCTGCATTTGTAAGTTAGTCCACATGTCATGAGATAAGAAGTCAAGCATAGTCATAGGTCACTGCTCTGGGCTGCCATCACATAAGACAGACCCTAGATGAAAGGGAATTCGGAGTTGATAGGAGGAATCTAAATGACAGCTACTCAGTCAGTGCAAGGCAGCCGTGGCTGTAATGTAAAAATTGGACCATTGTTTTAGAAGTGGTGTTTTGGAAAAGATGGGGCATGGCCTCATTAGCAGAGTAATGTCTAGGCAGATTGAGCATAATGCATTCCCCATAAGCATTTGTCTTGAAGGTGGTAATTTGATAAATACAGGTCCCTGCTAAAACCATTTGCTAAATTTGGCAGGCAATAGTATCAAACATTTATGACGGAATTTAGAACTGTCCCTTTTCAAAGAGACCTGATTATGTCCTGAATGTTACTTAAAAAAGCTCATTTGGGAACTGCTGTTGGTTTCTTCAAATGACAAATGTTGAAACAGAGGGAAAGACCAATTAGGAGTCTGATTAAAGGTTGCTCAAGCCTTTCACTGAGTAGTATGTTTGGATTCAGCTCCCTATTACTTGTTGGAAATCCGCCCGTGAATTTATAGTGGGAGCTGCAACATGCTGCGTGCCACAAACACCTCTCTCTTTTAGATTTAGGCAACTGTAAACTTCCCTTCATTTCTCTTGTTCCAGTGCCTGTGACATTCCCCTAGAGACCAAAAGAGGAGAAGGATATGGTACGTGATTAATGCAAGATGAAGCGTTCAGAAAATTTCCTCATTCTTGTTTCTGCTTCGTTCTTCACTGAGAGAGGAGGTGCAAAGGAAGGTGGCCGAGAGCAATTCACCCCCATCAATATACAGAGTGTCATCATCACACTTTTGGCTGCTGGTGCTGGCTGTGAGGTGTAATTAAATCCCCGCCTCCCCCCCAGATCTCTGTCCCTTAGCTGATCCTTACAGACAGCAAACGCAATTGAATTCTTCACTTCCATCACTCATTTGATCAATACAAAGGGCCAGCGACGACACAGCTATACTGGTCAGGCCAGCCCTACCTTTGTACTCCCTAAGTACGGGCTCTGTCCAAGCCATAAATCACAGCTACTCTAAATTATAGAGGCTGCCAACACATCAGAGGGCTGGAGCGGGAGCTCCCTGTGATCACAGCAGGGAGGGAGGATAAGGAAGGCCCTGACCAAGCTGTCTTTTCTGTACTCGGGAGCTTTATTCAGACAGTAAGGAAGAGAGCGGGCCTGGGAGTCTCTGCGCTCCTCTTGCAGGCACAAGCCTGCTGCAGCGGCTCAGCAGTGTTCTGGTGTTACCTGCTGTCCTCAGGAAAAACGGAAAGCCTCTTTCTACAGGCCATAAGGCAGTCGCTGAGCTTAGGAGGAAACTTGCCTCGGTGGTGTATTACTGCAGACTTTATACCTACAGATACCCTTTTTTGGCATCCCTGTGAGGAGAGATGACTTGATGAGGACTCTTCCCCATGTCGTCACCCAGCACTGGGAGTGCTCTGTCCTCTGCGAGGAGGAGCAATGGCATCGCCGGGCTGCGCCCAACTCCTGCCACACAGCAGCAACGGCCCTGCGCTATCGCACAGCTTGGTGTGAACACCATGCCACTTCTTTCTTTCCTATGGGGAAGTTCACCTGTTATTTTCTACCAATATTCCTCCAAATCTTTAAAGATAAATGAATCTTTAGGTCTCCAAAATCTTTAGCCTGTCTGTGATGGGTGTAAGGTGTCTCCAGTCTGTAATGAAAAATCACAGACAATCCATCCTTTCGATCTCTCGCTTTTATCCTAAGCTGATAAGGGAGGCCCTCCTGTGCTTGTCAGCTTTGCATTCTTGGTGTGTGCAGCATAGCTGAGTATTGCAGATTAAAGGTGAAGAGTTGAACAGGGAAAAAAAGCAGGAGTGAAGCAGCTGTTTAATGAGATAGAGGGGCTTTCCTCTTGAAAACTGCTTATCCATATCCTGTCTGTTGGTAATTGCACAGAGTATTTTCTTTATGGAGCATGTTAGCACTGTTTTCCCTGTTTAATATATTTTACCCTTTTGCAGGATCATCTTTTCACCTTGGTAGCATTAAATCATTCTTTATGAAATTGTAAGTGACCCACAGCATATTTTGTCAAGCTGCTTAGTTCTGCCCTGCACATCTTTTGTCTTATAGTTACAATAAAGTTCAAGTGTGCTCAGGAGTTAAAGCTTAGATGGTCTCAGTCTGTAACTAAGTTGGAACCCTTGCTGTTCCAAGTTTGGAAACTCCTTTCCACCCAAGCATGTCTCAAGCTGTAACAGAAACTCTAAAGTTATAAATCCATATATTGTTGAACTGACTTACAGTGGTAGGATGTGCTATGCTGACGTTACAAACAAACATTGAAAAGATGAGCTTCTTGGCAGCTGTTTTAGCTTAGTCATGTCAGTGGCTGTCTATCTTTCTGCTAGAGTTATTTTCATTTTTGCAAACTCTTCCCTGTTTTTCAGGTAGGTTCTTCATCTCCTGGTACCCCTAAGGTGGGAGAGGTTCACCACTGGACCCCATGGCTCCATCGATGGGGCCGTTTGCTGGGATTCACCTCCAGAAAGAGACGTAAGAATCCATCATTACAAAATCTGCATAAGCTTATGTGGGCTAGAGCAGCTAAGAAAGATCACTGGAAAACACCTAATGTATGTATGCTGCCACTGTACATACCACTGTCTTTGTTGGTGTCTGAAGAGGTGCTGGGAGAGTACAAGAGTTGCTGATGGAGAAATGCAAGAGGGGGGAAAGGATGCATCTGTCAGGAAGAGATGCCATCATGACTCTGGCTTGGTATGATAAACAGCCCGTGCTGCTTAGAGATCTGGTTGTGGACAGGCCATATTCCCCTGATCTCTCTCCACTTGCTCTGGAGGTCCTTATTCTGTGGCTGATGTGAACAAGCTTGGTTCTTTATATCACCTCCATGCATTTGGGATCTACTTGACTGCAAATTAGGTTAGAAACAGGAACATTTCAGGGTTGGGAAAAGAGTGATCTGGGATTTTTCTGATGCCAAAAGATCCTGATCTCATTTGTATAAATAATGTTAATGTTTATATATGTATAAATGATAACAGGGGGGTGGAGAAATGGTGGGACCCTGGGTTGGGATAGGAGGGGTTTGCTGTGAGGTGGGGTCTTCTGACATGGCAGAGGCTTGGGGTCATAGTCTGGCAAAGATGGAAGCCCTGGCTTGAAGAGCATTGTCACAGTCTGGAGCAGGAAACGATAGCAGGTTTGAGATCTGGGACAGAAGAGAGAGAATCTGCCTCACAAGGGATTGAAGGAATTTATCTGGGGGACTTGAAAGATTGAAGGAACTTATTTCACATGACTGTCCCTCCCCCATCCCGTGCACATGACTGCATGTAACAGTCATTTTTGCTGATGGAAATGTGGTAGCTCTATTTTCTGCCCAACCTTTGTCTCCTTGTCTTTTTACTTGTCCATACAATATCATATACCCTATGGCATCATATAATTAAAATAGATGATTTATGCAGATGCAAATGGATCCCTAAGGAAACCTAGCACACGGACATAACACCACAGGCAAGTTTTAACTGATTATGCAGCTATAAAGAAGTTTCTTCTTTTTAAAATTAAAAATATTTTAACTGTTTTTTCTTCTTTTTTAATGCTAACAGCTTAACATTTTCGTCTCCAGGTAAAATCTGAAATGGAAGAGAGGGAGCTCAGGCTTAACACGGAGTACCTTATGGAAATGCAGGCTGTAGCTTTCTGGGTTTAGAAACCTCTGTAGAGTACAAAATCTTTCCTCCCGTTTGCAACACTCCTCCCCCTGCATGCAGAGTGCAAACCCTGTATGCATTTGGCTTCCAGATCTGTGACTCCCACCCTTCTTTTTACAAGCTGTGCATTTTTTCCCTTTCAAAGCACAGTTTTGCCCCCCCTCCACTGCCCCTAGGAAAGTTTTTGCCCTGCATGTGCCCTGGGCTTTTAAATAATGTGGAAACTCCCTGTTTTACTCTGTGTCCATACTGCTGCCTCCAGTTCATGATTTTTATGCCTCTGTGGCCTCTGCTAATGTGTAGGGTGGCCTGAACAGGGTGTTTTTCCAGTTCCAGTGAAACGTGGCTGTGTGTTACAGGCACAGATAGGGATGTTGGAGGGACTGTAGCCTTCTCGCTAGCACTGTTTCTTGTAATGTAGTGGAGAAGAGGTACCAGTTTTTCCCCTCTACATCATGAGCCTGATTTTATTATTACCAGTAAGTGATGCCAATACTGTTCATGTTTCCTTACCCCAAGGCTTAATGGATACATTCAATGGCCGTGTTAACCCCTTCCCATTCTCAGCAGCACCTTTATGATGGTATTGCCTTTCCAAGCCACAGTTGATCTTGCAAGCCTTCACATTAGCTAATCCAGCCCCTGTTGGCTTCTTTCCCAAATGTGTTGAGTTCTAGGGGGAACACTCAGCAAGGGTATTTTCCCTTGTTATCAGTGGATCCAGAATTTCTTCTTTTCTTATCTACAGGGCTGCTCATTCCTCTCCATTGCTATCAGCAATAAGGGCCAGATACTTCTTACAGAATATAATCATAATTTTTAAGGGAAATGAGAAAGAAAATAATGAATCTAGACCAAAGCTATCTACATTTTCTGTCTGAAGGTACAAACCAGGTGGAGCTGCCCTGACACTTGTGCTGCTGATTAAAAGACAGCATGATAGAGAAATACATAGTCTTCTCTACGAGTGATCTTGCAGTCAAGCAGGAGATACCACGTGTGGAGGGACCGAGAATTAGCTGGTGCCTGAAGCAGAGGCGGTATGGGCAGCATCTCCGACAGCATTCATCAGAGCAGCGCAAGAACTCTGGCAGACCATAGCAGAACTTTTCTACTTCATTATGTGCTGAAAAGCGACTGGTTTCTACTCATTAGACACTAATCAAGGTCACCCCTTCATTGCTGAATGGTCTGCATTCACTACACTGTTGGCAGGAGGGCTTGCTCTGCTCCTGTGTGTTCAGAAAAAAAAATCCAAAATAAAATAAAAGGAAAAGAAATCCTTTGGCCAACCATCTGTTGGAGCACAGGCCGTGGACACAGTGCAGATACAAACGCCTGGATGCATTTTGCAGGTGTGCCCTGTGACCCATCTTTCCATGGAGGAATTCACTGGCAAAATAGATTGCACTAGACTGTTCCTGCAACTGCAGTTAATCGCGCCTTTTCTATATTACTGCTACAGGATTAACACAAACATAGCTCCTATTTTCAGGCTTATCAAAGGCAGCAGCACATCTCTCTAATCTCCTATTTCCCTGCTCTCTTTAAAGTGTTTAAATGAATGGAGCACTGATGAGCAGGGATGTGGTGCCAGCAGGGATGGTGTCATTTAATGCCTCACTATTTATGCTATTTAATGCCTGTGTGGCTTTATGTGTCCTGGGTGACTTGCTAACCATCTGGCACCCTCCACCCTTTCACAGGACAGACAGAGGTGTAGACAGCATCTTCATTTGTCTCCAGTCCAGAGAGTGACCAGCAGCAATAAAACAGCATAGTTCTGATGTACCTGTTCCTACAGAGCCTGCCCCTGCTGTCACGGAAGGATGAAGCCTGGAGGCCAGGGTTTGGTGACCCTTGATACCAGGCAGTTTGGATCTCAGTGAGCTACGGGCACATACCTATATTTCTATTGAACTGGTTGGCACACGCAACCTGGATTTTTCTTCCAGCTGTAAAAATCATAATGATATCTGATCTGCCCCAGCACCTGTTTGTACACAGTTAACTTGTCAAAAGGTTTCAGACGAGCTGGAATCAGCAGAATTGTGTATATCGCATCAGCTCCTTGTCCTAAGAGTCCTAGAGCTGGATTTACTGTATCATTGAATCACAGCCTGAATTTTTAGCTTTATTACATTCACGAATCACAAATACTTGGGTTGTGTCCTCCAATCTACTAGGAAGTGGGCTGAGATCCACCCTACTCTTTTCACACCGCTGTCAGCTGGCATTAACTTTCAGTCATTTTCTCCTTTGAGGCCATATTGAAATCAGTGACCTAGAAGTAAAATACTCTGTATTTTGTTAGGAAGCGGTCCCTGGAGTTGTGCAGTCTACATTGGGATGTTTCCTCAGCGAGCTCTTTTGTATATCTTCCTGTGGCAATTGTACTGTAATTACCAACAGTCCTCTTCTTGGTAGCAGAATTTATTAATTGCTTTCTACTTTCTCCTGTGTATTTCTGCTCAGATCACAGTAAAATAAGGACTTTCTTTAGTTTGTGGAGGGGTCATGATACCCTACTGTAAAGCATTTCTTTTCTATGATGACATTCTCAGAGATTGTATTACGGATTCACTGATATTTCTGCAAGGAGGGCGAACTGGAATCTGTATTTGACTCTTACTGCACTGTCTGTTAGCGATACAGCCGTGGGAACTGACCCTGAAAATGCTCACGCCTGTGAGAGTATTTGCAGAACTAAGGACTAGTCATGTGTAGAAGCATTTTCACAATCAGCTTTCATGTTTATGGGATCACTTGTGGACAGTGCCGACAGTCTGCTGGGAGGTGCTGGCTGCCCTTTTCAGTGCTGTTGCTGAAGGTTCATTTTATTCAGCATTTTATGGGAGTGCCCAGCTCACGTTGTAACTTTAATGCAGACTGTTAATATGAATAAGTTATATCTCCATGGGGTTTTTTTTGTGTTCAGATTCAAGGTCAGATCCAGTTGGCCACTCTGTGGCAGTATCTAATGAATTGCCTGCATCCCAGAAAGTATACAATTTGAGATTAGAAGCAGCACCACCTTATTACCCGGATAGTCAATTGCAAGTGGAAGTGTAGTGGATGAAAGGGCAAGGTAATGTAACATGTGAGTGGAATAGCACTCAATCCATGTATTATGAAATTGTCATTCTATGCCACTGTTCAGCATAAATGGACTAATCTTCAGTTTGAAAATGAGGAGAGCTTGACTGTTAAAGAATAGGTCATTTGGCTCCTGGCAGCAGCAGAAGATGCTGTAATATTAGCTGTAAGAACTTGTGCATTCTTGGGAAGGAGATAAAAATGATTAAATTGCACTGCTTGCTTCTCTGTCTTCTAAAGTAATTCATAGTTGGACCCGGATTCATCTAAGCATTTGCATAATTCCTCAGGCCATTCCTGTTCAGCCATGCATTTCAGCTTGTGCCTAAACTTCAGCAAGTGCTGAAGTTCTTTTCATTTCCTGGGGCTTCTGCCTTGCTGAACATGGTCTTGGCCATTAGTTTATAATGTTTCAGTAACTTCTGAGATTGCTATGCTGTAGCAAGTGGAAGTTTGCTGTATTTGTTGTATTATGGGCTGAATATTCTTTAATGACTCAGAAAGGTTAAGGGTGAAGATCTTGGGGCCCTGGAGAGCATCATTTTCAATAGAGTCCTCTGTTGCAAATCCAAGAGCCAGAGAACTGGGGTCATGTCTCCCAAGAGTTTTATGGACTCTGCAAAACTGGCAGTCACACTGACTGCCTCCCTTCCGCTGGGCTCTTCCTCAAAAGGAATGAGCAGAGCCAAGGGGAAGGTTTTGTTGGGCTCTTTGGGACATGGAGCTCTTCAGGCCAAATTCTGTTCCGAATTACGCTTTATTATTCCAGAGTAACTTCTTAACTTTGGTAGGGCTGTGCCAGGTGGTAACCATTGTCGACGTGAATTGCAGTTTTAAAAAAATCTTTGAAAAACTGCAATATTACCATATGTATTTCTATCCAAACTTGGAAGGGGGGTATGGAGTAGAACCTTGATGTGTTGAATTTTTTGTCTTGTGGGGATGGAAAGTTCAAAACATATTGCCTGGCATTATCAAGCTATTGTGTGTCAGTTCAGTTTAGCATCAGAACATGTCAGCCAATATAGTTCCACTGCTTTATGTGTGGGAACTGGAAATTTTTTAATTGGGATTGACCCTGATCTAAAATGAAAAGTTTGGTTGTGGCTTTTTAAGGAAAATACAATAAAACAATTGACTTTTTTTTTTCCTTTGGAAAGAATAATTTTCAAACGTTTGGTAGGAAACCCTCTACAGAATAGATTTACGGCCTGAAGTCTTGTTCACAGTGAAACTGGTGGGAATTTTGCTGTTGACTTTCATGTAGCCACAATTTTACTGAGCTTTCCTTTGCAGCAGGAGGGATTGTGTGCCTCTTTATCTGGAGGTATTAATGTAACTTCAAAACCTCTTGCCCCACTTTAGAAATATAACATGTTCTTATATATCTCATTGATTTGTTGGAGGTCTTGTTCCATTGAAAGTACCATGGGTTTTGTCTCTATCCCAGAGAGCCACAAGGAGCTTAATCTATATTTGTTAAAATGGAGACCAGTAACATGTTCTTCTAACACGCCAGTAGCAGAAGAAAGGGCAAATGTCCAGGTTCGTGCTCTACTTTGCTGGGCCATCTTCAGATCATTGCTTTAAAGTGTTTGTTCTGTGAAGGGGAATCGTTGCAGGTTCCAGATGTAGGTGTTTACAGTGGGATCACACTTCTGTGCATCATACTGTCTCTGTTTGCCTGGTCCCAGCACATGAGATGATTCACCTGCTGCAGAATTTTCCTGTCTGTATAGGAGGTTTTATTAACCCCCAGAGAGGCCTATTTGGAATCTGTTTTTCTGTCCCAAATTGGGGTCCTGCTACTAACAATGTTTTATGAGCAAGGAACAGTTCTTTCCATTGCTGGGCAACTGGAGTTCTTTGTTACCTTTTCTTTACCTGAGACAATAGTGAGAGAGGGAAGAGAAAGGACTGGAAGAGTCAGAGGAGGAGGAAAATAAATCTTTCTAAGGGAAAAGGAGTATTCAGCGAGCAATTTTCATGAGATACACACATTTGGAAATTTGCTAAGATATGTTTGCGATGTTTTTTATAAGCAAAATTAAATGAAAGTACAGATAGATCTCGATTTAACCTACCCATTTGTCCTTGGATTTAGGGCTAGCTTAGAGCAATTTTCCAGTTTTGCACTTCGGGCCCATCTCTACCTGCTTTACCGGCAGGTTCCACTGCACTGAGGACAGTACTGGTAGACACAAACAGAGCAGGGTCTTCCATGGAAGAAGTGGTTCCTAGGAGGGGCCTGAGAGCAGAGTTTCAAAAGCACCATGTTCCCAAAGAAGGGCCAAATTTTTCAGAAGGGCTGAACAACAAGCACTCCTGCTGTGACAGATGGCTGAGTATTTCAAAAGATCTTGCAGTTAAAGCTGGCTGGAAATTGTCTATTCTCTTGTTTTTGACAGGAACTTGGTTTTCTTTTAAAAATAATAATAGTGCAGAATGGGCAGATTTCCTTTCAGCATTCTATTTTTATGTGAGTTTTAATTGTTTTGGTCAGGGAAACTCTCACTCCTGTAATACATTCATTTACAACTCACTGTGCTGGAGAGCCATGTCATAGATGCTTCCAAAAGTCCAATCACCTGTTCTGGTCCCTCGATGGCATGAACCTTTCCTGAAGCTCTACCCAAACACAAGTGTGCTGTGTGTGATGTGGTGGACAAGGCACTCGAGTGTGCTGCTTCCATTCAGGTTTTCTTGGGTAAGTTCCCATGTAGGCTCTCTAGAGTGGGTTAAGCTTTGAGGTACTTGGTTTGGGATCCTGAGCACATGATCTTCAGTAGGCAAATGCCTTCACTTGTGGCTGTTCACATTTAGGATTAGGAGTGCTCAGCCCTCTGAAAGTCAAGATGTGTTTTTACGTAGCTGGGCACTCAGAACATGGGATCTTGGAACATGAGTCTGTTTCTCAAAATGTGTGCTTTAACTTTCCATGGTTTAACTTTCCCATCCATAAACTGGAGGTAATTCGTCATCCTTAGCAAAGGACCTATAAAATTCAGTGTTTATGCACACAACTTTGGAGAAGCAGAAATAAAAAAAAAAAAATAATTTCTCTTCCATCTGAATGTCTCAGAGCTCTTTTAAACTGTTAATTAATTGAGCAATCATAATGACGTGCCTGTGGGGATGAAGGGGGAGGAATAATTTACAGGTGGGAGAAATGAGGCATGAATGACTTTCTAGCCTTACCTGTGCCATGCTATTAGTCTGTGTCAGATCCAGACAGATACATTCTGTCCCATCTCCTTTTGCATCTGTGATGGGTGGCTGGGAACATCAGCTTCCTCCCTGCTTCCTCCTCTTCTGTATGTGACCCATTCCTTATCACCAGGCTGCTGTTTCATGGAAGTACAAGGAGCCTATGTGGCCCATCTCTTTGACAAAGCAGGCTTGGAAGCTGGGACATTTGTTTCAACTCCCAAGTGCCACCCAGTGAACAGGGCATGGCCAGAGAGCCATCTCCACTGCAAGGGAGAAAGGGGGTCAAGAAAAGAAACTGTTAGGACAACTGCACATTCTGCCCTGCCTTCCTCCTCCTGACCTGGTGCACAGCTGGATTATGGTGTGCCGTCCTCTGCACACCTCCCACAGCAGCTCAGGTTATATCTTTGCTGCACTGAGCAGAGTGGCTCAGGAATATCTGACCTGGCTCTGAAATACCAGCTCACCTCTGAGGAGCAACATGGCCTCTCTTCGTCACCCACTCTTTCCTGTCTGACCCCCTGTATCTGGGGTCAGTAGACTTGTGTGCAGAAAACATTGTGAATCTTCTGGCATATGTAGAATAAATGAGTACAAGGTTAATTCACATTGTTTAAAATCTATGGGATGAGCGGGGTAAAAATACTGCTTAGGAAAAGATCCAACACTCAATTTCATCTACAGTTTGGCTGGGAATCCTTTTTAAATTTAGTTCTTAAACACAGCTGTGAAACTCATGAAGTTGTCACATTGGTTGCTCACGCAGCAACCTTTATAGCCTCCTGGGAAGGTAATAAAAACACCAATAGTGAGCAGTAATTCTAACGGGCTGCTTTGCTTCATTCCTCTGGTTGCTCCTTGTCGAGCTCCTGCAACTCAAGACATGAAGTTTTTCTTCCAGCCGACCTGGTTCCAACTGCTTCTCCCTATCAGTTATTCATATCTGAAAAGGAAAAGAAAAATACTGCCATGATTTGCTGGTCCCTGGAACACCAGGTTTTTTTTTTTTATTTAACTGATAGTTCTTATGGTTACCTTTAGCCATAGCTTTTTAAGTACTTTTTAGCTGGATAGCAGTGATAAGCCCTCCAGGAAAAAGCAGTGGTTAAGTGGTGGCTCATGATAAATATTTTGTACTGTCTGTAGTCATGTTTTCTATTCTTTTTCAGTTTATGTATCTTGTAAAAATTTTCTGGTAAAGCTGCTACTCCCTCTGTGGTGAATTTAATCCTATTGATTTCTAGCTTTCCTAAATGTGTTTTACAGACCCCCTACTGCATCTGGGACCAGAGCTTGAAAAGCCCTGTTTAGTGAAATGGATTGTCTTCCAGAGGTCATTGACACCCTATATTCTGCCTTATCTAAATTAGGCAGTCTCCAGTATTATCTGATCTAATCCCAAAAATAAAGGGTGTGTGTTATGTGCAGATATAATGCTTACACATACATTTCCTGTTGAGCAGTTACTGGCAAAGGAGATGAAAGCAGGTAGAGCTTGACCACGCAGTTCAGCGCACATGCTGCCAGGGACGAAGCGCCTGCTAACAGCTGGCTTTTCTGCACCTCGGCAGGTGATGGAGTTCCCACTAGTTCAGAAGCTCACTGCCAATGGCTAGCACATGCTGTTGTGAGAAATCTCATCACTCAAAAATGTCTCATAAATAATTTAGAGGAAAGCAATTAGCACACACAGCTGTAGCTGTTTGCAAAGTCACAGTTATACCTGCCAGGGCGAGCTGGAAATGGAAATTTCAAAACCATTTTTTGAAGTAGCCAGAATGGTCTAGCTTGGAGCTAGGCTTGGTGGGTAGTTGTTGATGAGTAAGGAATAATTGCACTTTCATGTCTTTTTATGTGTAATGAAATCCAGGAGAGAAATTTAGTATTTTTTGCATATTGGGAAAGGGATCAAAGGGATGCAGAGTTTGAAAAACTCCAGCAGTCAAGGCCTTATCCTTCCAGAGGCTCTGCAACTCATTCAGCTTCAGAGTAAAGGGGACAAGTTCTAATAGGGACTTAGACTTGCATTTTGAAGGCATCAGCTAATTAAAGCTTGTCTATATGTACGGACTGCCCAGGGAGGATAGGCAGGAGGAAAAGGAGGAAGATATTGTGTGAGATGCCTGATCTGAGTGTGCTCGCCTTGATAGATCGATGCAAGTAAATTGTTTGAGAGCTTCTGAATAATGATAAAAGGGAGAGGAACATGCTCTTTAAGAACATCAAGCAACTACAGGGAAGGTGTGACGATAAAAGTCCGTGCAGGTGAGTCCTAGGAAGGAGTATCCATATTAAATCTAGAGATGGCACCAGGCTGGGGAGCGTACATGCAAATATATTTGGGGATAGGACTAGAAATCACCTACCTTGATCCTATTTTGGGACAAGGGGATGGACCAGATAACATTGCAAGACCCTCTCCAGCTCTTCTGATAGCTGTGCGTTCAGTCATGATACCTCTGCTAGCCCAGAACATGTTCATCTTTACAGGATCCCCCCTTGGCTAGGGAATTATTATACCACTTTTAACAACTGGGAACTAAATCGCAGTACGTTGCCAAATGAGGCTGTCCCAGACCTAAACTCTGAGATTCCTTCTTCTTCCTAAGTGGACGTGTGACATTGTATTGTGAAAAATGCATTCAAATGTGTTTTGTTTGTATTATGAATGCTACCAAACAGTTCAGCCTATGCTTAAAGACCAGCTGAATTATAAGAGATTGGAGTCATAATTTCTAGCAGTGGCACTATTTTACTCAGTGGTTCTCCTGTGCAAAAAACGTATCACAGTTCCTACTGTTGTCTGCACCTGTTGACCTGTTCCCCTAATTCAGAGTGCCATCACCTGGCCAAGAAAGTGGCACAGAAGCCCAAAGAACTGCCTGCCACTTTCCAGTGGCCAAGGCCTCCATCTGAGGAAACTTTCACTGGTCAGTCTTAGACAGTTACCAAAGGCAGCAGCTAATCATTGACTATGAACGGGATGAAAATCCCTGCGGTCAATCAACAGGCTGCCGCTGCTGGCCTGGCATCCCAGAGACAAGAAAGACCTCTTGTAAGGGAGATTAATTGCAGTCTATCTGAAATCCCTTACAATAGATTTTGTTTGACTGCAATGGGAACTTTCTCTAATATATTATTGAATACACAATGGCTGGGCACCTTTCTGGACTGCACAATGATTAGCCGTTAGTGTATTTTGCTAAGATGCTCAAGTCTTTCACTTGCTTATTTGTTTTATTTATTTATCCTTATTAAGTTTTAGTAGAATCTAGGAAATTGAAGCGTGTCCTCTAGAACTGGAGATGAATAATTGCTCAACAGCCAGAACTTCAGTAACTTTAAAAATCTTTATTGAGCAGATATTCAGCCTTCAGGTCACTGGAGTGACTCTTGAGTAGTTTGCGGTTTGTCCTCTTGTCAGTTAATCCAACTTTATTTCAATTGAACATGTTAGCTAGCTGTCATCAGTGCTTGCCTCTTCTTAAGCCAAATTAACACATTTTATAAGATTCTAGATCACATTATCTTGTGAATCACAAATAAGTGTTCAAGACATGTAAGTTAAAATAATTATCTAACATGCTTTAAATGAATGTCTTTCCCTCCTATCCAGAGAAAAGAAGTGAGTGCAGAATTTGGATCACTAACCATAAAAGTCTCCAGGAATATTTAGTCACCCTTCTTGAAGCAAGCTAAGCCCCTGATCTTTATAACGTTATTGCAGGTATGTATTGACAGTACTGCAATGCAGAAACATGAGAAACTACTAAAAATCTCAACTAGGTCAAATAAGAATGCATCAGGATTTTGTTTGAAACAATAGGCACAATATTTTCGTAATGCAAGAAAATATTCACTGTACAGGATAGAGACGAACTTCAGTTTTTAAAAAGGGGGTTGTCTGGCTACAGAGGTTGGCTGGGCTCTGCCAGTGACTGTGCTGCACATGACGGTAAACATCTGCCTTAGATGGTGTCTTCTGGATCCAGACGTTACCACCAGCAGTCTCCTATCACATCCCTGCTCTGGGAGCTGTCGAGTCTGGACTGGGATGTCTCTCCATTGTCTCTGATAATAAGTTAGTCAGGGAAGAAACTGTTCTTCACTAAAGGCAGGATTCGTCTCCCTCAACTTTAACTTGTAGGAGCTGTCTGGGTCATAAATGAATGGGGAAGGAATGGCTTCTTCACCTAGAGATTCCTCTTCTAATCTAGATGGGATGACTTGCCACTGGAGGAGCACGTACATGGCTGTTCATTTCAGAAGAAGTCCTGGCAGCAGGGCCAGACTGGATGTCTCCTTTTTGCATAGCCAAGTTTGGTTAATACCACAGTAAGTTTCAGCACAGTAGGATACCTGATGTTTCTTGGTGCTAGCCTAACTCCAGTAACATTGTACAGGTTTTGCTTTGGTTAAGTTTTTGTGGGGTTTTTGTATACAAAATATAATATGGAATCCTTTAATGAGCCCTGTTTTCCCTTTTTAGTCTCACCCATTAGCAAAAATCTATGTGCTTAAACCTTCAACAGTTATCCATTTGAAGTTCAAGTGCTTACAGTCACTAGTCACAGGCCAGCCACACCAGATACCTTTCACATAATAGCTACTGATGCTTCAAGATAATGAGGGTGGTTATTCACCTCGGGCTCAGCCTTGCACAGGAATCTCTCATTTGCCTGCTTCTGTGAGAGTTTACATTTGTTTTATACAGAAGAGGTTAAAGAGGTTTAGCTCTTTTGGCAGTGGGATGTGGCTTTTTCTGTAGCTCCTCCAGGGACTGCAAGGATTTGGAGGTTGTTTCTGAACACTTTTAGATCCCTCCATGGGGTCAGGATGCTATCTGCTTAGCTTTTAAAAATGTCAAGGACACAGAATGAACCGATATCTCTGAAGCACAGGCTGACAGTGAGTACTGGTCTTCTGCTGCATCTCTTGAAATACCTAAATCAAACCATGCTCTTCTCTATGAGATGATGGTTCCCAAGCTGGAGTGATGCCAGCGGATTGGGGCGTTCCCCTTTTGTTTGTAGCTTCAACTCAGAAAATGGGCAGATGTCTGAATAACAAACTGGTCATCACAAACATTTTCTGTAAGTGCATGCCAGGTGTCCAGTTAAATTGCCTGGATTTTCTTTCCTTGGAGTATTTTTTGAATAGAGATTAATAAGCTATTTAATTTGTCAGTTCTAATTTGAAAAGCAAAGTTCATTATGTTTCAAAAAGCAGAGTTCATTATGTTTCAAAAGCTTTAGATATAGCAGACCAGCTCCAGATGATATCACATGAATACCTTGATCTGACACTGGGAAGGGCCTTTTGCGTATTTCATTCTGAACTCCCCATCTGATCTTACTTCCTCCTAGTGGGCTCTCCCAGGCATAGAAAAATGCATCAACACAATTCCCTTTCACTGATCTGAAAATACGTAGGACGGCCCCTCCGGTACTCTCCTTTCTCTCTGAAAATGGTCTCAGCTTCTTCAGCCTCTCCTGATAACATCCTCATTTCTGTCCTACACTGCATGTTCTACATCCTTCTCCACGTACAATTCTGGTGCTGCAATGACTGTAGCTATATACTGCTTTAGAAGGAGTTTGGTAATTACAATAATGGTATCATTTGGGAAAGCTGATAATCAAATCTCTGCTGCAGGAGGGTTTTTTTCCTCTTTTTCTTTCAAGTTCTAAGAATTGCAATGACAGCTTTGCCCTGCTTCTAGTTTATTCCTTATTCCATTTCACCCTTTTGTTTCTGATAAAACAACCCCTCACAATCTGATATGAGTGAAAGGCAACACAGTGTCAAAAGAAAGTCCCACGTTTGGCTGCCAAGCAAAAGACAAAATGTACCAGTAGGATGCTGTGCATCAGCAGTGCTTCCAGGAGGCAGCTTTCTTCCAGATCTTGCCCCAGTGTGTCACTGTTAGAGAGAACACAACCAACATGTTTTAATGAAGAATATTGGCAGTCGGCTGGATGAGAAGAGACCATATTTATCCTTTCTGTAACACCATTTGGACTAGTATCACTTATGCATGTTTAAGGGTTGTTGTTCACTACAAAAGCAGTGACTGGGCGTACTTATTCTGCGACTGTGGTTCCAGGTACATTTTTGCTGGCGGCTAACTGGGCTCCTGCCTACCCTTCCAGCCTTGACCGCATCAACCGGCCCCTGCCTCCAGTGGTCCCTGTGCAACTCCAGAGAAGAGCTGTTCAGTATTGGTTTGGTTTCTTTTTTCCATGCGGATAAATTCAAGTATTCCATTTCCAGTGACCTTTCCAGATAGTAGTATTGGCACACCTGGAGGGACACTGGAAGGGAACAGAGATACAGGAGTGAAAAAGAGAGACTGGAGGCAAGAAACTTCCCCAGCTGGTTTCACTGCCTAAACAGACACGTGGAATTGTACCTAGAACGAGCTTTAAATTACCTAGCTGAGTAGCAGCCCTGCTGAGCTACAGAGTGCAGCAGATTGCAGTCACCTGCATATTTCCGCGGTTTCACAAGTGGGCTCCGCAGCCTGCACTGTACTGGTACCATGACGACACTGCCTGTGGTACCTGGAATAGCTAGGTTAAATATAGCCTGTACGTGGTATCAGTGCTCTCTGGTCTGTGCAGGCATACAGCAAGATATAATTACAGACTATCCAAGTCCAACGCTAAACACTATGTTAGGGGTGCCTTTCTTTCACTTCCACAGTCCCTTTTATAGTGATACCCGGGGGCCTGTTGACTTCAATCTGCTTGTTTTCAAAACATGCCTGCAGGGCAGGGAAGCTGCTCTGTCGGTGTCCTGTAGAGTGAGATCTGAGAAGCACTCGGAGACTTGTCTATTTTGCAAGCAGCAAGAATCGCTTGGGACTTTACTGCTCCCACCTGTTTGAGAGTAGTCATCAGTGCCACAGCAGAGCCGATGGGCTGTGGGGCTCTTCATCCTTCAGCACAACGCTGGGCATCTCCACTTAAGCCACCGTGAGGGGGGCCCAAGCTATTCTGGCTTACCTGCAAAGTGGACAGGGAACAGAAGTATTTTCTGCCCTGCAGCCTGGGCTAGAGAGGTAACAGCCTCCAACCGGCAAGTGCTGGTGGCCACTGTGGGGTGAAGCACTGTCAAGAAATTCCAGATACAGGGAGGTTCGCTCTAGGGGTCTGTGGTGGAGCAGAATGTTGATGGTAATACACATCATCCTCAATCACTAAGCGTCCTCTCTCCCTCAAGAAAATTAGCCTTCCCTCTGAAATCCTTGTCAATGTTGTAATTATGAAAGTACAGATGTTTTAAATGCAGTTGAGTAAATGTGCAAGTAGCAGTGCTTTTGTACTTTAAAAGCTCTGCCTGTATTTATATAATTGGGTTATAATCATAGAGGAGGAACTGAAAACCTCACCCTGCAGGGATGGAAATGTCAGAGGTCCCCTCAGCCCACCTCTGCCAGAAGTTGCCTTGGATGAATTGTGCAGGCCATGGAGCACACTCTAAACAAGTTATGAGAAGTCTGCCTTTAAAACATTTTGCGTTGTTTATTTTAAAATCAGGTCACTTTGCAGACCCTATTCCGAGTTTGCTGCATACGTTACATTGCCATTGAGCCCTTGCTTTGGGCTAACCGGTGTGTAATGAGACGAGCAGCTGGAAAACTGGCAACCTCTAAAATGAGATTTGTGCTTATCCACATGGCTGCAGTGATATAAGGCTTAATCTTTATCAAGTCCATTGAATTTGAGGGAAGAAGAAATGCCACTTTTTGTTATCTGCGAGATAGAAGCCAATGTTGAAATTTTAGGAGATTCACCTCTGAGATATGCTGAAGTGATCTTCTTTTCAGGAGCTGCTGTGCACTTGTCCTTGCCTGGGAGGACAAAGTGAGCAAGGAGGGGTGGAGGCACCAGAATCACGGGCAGAGTGTGAACGTGTGGGGTGGGGGGTGGCCACGGGGAGGGCAGCAGCAGGGGCAGAGCTGCCCCAACTGATTGAGACTCTCATCGGTAACTGGGCAGGGGCTGAAAGCACAGAGGCACAACTATGTTTCCTCAGAGGGGAGTCTGGGGTATCTCTGTCACATTATTGCTTCCTTCCCGCCCCATGTGTCGCTGTGCTATAGAAAGATTAACCTCATCAAGTTTCTTATGGCCTGGAGAAACTTTAAACTGCCTGAAGGAGGGGCCAAAGAATAGCCGCGCTCCATTGTCTGTAGTCATGTTCAGGTTAGAGTTCGCCTGCTCTGAATGTACCTTTTTTAAAGCTTTGTTGCAATTTAACAACAATCCTTTCAATGTATTTACTGACAAGTATGTGCTGAGACGTACAGATATTTCTGCCAGTGTAGTCTTTACATCACAACTTGCAGCTATGTGAAGGAATGTGCAAACTCTGGAGCGGTCCTTAATTTTATTCCTATTCAGAAGTGGAAAAATAGGCAGGGACAACAAAGAACAAATTTAATTTTCCTTCTTAAACCCTGCCAGTTTGAATAATCTTTTGCTGAGTTTCCTGATGTGGCTATTCACATTCTTTCGTGAACTCAGACTGGCTGTTAGCAGCCTCCAAATAAAACATGGTTATATGAAGATTTACCTTGGCCCTGTTCTTGCTTGGCGACACGAGACGCAGAGCAGCCAACTGGTTCGGCTCATGCTCCATGTCCTCTTCCAGCAACTGCTTCCTGTACAAGCTCACTGCTGCCCAAATTAATGGGATTGTTGCTTTAGCTCAAGATGTAGGAGATTTAGTTCTGGTGTTTGTGTAAGCGATCAACGAAGTCAGGAAACTGCCTTTACAGAGCGTTCAAAAGCCCTTTTATTCCGAAAGAATCAAATCCAGGCTTCTGTTAAATGCAGTAAAGGCTGCCGTCATTAAAACATTGAGGCTGCAAGTTTGGCCACAAAAATGTTACAGTACTGCCGTTGGTATTCAGTCCTTTCTGTTAGCGTTGCCAAGTCTGGCTTTTATTTATTTATTTATTTATTAATTTTCACAAGTCTCATGCCTTTCGTGCATTCCATAAAGCCTCAGTGTTTACAGACATCTCACTCCTCTGAGAATCCCAGCTTCCAGTTTTTAAAGACCTGCTCCCAGCCCTCGTGGACAGAGAGGAAGCAGGAACGTGCGATAAGGCCGATCCTCACAGGCAAAACCAGAAGGCTCATAAAACCCCACATCTAAAAAGTCAAATCATGATTTTTTTTTAAGAGGATCTCGTGAACTTGGGCTCCCATTTATGTGTCTCAAGTGCCTGGCGTAGACTGTACTAATGATCGCCTGGGTCAGGCCACGACTGGAGCGCAGAGGTGCTGTTACATCCAGAGAGCGCCGCAGCACTGACGGACGGGGGGAGGAATCCTCTTCCCATTTATTATATTCCTGTTTTCACTTCACGGCCTGAGCACTGCCTTGTGCACCCTGTTTACTGCGTGTTTCATGAAGGCCAGAGGACTCGTCCTGTTGCTCTGAAACAGCTCAGCCCGTCTTTGGCTGGATTTACTGCGCAGGAAGAACATACGGTTGCTTAGGAAAGCACTGGGTTTAATGGGCGAGCTGGGCTGGACTTTTTTCAAACAAACAAATAAAAGAGAGCAGCTCTTAGTTTGGCACTGACTTTGCCGTTTCGTTTGTTGCATCACCCCATTGTCTTCTCCATCCCTTTTTTTTTTAATGTCTTTGTTACAGCGTTTCACAACCCACGGCCTGGATACTGTAATTCCTGGAGGGATGCACAGCACAATGGATACTGTGTGACCACCAAATAGTTCACCTCGTGCAAAGCTGTAACAAAAACGATGCACCGTGGCTGTCTGCCACCCTTCCCTGCTTCGTTGACTTTTATTTTTGGGGTGGGTTTGTTTTGTTTTGTTTTGTTTTTAATCTGGAGAAATGCCTTCAGCCTCTCCTCGCAGGGGCTCCCCAGTGAGGGGAAGCGCAACCTTTCCCCACCCAGCGACCAAAATGCGACGCTTTTGGAGCGCTTCCCGTTTCGGCGGTGTCTCTGAGCAGCACCGCGGTTAAACCGGCCGCTATCTCCCTCCCCCCGCCCCGTCCAGGCGGAGGAGCGGTGGCCCGGAGACGTTAACTGACCCACAGACGGCAGCGCACGGAGGAACAAGAAGCCCAGCCCGCGGCCCTGCCCCGGCTCCCCCGCCCCAGGGAGGCCTTGCCCGGCGCAGGAGGGGGAACCGGCAGCGCAGGCCCGGCCGGGCCCTGCCCTGCCCTGCCCCGCCGGCC